>JANAVB010027994.1:1157110-1684610 GCA_029216955.1 Iris pallida
CTAAATTACTCATGGGGAACTAGTCCAAACTCTTAAACACTAATTTTTAGTGTGGTGGGCCATGGTTAGCTAACAGGCTAATTACAGCTCAAGTCGAAATTCACCGGGGTCCCGAATTAACCCGGAATGCGATAAAATTCGAACCCGACTCCTATAATAATTAAATAATATTATTCATGAAATAAAATTCCCAAAAATAATATAAAATGGAAAATTACCATTTTACCCCTAACTGGAAAAGTGAGGGTGACAGCCATCAATCGCAAATGACTTTAATGCACATTTTTGGCTTGCTGTCAGACATAGCATATTGAGGGCGCATGGCCCGTGCTGTCTTGGATTGCTTCGTACTAGCCCGCGACGGTGTATAGTACTCAGAATCCAACTTTTCTTTGCCTTGGTGGCAAGTGATTTTGTCGAAGACAAAGAGTTTTCCCTACCCATCAGAGCCCATACACGGGTGTGTGGCAGCATCTTTGTTCTTTCGACGCATCTTCTTTGACTGGGACGAAGTAGGTTGGGAGTTGCAGCCGGCACTGCGCTTCCCTGGCTGATGCGCCACTCCAGAAGCAGTGTCTTCCTTGTTGGTGGAGTCAGCAGGAAGGAGTGCCTGTGCCGGCGTAGCCCCTTTAGTGTTGGTGTACGGCGCATCGCCTTTGGGCACTCAAACTTGGCGAGTCTTCTTCGACTTTGGCAGCCGCTTCGAAGGGCTCGCGCCACCTTAAGAGAGGAACTCCTCGTATGCTTGCTGGTCGAAACGCACACTCAGCCTCTTCTGGGAGGAGCCGAGTTTGTTGTCGTCAGATTGGGACACTACTTTCTTATTGGAGGAGAAAGTCGTCCATAGCAGAGACGTCAGCTTGTTCGCCATGAAAAAGTTTAAGATGAACTTTTATATTCAGCAAACGAAACATAGTACAACTTTGATCCTTGAGGGGATCTTTTAAGTACAATTTGTTTTTTCTTGGGATGTGTTGTCACGCCCCAGAACCAGAATACTGGAGAGCGGGGGCAGACATAGCCAGCTACGTATATTGAAATGGATTCCATCTCGCTATACGGTCACGGCTGTCTAGATACATGAGGGTTTACTACAAGCCAACAGTCTCCTATGGTCATGAACAAGCCTAGTGTCTCAATCACAAGCAAGTAACTAAGTGTTACAAGATGTATGATCATTAAATATACAATAATAAGGCGTCCCAAATATTACATATTCAGCTGATCATGAAGCTAGTCGTTACAAAATGTTAGGACTAGCAAGAGTTTAGTCATACATGATCAACCCTAGGATCTGTCAATCATGTTACAGCCCGTAGGCAGACAGTAAGTAAAGTGCAATCGAGCTAAACAGGTGCTCGTCGGCTAAACGCCTCAAAAGAATATTTTTACAATAAAGTGGGAGATCAAAATAAACCCACTCGTTGCCAGGGTTCCGTCTAGTGGCGACCATCTGGCTGGAAGGTCGGTAGATCCTCTGGAGCTGCTCCGAAATCTGGCCACACAAAACCAGCTGGGTCAGACCCCAGAAAGAGCAAGTGCCACAAAGGAAGCTTCACTTAGGAACTAAAACCAGCAATCAGCACAAGATATAAATAAAAGCAAGGACTGGAAATAAAGAAAATACATCAGGATGATATACGACGAGATAACCATGGAACTATTCAGATAACCAGGTTACAACCCGTAAACCAAACAAGGACCGGGGTTGTAATCCTTCGTCTGAACAGAACTTGGAATTCTCACCATTTATCGGTAAAATAAATACAAGCATTCTGGTCATTCAATAATCTGGAACAGGATCAGGACAAGACTAGACTGGTTAGACTCCACCCAATCATTTCACGGCCAAGCAAGAATTACGGCTTGATACTTTAACTAACTAGGGTTATCACAGGCCTAGTTACTAACAAGATGCAGTGAGAATCTTCCACAGCCACAAGCCCTGCAGTCCATCCAGGTTACCCAGGTCGAAATTAGGGGTTGAATTCAGGTGGGTACACCGTCCAGGAAACGCATGTACCCTTAGGTAGCTTGAAGGGTGCAACACATGACAGTGTGCTGGAAATGTGCCCTACTCGACGGCAGGCTACAGATCCTAAGCGCGCCCAGGTAACGGGATTGCCTGTAGCTGGGAGATCTCTTCATGACTACTGTATTAATCTAGTTATTAGCCTTAGTCCATTTTAGTAGGTACTCCTGACCGTGGTACTCAGGAGTCCCCTCCTAGACATGATGCAAGACAGGACTGGATTATTTGTACAAGCAAAATCACCCACGGTGTCCAGGACTAATTATACAGGTCATGTCATGTTAGGTAGTCGTCGTAACAGCTGCTCAAGATAATCATGTCAGGTTTATCATATCAAGTGTTCTTGTCAGGAGTGCGCCACGACGGGCCACTATCAGGTCATGTCAGGTTTATCATATCAAGTGTTCTTGTCAGGTTTTCTTGTCAAGAGTGCACCACTATGGGTCACTATCGTGTCATGCTCAATTATCAATTCCAAACATATCAAACAAATCCATGATTATCAAGTTCATGCCAAAAGGCGTAAGGATATAAAATGGATGTAAAATATCTAATAAAATATCAATATTCAGGACTATAAAAGAGCCATGCGGCTAAGGCATATGCGGCCAGGAATGATCACATGCGGCTGGAAGAGAACAACCCATGCGGCTGAATGGATATGGGTTCATGCGGCTCGGGATCAGTCAGTCATGCGGCTGAGAGGACTCGGGTCCTCATGCGGCAGCGGGAGACTGCGGTCTCTGCGGCTCGCAAGTATTAGAGTTCATGCGGCTCGGGATGGGCGAAGTCCCATGCGGCAGCGGGGAGAAATACCTATGCGGCTGGGAGCAAGGGTGCATATGCGGTTCGGGAAGAAGGGCCCCATGCGGCTAGAAGTACAAGAGCCTCATGCGGCCGAACTAAATACTTGTCGCATGAACTTGTCATGCGGTCAAGTCCAGTTGATAGTGTATGCGGTTTCGAAGCTGACTTGCTGCATGAATATTCATGCGGTCAAGTGCTATCATGCGGCTCGGAATTGTGCTTCTTCTCCAGATTTCCGAGAAGAAGTACACCATAAGCCATGGCTTCCAAGCTGCATAACTCTATCATCCGGAGCCCAAATCCGAACTTCCATAGGTCAAAATGGGGTAGAACGAATTTTTCTACAACATGGAACCATCAAAACATACAAATAACAAGATTAAGTAGATCAAAATCCAAGAAATCCGAAAATAAAATAAACTTAGATCTACAAGAATCTAGCCATGGAAGGTGAAAATGCCAAGTTCTAAAGTGCTTTAGAATGTAGTAAGGAAGAGAATGAAGTAATAAAATTAGAGTTCTTCCATGAAGCAAGTTGCACTTGCCTAGACCTCACTCTCCTCTCTCTGGTAGGTGAAGGAAGTAAATGGGGAAGAAGAAGATGATAAATGAAGAGAGAGAGAGAGGAGAAGGGGGTAATACAAATGGTGGTGGTAGGTAGGGGGTTCATCCATGGGTTCATCATAAACCCAAGCAAAACCAAGCTAGGCCGAACCAACCCAAAGAAATAACCAAGCCAAGCCAAGAAGGAATTAAGCAAGGAAATCATGCAATACAAGAATAAATACGTACATGTATTCCAGAAATACGTAATACGAACCACAGGCATTACAACTCTACCCACCTTAAAAGAATTCCGTCCTCGGAATTTAATCAAGAGGCTAGAGGAGCAATGACAAGCTACATTAATCACATGCTAGCTATAACTAGACAGACAATCAATCATGCAAGCAAGGAATCGAAGGTATGAGGCATAAGAAAGACATTATACCTCACGAGTCAAACAAGTCGGGATATCGCGATCGGATATCATCCTCACGCTCCCACGTTGACTCCCCCAAAGAGTGATGACCCCAAGCAACTCGGACTAACTTGATAGTCTTGTTCTTGAGGATCTTCTCTCTCCGGTCCAATATAGATACGGGCCTCTCCTCATACGAAAGGTTGGTACCAACAACCAATTCCGAATGATCCAGGATGTGGCTCGGGTCCGGGATATACCGTCGTAATTGGGATACATGGAACACGTCATGCACCTCGCTTAGCGACGACGAAAGAGCGAGATGATAGGATACATCTCCTACTCGCTCCAGAATGTCAAACGGTCCTATATACCTATGACTAAGCTTTTCCCGTACGCCGAAACGAATGACGCCACGGTTAGGCAAAATCCTCAGGAATACATGATCGCCGACCGAAAACTCTAGAGGACGCCGATGAGAATCGGCCCAATGGCGCTGGCGATCTTGGGCAACTCTAAGATGATCTCGAACTCTTCTGACCACTTCAACTGTCTGAGCGATCATTTCCGGACCGAGCATCTGTCTCTCTCCGACATCGTCCCAAGCTAGCGAGGATCTGCACTTCCTACCATACAGTGCCTCGAACGGTGCCATTTGGATACTGGCCTGGAAACTGTTATTGTACGAGAATTCCACCAGGTGCAAATGATCTTCCCACGAACCACCGAAGTCAAGTGTGCAAGATCGCAACATGTCTTCAAGAGTCTGGATCGTGCGCTCCGACTGGCCATCTGTCTGCGGGTGATATGCTGAACTGAACTGGAGACGAGTTTCCAAACTCTCTTGCAAGCTACGCCAAAAGTGCGACGTGAATCTTGAATCTCGGTCCGAGGTGATACTGACTGGCACTCCGTGCAACCTGACAATCTGCCTGAGATACATCTCTGCTAACTGAGCGGTCGACTGACCAACTCTGAACGGAAGGAAGTGAGCTACCTTCGTGAGCCGATCAACAATAACCCAGATAGCATCTCTACCAGCTGGGGATCTAGGTAATCCAGTCACAAAATCCATGGTCACATGCTTCCACTTCCATTCTGGAATCGGCAAGGGCTGAAGAAGTCCAGCGGGTCTCTGATGTTCAGTCTTAACCTGTTGACAAACCAAACACCGAGAGACAAACCGAGCTATCTCCCGCTTCATGCCATTCCACCAGAAATGCTGCCGGATATCACGGTACATCTTCGTACTGCCGGGATGGATGGAATACTGAGAACTGTGCGCCTCTGACATGATCTCCTGCCTGATATCTCCACTGGGTACACAAAGACGCTTCCCATGTCGAAGTGTACCGTCCTCATGAATGCATAGCTCTGGTCTTTGACCTGCCTCGCACTCTGCTCTGAGTCGCTGAAGCTTGGAATCTGCTGACTGCGCCATCCGGATCCTCTCGACTATAGTGGACTGAACTTGCATACTGGCCATCAATACTACACTGGAAGGGAGAACAACTTCTATACCCATCTTCTGAAGATCTGCTAACAGCTCTGGTTGCGCTGTTAGGAAATAAACTTCGGCTCTCCTGCTCAAAGCATCTGCAACAACGTTGGCCTTCCAGGGATGATACTGCAGGTTGACATCATAATCCACAAGAAGCTCCAGCCACCTTCTCTGACGCATGTTAAGATCCTTCTGAGTGAAAACATACTTCAGGCTCTTGTGGTCGGTGAAAATCTCCACCCTGTCTCCATACAAGTAGTGCCTCCATAACTTAAGTGCAAACACTACTACTGCCAGCTCCAAGTCATGGGTTGGGTAATTTCTCTCATGATCACGAAGTTGTCGTGACGCATAAGCTATTACCTTTCCATGCTGCATCAGAACACATCCTAAACCTCTGCCTGAAGCATCACAGTACACTGAGAATCTTTCGGTCCCATCTGGAAGAGTGAGAATAGGAGCTGTTATCAGGCCTCGCTTCAACTTCTCAAAAGAATCCTGACATTCTGCTGTCCAAGCAAACTGCGCATCCTTGCGGGTCAATTGGGTCAATGGCGCTGAAATTCGAGCAAAATCCGAAACAAACCGCCGGTAGTAGCCGGCCAATCCAAGAAAACTGCGAACCTCTGCAACGGTGCTAGGCACTGGCCATGACTCAATAGCCACAATCTTCTGGGGATCCACTTCTACTCCTCCTCTGGTGATGATATGACCTAAGTACGAAATGCGATCGAGCTAGAACTCGCATTTACTGAACTTGGCATATAACTGGTGCTCTCTAAGGATCTGAAGAACTATACGGAGATGCTGCTCATGCTCCGCCTCACTCTTGCTGTAGACCAGGATGTCATCCAAGAACACAATCACGAACTGATCTAAGTAGAGCATGAAGATACGATTCATGAGATCCATGAATACCGCCGGCGCATTGGTCGCTCCAAATGGCATCACAAGGAACTCCCAATGCCCATACCTCGATCTGAAAGCTGTCTTCGGGATGTCCTGCTCTCTGACTCTGATCTGATGATATCCTGAGCGCAAATCAATCTTCGAGAATACTGAAGCCGCCTTGAGTTGATCGAACAAGTCATTTATCCTCGGGAGAGGATATCTGTTCTTGATTGTCACTGAATTCAAGGTATGATAATCAAAACATAACCTGGATGTACCATCCTTCTTTTTCACAAGAAGCATCGGGGCTCCCCAAGGCGATCCACTAGCACGAATGAATCCCTTGGCTCGAAGTTCTTCAATCAACTTGTACAAGATCTCCAATTCTGACGGCGCCATCCTGTAGACTCTCTCTGACACTGGGGCTGTCCCGGGAATCAAGTCTATAGTGAACTCGATCTCCCGCTCTGGAGGCATACCTGGAAGCTCTTCTGGGAAAACATCTGGGAACTCATCCACTATCCTGGGCAACTGAACTGCTGCTACTGCCATCCGCAATATCGGAGGAGAAGGCTCAACCGCTCCTCTGAAAAAGGAAAACTCTGGCTCGCCTGGAATGCTAAAAACAACCCTGTCGATATGGCAGTCTATTCTAGCATACTGGTTCCTCAACCAATCCATCCCTAAGACCACATCATAATCGGCCATCGAAAACTCTATCAATCTAGCGGGGAACTCTCTACCGCTAACTACGATCCGACACGAGGAAAACACTCTATCTACTCCCACAAGTCCGTTACCAGTAAGTATATTGAGCCTTACTGATAATGACTCGGGCTCCAATCCTACCCGTGTCGCGAATCGTGCAGACATAAAAGAATGCGATGCACCAGAATCAAATAAAGCTGAAGCTGGAAAGGAGTTGACGAGAATAGTACCTGCCACTACCTCTCCTGGTGCCAATCCTTCCTCTGCGGTCATCACCATAGCCTGACCGTGCCCTCGGGGTGCTGGTCCCCTCTGCTGAAATCCTCGCTGCCTACTCTGACTCAAGGCTTGGGCTTGTGCATACTGCTGGGGGTTCTGCTGCTGGAACACTTGGGTCTGAGGCGGCAAGGGCCTCGACAATGGGTACTGTTGCTGCTGCTGGACCGGTGCTGGTCCTCTCACCGAAGAGCTAGAAAGGTTGGACGATGATGGACCACCCCTATTCGGGCAGGATCCAACCCTATGGTCTGGTGCTCCACAAGCCAGACACAATCCTTGCGCCCTGTGACATTCTGCCACTACATGGCCTGGCTTCCCACAATGAGAACATCCCACTGCGGAAGACTGCTTCTGCTTCTGCTGCTGCTGAGGGTGCGTCGGAGTTGAATGCTGAACCGACGTCACGGAGGCTGCTCGCCTCGGAGCTCCAATAGTCAAGGCCCTGGCTGCCGGGGCTGGTGCTGAAGACTGATTCATCTGGCCGTGGGATCTCTTCCGACCTCCGGCCCTATCCACAATCCTCTGGAAGGTATACTCATGCCTCCGGGCTGCTCTCAAGACTGCATCAAAAGTCTGATGCTCAAACTGCTCAACTGCCAACAAGATCTCCAGGTGAAGCCCTTGCTGAAATCGCTGGGCTCTATCATACTCGGTTGCCACCAAGGTGGGAGCAAACCGACTGAGTCTGGAAAACTCGGCCGTATATCCGTCGACCGTCCTGCCTCCTTGCTTCAGATTAGTGAACCGGGTCTGTAGATCATACCGAGCCACGGCATCGAAATACTTGGTCTGGAATCTCTCTCTGAATACTGCCCAAGCAATGGGTGCTGCTAATCCAACGGCCTGCGCTGCCCACCAGCTGCGGGCAAGATCTAACAACTGCAGGCGCACCACGGCTACCTTCTCGTTCTCTGCGGTCCTGGCTGCTTTTAGAATCACCTCTGTGTCTTGAAGCCATGCATCTGCTGCGATAGCATCTTCACTATCGTCGAAGAATGGAAGGTTCAAGCGCTTTAAGCTGTTGGTCGCGCTGTTGCCCTGATGACCTCCTCTGGCCAAAGCATCCATCACTGCCTGGTGCAAGGCATCTCCACGACGATCTTGAGAAGCTATCAAGGTCCTAACGAGTCCTACTAATGTGCCATCATCAGGTTCGGCAGGCTGAACTGGCTGAACTGGGGGCTCTTCTCCAATAGGCTCGACTCTGGAGGCTACTCCGGAGTGCTGGACTTGATCTCCGGGTTGCTGCTGGTCCACGGGAGGTGCTCCGCCTTGCTGATCGGCAGGACCACGAACAATGCCGCTGAAGAAGACGACATGGGGAAACAATAAGGAAGGACCATGACAGATCAACGATACAAGCACATGACCAGGACAAGAATCCAGGGATTCAGGAGATACGAGCAGAGATCAATGACGAATACTGATTGAGACATCTATCCGGTAAACCCTCACATATCTTGATTTACAAGACCTGCATGGGCCACCACTTAAACCATGTCACGCCCCAGAACCAGAATACTGGAGAGCGGGGGCAGACATAGCCAGCTACGTATATTGAAATGGATTCCATCTCGCTATACGGTCACGGCTGTCTAGATACATGAGGGTTTACTACAAGCCAACAGTCTCCTATGGTCATGAACAAGCCTAGTGTCTCAATCACAAGCAAGTAAGTAAGTGTTACAAGATGTATGATCATTAAATATACAATAATAAGGCGTCCCAAATATTACATATTCTGCTGATCATGAAGCTAGTCGTTACAAAATGTTAGGACTAGCAAGAGTTTAGTCATACATGATCAACCCTAGGATCTGTCAATCATGTTACAGCCCGTAGGCAGACAGTAAGTAAAGTGCAATCGAGCTAAACAGGTGCTCGTCGGCTAAACGCCTCAAAAGAATATTTTTACAATAAAGTGGGAGATCAAAATAAACCCACTCGTTGCCAGGGTTCCGTCTAGTGGCCACCATCTGGCTAGAAGGTCGGTAGATCCTCTGGAGCTGCTCCTAAATCTGGCCACACAAAACCAGCTGGGTCATACCCCAGAAAGAGCAAGTACCACAAAGGAAGCTTCACTTAGGAACTAAAACCAGCAATCAGCACAAGATATAAATAAAAGCAAGGACTGGAAATAAAAAAAATACATCAAGATGATATACGACGAGATAACCATGGAACTATTCAGATAACCAGGTTACAACCCGTAAACCAAACAAGGACCGAGGTTGTAACCCTTCGTCTGAACAGAACTTGGAATTCTCACCATTTATCGGTAAAATAAATACAAGCATTCTGGTCATTCAATAATCTGGAACAGGATCAGGGCAAGACTTGACTGGTTAGACTCCACCCAATTATTTCACGGCCAAGCAAGAATTACGGCTTGATACTTTAACTAACTAGGGTTATCACAGGCCTAGTTACTAACAAGATGCAGTGAGAATCTTCCACAGCCACAAGCCCTGCAGTCCATCCAGGTTACCCAGGTCGAAATTAGGGGTTGAATTCAGGTGGGTACACCGTCCAGGAAACGCATGTACCCTTAGGTAGCTTGAAGGGTGCAACACATGACAGTGTGCTAGAAATGTGCCCTACTCGACGGCAGGCTACAGATCCTAAGCGCGCCCAGGTAACGGGATTGCCTGTAGCTGGGAGATCTCTTCATGACTACTGTATTAATCTAGTTATTAGCCTTAGTCCATTTTAGTAGGTACTCCTGACCGTGGTACTCAGGAGTCCCCTCCTAGACATGATGCAAGACAGGACTGGATTATTTGTACAAGCAAAATCACCCACGGTGTCCAGGACTAATTATACAGGTCATGTCATGTTAGGTAGCCATCGCAACAGCTGCTCAAGATAATCATGTCAGGTTTATCATATCAAGTGTTCTTGTCAGGAGTGCACCACGACGGGCCACTATCAGGTCATGTCAGGTTTATCATATCAAGTGTTCTTGTCAGGTTTTCTTGTCAAGAGTGCACCACTACGGGTCACTATCGTGTCATGCTCAATTATCAATTCCAAACATATCAAACAAATCCATGATTATCAAGTTCATGCCAAAAGGCGTAAGGATATAAAATGGATGTAAAATATCTAATAAAATATCAATATTCAGGGCTATAAAAGAGCCATGCGGCTAAGGCATATGCGGCCAGGAATGATCACATGCGGCTGGAAGAGAACAACCCATGCGGCTGAATGGATATGGGTTCATGCGGCTCGGGATCAGTCAGTCATGCGGCTGAGAGGACTCGGATCCTCATGCGGCAGCGAGAGACTGCGGTCTATGCGGCTCACGAGTATTGGAGTTCATGCGGCTCGGGATGGGCGAAGTCCCATACGGCAGCGGGGAGAAATACCTATGCGGCTGGGAGCAAGGGTGCATATGCGGTTCGGGAAGAAGGGCCCCATGCGGCTAGAAGTACAAGAGCCTCATGCGGCCGAACTAAATACTTGCCGCATGAACTTGTCATGCGGTCAAGTCCAGTTGATAGTGTATGCGGTTTCGAAGCTGACTTGCCGCATGAATATTCATGCGGTCAAGTGCTATCATGCGGCTCGGAACTGTGCTTCTTCTCCAGATTTCCGAGAAGAAGTACACCATAAGCCATGGCTTCCAAGCTGCATAACTCTATCATCCGGAGCCCAAATCCGAACTTCCATAGGTCAAAATGGGGTAGAACGAAATTCTCTACAACATGGAACCATCAAAACATACAAATAACAAGATTAAGTAGATCAAAACCCAAGAAATCCGAAAATAAAATAAACTTAGATCTACAAGAATCTAGCCATGGAAGGTGAAAATGCCAAGTTCTAAAGTGCTTTAGAATGTAGTAAGGAAGAGAATGAAGTAATAAAATTAGAGTTCCTCCATGAAGCAAGTTGCACTTGCCTAGACCTCTCTCTCCTCTCTCTGGTAGGTGAAGGAAGTAAATGGGGAAGAAGAAGATGATAAATGAAGAGAGAGAGAGGAGAAGGGGGTAATACAAATGGTGGTGGTAGGTAGGGGGTTCATCCATGGGTTCATCATGAACCCAAGCAAAACCAAGCTAGGCCGAACCAACCCAAGAAAATAACCAAGCCAAGCCAAGAAGGAATTAAGCAAGGAAATCATGCAATACAAGAATAAATACGTACATGTATTCCAGAAATACGTAATACGAACCACAGGCATTACATGTGTGGCAATGAAGGGTTGATTTTTTGCGCCGTTGACGATCTGACAATGATCAAGAGGCAAATGCAAAGTCTTCAGTTGGGCGACGATTTGGCTCTCCTGAAGTATGCTCGAACTCTCTAAATGTCTGGGCGATCGTCACTCTGTGTGTGTCTGTCCTCTTGAATGAAGGAATGATCATTCTATTTATAGGGGTTGAAATGATCCATTCATGGGCAAATGCGATGTGAGTATGGAATTTTGGCACGCATGAATGCTACGTGCATAACTTTGTTGGGCACAGGGGCGCTGCGCTCGAGAAGCTTGAACTGAATTTGGTGTAACTACACTTTTGGGATGCGAATGAGCTAAGACTGGCAGTTGTTGGGATTCGTTTATTGCTGAGATCTTTGGTGGTTGGCACCCGTTCATGAGCATGACTGAGTCAATGACACATGACGCATGTGATGGAACTGGGGATTTCCAAGACCCTAGTTTGGTGTGAGTATTGATCGATAGAAAGTTAAACATATATAAACACGTTCTAACCCTTCATAGGCAAAAACAAGGGTTCACGAATTATACCTGCGACGGAAAGAAGACAACAGTTCCTAGTAATCTCGAGCAGTCACGACCCCAAGATCTTCTGCACGTATTCCTTCCTCGGTTTGGACGTCATATGGGCGACGATCTTCCAACCTTTTTTCTCTCCTTGGCAGCCCTCTCTTTCTCTCTTTACGTGAATCACAAATTTAGAGAAAGTTTTTTTATTTCTGATAAGATTATGACGGCCAGAGAAAAATGGATATATATAAGTCTACGGCAGGGACCATGAGGAGAAATCAGGGTTAGGTCTCCTAACGGATCTGTGTATCCCGTGTTCAGCCCGAACACACAACCAAGTCCCATTAACAATAGCTCGGTCCACTAGAGAGCTATTATTGTACTACCTTCCTATTCCCAAATTATGATTATGGGCTCCTTTTATCATATGCTCGTTTGGCTCCCCATGTTAAGATATCGAATGTTCGTCGATCAAATTAAGTTACTGATAACTATATTGATCGACATCTTTTATCCTTAAGTAGTACCACTCAACTTTATTTGTCATGTAGGATATAATCCACCTGCAGGGTTTACATGACAATCCTTTTGAGCTTCTTAAGGGGACATCATCAACCCGACGTATCGGGACATAGATTCCTTTTATAATCAACAACCTATTATACATACAATATTATTACTCAATTCATAGAGGTTGTTGACCCATAATGATTCTCTCTTTTATGAGTCAAAGTAATGCACACGGCATATACATGTCTGTTATTATATCCGGATTAAGAGCACAAGCATCTATAATAACATCGATGTTTGTTCTCTTATGTAGTCAGTACAAAGAGAACAACCTCAAGTGGTCCTGTTCAATACACACAAAGTATACTAGTGTAAACCTATAGTCAGGATAGACTAATACCAGATTACACTACAACCTTTCCAATAGATTGTCCAAGTCCATCTAGGTTGTGAACTATTTATATATTTCATAGAAAACTGATAATATGATCTTCTGTGTGACACCACATACCATATTGTCTACAATATAGAATATCAGACACTTTTATTAACACTTGCAACAAATACAATATGCAAACATTTGCCCATATGGTTCTTATTCAAAATTTAAGGAAATAAAGTTAATACAAAAGTGATGCTTTTAGTATATAACCCTAACAATCTCCTACTTATACTCAAAGCTTTGCTTTTTAGTATACTGTTACAAATCTTTCACTTATACTTAAAGCCATGCTGCTACATATCTGACTCCCATTTCCTCAACATGACTATCAAAAGCCTTAGCTGGTAAGCTCTTTGTAAAGGGATCAGCTAGGTTGTCGGTTGATGCTATCTTGATCACAACAACTTTTTCTTTCTTTACGAAATCTCGTATCAGGTGGTACTTGCGCTCAATGTGTTTACCTGTCTTATGGGCTCGTGGTTCCTTCGAGTTTACAACTGCACCACTATTATCACAATAAAGTGTAATAGCCTTAGGCAAACTAGGTACCACATCCAAGTCCAACATGAAGTTTCTGAGCCAAATCGCTTCTTTTGCTGCCTCAGAGGCTGCCATATACTCGACTTCCATGGTGGAATTAGTAATACATTTTTACTTGACACTCCTCCACATAATGGCTCCACATTCCAAAGTAAATACATAACCTGAGTTAGATTTCCTGGAATCCATGTCTGACTGAAAATCTGAGTCTGTATACCCCAAGGGAATTAAACTATCTGCCTGGTAAACTAGTATATACTCTTTAGTCCTTTTCAGGTACGTCAAAATATGCTTTATGGTAGTCCAGTGCTCTTGTCCTGGGTTAGACTGATATCTGCTGACCATGTCAATAACAAAGAAGATGTCTGGTCTCGTATATAGCATTGCATACATTGAGCTTCCTACTGCTGAAGCATAAGGAACTGCTTCCATGTTCTCTATCTTTTTAGGTGTCCTCGGACACTGCTCCTTTGATAGAGCAATTCCATGCCTAAAAGGTAAGAAACCTTTTTTAGAATTTTGTATGCTAAAATGAGTTAGTACAGTATCGATATAGGAAGCTTGGGACAAGTCCAACATCCTGTTCTTACAATCTCGTAGAACTTTGATTCCAAGGATGTGACCTACTTCTCCCAAGTCCTTCATATCAAATTGTTTGGATAACCATACCCTTACATTAGATAACACCTTCATATTGTTTCTAATAAGCAAGATGTCATCTACGTAAAGTACTAGGAATACCATGACATTTTCGTCACACTTTTTGTATACACATAATTCATCCTGACATTGATCAAATCTATAGGATTTTATCACCTGATCAAAACATATGTTCCAAGATCTGGAAGCTTGCTTAAGTCCATAAATAGACTTCTTGAGCTTACAAACAAGATGCTCTTGTCCCTTTTCAATGAACCAGTCTGGTTGCTTCATATAGATGTCTTGCTCAAGACTTCCATTAAGGAAAGCTGTCTTGACATCCATTTGCCAAATCTCATAATCGAGATGAGCTGTAGTAGATAAAAGAATCCGGATAGTCTTAAGCATGGCTACTGGCGAAAAGGTTTCCTCATAATTGATACCCTCTCTTTGAGTAAAACCTTTTATAATAAGCTGAGCTTTAAAGGTTTCAACCTTACCATCTGATCCTCTTTTTCACTTATAGACCCACTTGCATCCAATGGCTTTTACACCAGCGGGTGGTTCTACAAGCTCCCAGACCTGATTGGAATCAATAGATTCTATTTCAGGTATCATTGCTTTTTGCCAAGACTCTGCATCTTTATCTTGGAGTACTTAGTTGTAGGTACAGGAATCATAATCTTGTTCCTCAGAGACAAAGTCTGACGAATCACCCAAGAACATATATCTATCAGTTTGTATCACAACCATCCCACTACGACGAGGCATTATCGGTTGTAGTATAACATTTGTGACACGTCATGCAGTTATTTGTGGTTCATCCTCTTGTACTGTTGGTACTGAAGTACTTGGTGTCTCACCTCTCAGTTCTTCTAGAACAACTCTACTTGTGGGTTTATGGTTGATCACATAGTCTTCCTCTAAGAATCGGGCATTAGTGCTAACAATGGCCTTCTGATCCTTACGACTATAAAATAAACCTCCTTTCATTCCTCTTGGATAGCCTATAAACAAGCATACTTCTGTATGAGATTCCAACTTATCTGCTTTCCCATTCAGCAATGTGTCGGACTACCCCAAATACGAACATGTTTCAGACTAGGCTTTCGCCCAATCCACAGCTCTGTGGGAGTAAGAGGTACTGACTTAGAAGGAACCAAGTTCAAAATATAAGTTGCAGTCTCTATGGCATATCCCCAAAACGAATCTGGTAAATCCGAATAACTCATCATTGATCTAACCATCTCCATAAGAGTTCTATTCCTTCTTTCGGCTACACCATTTTGTTGGGACGTTCCAGGTGCAGTCAATTGGGATGTAATTCCAGCCTCTGATAAATAATCCCTAAACTCTCCAAAGAGGTACTCACCACCACGATCTGATCATAGTAACTTGATACATTTTCCATGACGTTTTTTCGTTTCAGCCTTATACTCTTTGAATTTCTCAAAGCACTCAGATTTACGGTGCATCAAATAAAAGTATCCATACCTTGAATAATTGTCAATAAATATGACAAAATATTTAAAGCAACCTCTATCCTGGATAGTCACAGGTCCACATAAATTAGAATGAACTAATTCCAACACATCTTTGGCCTTATACCCCTTTGCCATAAAAGGCCTTTTGGTCATTTTACCTTCCAAGCAAGATTCATAGACTGGTAGTGCCTCTACTTCCAATGAACTCAAAGGTCCATTTTCAACCAGTCTTTGAACCCTTCTTAGGTTAATATGCCCCAAACGCAAGTGCCAAAGATATGTTTGGTTCGTACAAGAAGGTTCTTTTCTCTTATTTAAGTTAGATGATATATTATTTATTTCTATAAGTTGCATTGCGGCCGAAATAGGATTAATGACATACAGACTATCAACTAATGCACCAGAACAGATAAAATGTTTATTCTTTCTAATAACAATATTGTCATTAAAATAAACTGAATATCCAACCTTAACTAATATAGAAACAGAAATTAAATTTCTTCTAAGTGAAGGTGCATAAAGACAATCTCTCAATGTCAAAGACTTATTTCTACCAAAAGATAAAGTAACATCTCCTAATACAACGACCGCTACTTTTGTAGCGTCACCCATGAACAAGCATATCTCTCCATCACTGAGACGCCTGGTTTCCTGGAACCCCTGCAATGTATTGCAGACATGATTAGTGGATCCTATATCTACACACCAGGTGCCGGTAGATAACACCGCTAAACATGTTTCAACTACTAGTAAATGAGATATACCTTCTTTGTTCCCTTGTTTGAGAAATAGACAGTCACTCTTCCAATGTCCTGATCCTTTGTACTTGAAACATTTGCCTTTCGACTTTTTCATAGCGCCTTGAGGTCCCATGCCCTTCTTTGCTAAGCTTGCTTGTTTCTGAATGTTATTCTTCTTCTTACCACCTTTTGGCTTAGGAGTAGAAGCCTTTTCAGAAACAAAAATATGACCACTCTGCCTAAAGAGAGGTTCAACATCCTGTAGCTCTTTTGCAAGTTCTGCCAAACTATACAACCTTTTGTTCATGTTGTAGTTAAGGCAAAAATTGTCAAAACTTTTAGGCAGAGTCCCGAGAATGATATCGATCTGGGATTCTTCATCGATTTTATCTCCAAGGATCTCCATCTCATTCAGATAACCCATCATCTTGAGAATATGGTCCCTTACTGGCATACCTTCAACCATTTTTGTATTCATCAAATACTTCATAGCAAACTGCCTAGCTGCTCTACTCTGATGTCCGAAGAGTTCCTTGAGGTTATACATCATGTCATAAGCTGTGGCCATGTCCTAATGCTGATGTTGCAGTATATTTGACATAGATGCCAGAATGTAACACCGTGCCATCTCATCTGCCTTTTTCTACTTCTTATAAGCCTCTTTGACCTCTTCATCTGAGTTAGCATCAGGTTTAGGTAGGAATTCCTTAACAAGTACCTATTTGTACTCCTCAGCAATTAGGATAATGTCCAAATTATGTTTCCAGTCAATATAATTAGGTCCAGTAAGTTTGTTTTCTTTAAGAATCACCATAAGTAGACTGAAAGAACATATTTTTTTGAAATCCTGAGAATCACATAAATAAAAATTATGTAGGGCAAAAAAACTTTTTAAAATTAAATATTGATTCCTTCAAAACAATAGTAAGAAATTTACCAACACCTTAAACACCATGAATCTAGCATGCCACGATAGTGTGGACGTATACAAATTCAACTTTGTTCAAGTAGATTTTTCTTATTAATTTTACTATCACGTCAACATAACTTTATGACAAATAAAATTAATATGTTGGTCTTGCACTGGTCATAAAAATAATAGCATTGACTCTGATGGGGAGGATACCATTATTTGTATCTAAGTGTATACCATTACTTAATACCAAGTCCATTACCTTGTAATGAGTTCCTTCAGATGGAGAAGTGATCATATACTAGGTAACTTTCTATAATTATCCCTAAGGAAGTTTGTACTAGTGATCCATAATTATACTCATCCGATATGGAGGAGGGCACTAAAGCCAACACACAAGTATAATTACATTACCTACAAACCAGTAATGGAGACCATAAGATTTATGCTAATTAAATTTCCTCTCCCACTTAGTTATTTAACAATGAGGGTTTTTCCACTAGTTGATATTATGTCCATGTTGTCCATTATTAATGCAGGCTTGGTTTTTCATAAAAAACATCAACAAAATAATAAATATGCATAATCAGAAAACACAAAATGACAAAAAATAGAAGAAAAATATCCAACTATTATGGTCATCTTTTCTGCTCCGTCCTCAACTAACCGAATCCAAAATCTGGCACTGCACAGATCTACCCTGCCAGGTCATGGGGTTCGGGGTAGCGCCCTATTTTTTATTATTATTATAGGTTTTGGCTGTCGATTCCTTTATCGAAAATCATCTGTCTGCCTCTGGACTGCTTAAAACTAGCATCTCGTCCGACGTCAGAAACAGCCACCACCGCCATCACGATTAATCAAAAAATAATTAAAATTACATCAATCCTATGCCTCCCGAAGGAGTTCACACATAATCTAGATTGAAACATTAAAATTATAAGCACGATCAACCCTCGTAATTTTAATTACATCCAGAACAACAACAACATCATCGACATGTCCGTGGTTTAAAACAACACAAACAAAAACATGTATTGGACCATAATAGTTGGATCTAAGATGCCTATAAAATTGACTTAGAACAGATCTACATCTACCGACTATTACACAACGCAAGTTTTGTTGGACAACATAGACGTATCAATCAATACGCAGATCCATAATGACTCTAATACCAATTAATGGAACTGGAGATTCCTAAGACCCTAGTTTGGTGTGTGTATTGATCGATAGAAAGTTAAACAGATATAAATGTGTTCTAACCCTTCATAGGCGGAAACTAGGGTTCACGAATTATACCTGCTGCAGGAAGAAGTCAACAGTTCGTAGTAATCTTGAGCAGTCACGACTCCAAGATCTTCTGCACGTATTCCTTTCTCGGGTTGGACGTCGTGTGGGCGACGATCTTCCAACCTTTTTTCTCTCATTGGCAGCCCTCCCTTTCTCTTTTTACATGAATCACAAATTTAGAGAAAGCTTCTTATTTCTTATAAGATTATGACGATCAGAGAATAGAGGATATATATAAGGCTACGAAAGGGACCATGAGAAGAAATTAGGTTTAGGTCTCCTAACGGATCTGTGTATCCCGTATTCAGCACGAACACACAACCCAGGCCCATTAACAATAGCTCGATCCACTAGAGAGCTATTATTGCACTACCTTTCTAATCCTAAATTATGATTATGGGCTCCTTTTATTATATGCTCGTTTGGCTCCCCATGTTAAGATATCGAATGTCCGTCGATCAAATTAATTTACTAACAACTACATTGATCGACATCTTTTATCCTTAAGTAGTACCACTCAATTTTATTTGTCATGTCGGATATAATCCACCTGCAGGGTTTACATGACAATCCTTATGAGCTCCTTAAGGGGACATCATCAACCCGACGTATCGGGACATGGATTCTTCTTATAATCAATATCCTATCATACATATAATGTTATTACCCAATTCATAGAGGTTATTGACCCATAATGAATCTCACTCTTTTATGAGTCAAAGTAAAGCACACTGTATATACATGTCTGTTATTATATCCAGATTAAGAGCACAACCATCCATAATAACTGAGGTATTTGTTCTCTTATGTAGTCAGTACAAAGAGAACAACCTCAAGTGGTCCTGTTCAATACACACAAAGTGTATTAGTGTAAACCTATAGTCAAGATAGACTAATACCATATTACATTACAACCTTTTCAATAGATTATCCAAGTCCATCTAGGTTGTGAACTATTTATCTATTCCGTAGGAAACTGATAATATGATCTTCTGTGAGACACCACACACCATATTTTCTATAATATAGAATATTAGACAGTTGCATTAACACTTGAAATAAATACAATATGCAAACGTTTGCCCATATGATTCTCATTCAAAATTTAAGGAAATAAAGTTTATACAAAAGTGATGCTTTTAGTATATAACCCTAACAGCATGTACATAGCTCAAAGATCTTAATCTTTTGAAAGATAATAGATTTGGTGCGCTTGAGGGATCTGGCGCATGAGGAAACTTAACGTATGGCTTCTGAAGTCACGTAGCAAGTATGGGCGCATGGCTTTTAAGGGCGTGTGCGGAGTTTGTTCAAGTCGGCCACGTGGCAGAACACAACTGTAATCGAAAAATGAGTAATGATTATGCCAACATGTGCTGACGTAATTGACTTTTTATTTTTCTATGAAAACTATCGTCTGTACTGTCTTCGAGACGCGTACTGCTGACATATGACACTTAGCATTAAATGCTTGATAGGCGAGGAGCCTATGTAGGCACATTGTTTATGGGGCACATACACCATGAGCGCATCGATTATGGGGTACATCGACTATGCGGCGCATGGTTTTGAATTTGTTGGTGAGGTACATTTGTTCTTGGTCAACCTCGTAGAGTAATTTTGGGGCTCGAAAGAATGAGTTTGACTTGGTTAAAATTGAGATGGCAGATTTATTGTTATTAATGGTTGGTTCATCGCATTAGTCTCGGAGAGATTGCCACTTGGCGCATGAGTTTGGCCATGCTTTGGCCTATAAATAGATGTGTTCGAAGAGAAAAAGTTTTGCTCTTCCATCCGACTTCATGCCGAGAACACACTTAATCCCGACGGTCGTGAACCTCTTTCTTGGCGAGTCGGTTGGTTCTGGGCTATAGATCTTCTTATTCAAAGAAGCTATAATTTTGACGAAGGACTCCATCAGAGAACTGAGATGCGCCGAGTTGGCTATGGACAGAGCAGTTCATGCTTGTGTGCCTTATTGGCAGTATTCTTTTCTGAGACAACATCGAGTGCCAAGATGTTGATTACTGTGTTTGGGTTGATTGTCAACCCAAGTTCTGCTCAATAACTGCTTCGTTCAGAAGCGATGCACCAGTACTGAGAGGATGAAGTGATGCGCTCATGACGAGGAAGTGATTCGCTCGTGACGAGGAAGTGATACGCTCGCTGATAAGGAAGTGATTCGCTTGTGATGAGGAAGTGATGCGCTTACTGACGAGAACGTGATGCGCCCACGATGAGAAAGTGATGCGCCCATCTTTTTAGAGTAGGCTGTCTTATCGTAGATTTTCTATGTAATCACAAATATCAATGAAAAGTCCATGTAATAGATTTTCAATGTTGTGATCAATAAGAAGTCTTCCTTTCATGAATGTTTGTTTTATGATGTGCTGGCTGTGACTGTAGCATCTGGCACATGCTATTTGTAGCGCATAGGAATGCACTTTATCGAACTTGGCTTCTGTGACGCATGAATTCCATGCTTATACAGGTACAACAAAGGTAAGGTTCTTTCCTGGATCTCCAAGATGAGCATACAATGATCATTCTTCTGCAACTACGATTGAGTCGTCACGAGCGCCTATGAATACACAATAACTATTTGTTATACGCTAAGCACTATCTGAAACATAACTACATATGGTCATAACTAGGGTCTATTGGTGTCAAACATGGCTTCTAATATATATCTACAACATATGTGTATCCATATGTATACGTTCACTATGGTCACATGGTAAAACTAGTCTAACTAGGAATGATTAGGACATGATACATTTGCTTCTACACAAACATAATGTTACACAACTATTCATTTTGTTTTTCTATGAATATGATCATGAAATATCATCTATATTATATAATAAATAACTCAAATAGGTCTAAATATTGGGATCATGGCATTAATAAGAAATTACGTTATTTGGTCACAAGTTCAACTATTCGCACAACTATAACCATTTATTCGATCGATTGGAATAAATCATAAAATGCAGAAATATGATATTTGTATTCTAAAATTAATATGAGAAAAGATAATTAATCATTGATTTAGAAAATGGGATGCATGGTTTTGATCATCGAGAAATAATACAACAAGTTGGATTCACACAAAACTAGGTTATAATTCGATTCAATGTTTTCAAAGTTTCAATAAGAGATTCGACGAAGTTGGGTGCATAAATATGTTCAAAACCTAGCAAAATAAATATATGACATAAATGAGTGTTAGAAACCTTATCAAGAAGTTAAACATTGTCGTGGCTTATCACAAAGCGATAAGAACAGCATTATATGAAAATAGTTTCAGATTGGACCAATCTTCGCGTAATGCTCACCACGGGTTGTCGGAAGCAATCTAGGAGATTCAGAAAGTAGGGTAGGTAGGGGAGAAATAGAAGAAAGTGTTAGACTCACCATGGTGGCAGTTTGGTATCTGTAAAGGTCATAGCAAGTCAGGGAAGTAGGTGCAATGGAGGGCGGATTCAGCAGCTATGTTGTCTTTGCACTTATTGTAGGGACTATTTGGGGGTAGAATTGGCAGTTGTGTTAGTATGAGAAGGTATTAAGGTTGAAAAAAGATGTGTTGGGGATGTTGTAGAGGTGGTGAAGTGGTCGTGGGTGGTTGGGGAGTGGCCGCACAACAGCAAACAATCAACAAGGTTGCAGTGGTTGGTGGTTTTGAAGGGAGACTACTATGGTTCGTCTTGGGGTCCTAGGGTGGCCGGCCCTAGTTATTTGAAAGAGGAATATATAAGAAAAGTGAGAGGGAAATATTAGGGTTGCATATATGAATGATTTGGGGGTAGTTATGATGGGTTAATACACTCCATATTGAGGGAAGATTGAGTGGTTTCCTAATTAGTCCACCCTTCGATATACACATTCTCCCTTTTGTTCTCTTTATGACGGCTGCTCATATTTGATTAAATACTAATTAGGGATGTCAAAGCTAGATTAGTCGACTACCACTTCTAGTTGGGTTGGATTCAAGTCGGTGCGGGCTAGTTTGATTGGTTGGGTCCTGAGGACTAGAAAATAGGTCTTTTGTGAGTTTGTGTGTAGGTAGCACATTGGGATTCAATTGAGTGGAACGCAAGTGTCATGTGTTTTTTTAGGCTTAGTGCAAGTCACGACTATTTATTGGTTTGGAAGAATCGAATTGAAGTTTTGACTCGAATTTCAGTCGGAATGGTCATCGAGTGCACGGTAGGGGCTAGAATTTGGGTTTTTTGGGCCTGAATGTTGTGCGATAAAAATGAAGCACAAGAAGATGTGTTTGAGTGGAACATAAATTTCATGAGTGTAGATGAGTTAGTCTAGGTCATGCATGTGAAGTTTGTTATGAGAAAATAGATAACGTGATAATGTTGTGCTCCTAATCTCAAATCTACGAAAAAGGTACCTATTGGTCACCAGAGAAAGTGTGACTTTATCATATTAATTAATAATCCTAATAAAACTCAAATGAAACCTAAAAACAAATTAGAGGGCTTATACAAGTACCCTTTACAGCCGTAACGCAACATATGCCTTGTCAAAATCACTGATACCACCATGGTCGACAGTGATGTCGTGCCGCACGAATAGAAAAACTATTTCGCCAGGCAAACGGAAAACAATTCTCTTCTCCGTACATTCTATATTCGCATGACATGCGCCCAACCAATTCATGCCTACAATTATGTCGTACTCCTTAATGTCCATGACGATGATATCCAAGGATAACCTTCTTCCTCCGATGCAGATGTAATTGTCCCTACAAATCAAAATAGCAGGCATGTCCACTCTCGATGGAGTGCTGACGATAAGGTTCATTTCTTGTGATTGTGTATGTAAATTACTCTCTTTGAAAAATTCAACTGATGTAAAGCTATGCGTAGGTCTCGAATCAAATATTATTCTAGCGAGTATATTTGTATAGAGTAATATACATGTTACAACAGTGTCGGATATAAAGGCTTCATCTCGAGTCAGGGCAAAGACTCTACCTTATAGACACCAATTTAGGAGTGGGCTGGCCCCTTGCTCTTCAAATTCCGTGTCATAACCTATCATGTCTGGATTTATTATACTACTCGGGGATGGGGAGTTATTAGAGGTTATATGATCATCACCCCTACTTGTTTATTACTTGTGCATAGCTCCACCCTCACCACACGTAGGGTGTAGCCTGACCTTATACTACTTGTGCATAGCTTTCCATTTTGGCCGACCTGATCCCTATACTATTATACTACCTATGTATAGCCGGTCAAATGGAACAGCCTGATCTTGACCCAAGCCGATCACATAATGCTCTAATATCTCATGGCACTTTCTTTTTTTATGTTTACATCATACCTCAGATTACTTTTCATTGTTTATATTCCAGTTTTATCTTATATCTCATACATGACATGATATTCAGTTCTCTTGTACTGTTTTACTTTCAGTCTTGATATTTCATCTTGTATTTCATTATAATTGTCTCTTACAGTATTTATCAATTTATATGGAACTGCTATTGGTGTTTGTACTTGCTCATATCCTGACAGGATAACCTCCATTATTTTTCAGAGGATTTAGATGCAGATTGCCCGACCTACTACGGGTTTGGCATAGATGGAGCCTACGAACAGGATCAGCCTGTGGACCCGGTGCTCATAGAGGACGCATAGCCTGTAGTGACTTAGTTTAGCTAGATTTTGTCTGGATTATATTCCAGCTTGATACTTTAAGACTTGTAGTATTTATTTGAGATCTTGTGTTATGTCTTTAAATTTTGAACTTGTGATTGTGACTCAGCACTATTTCAGACTATTTATTCATCTTGTTTCTTTATCATATTCGTGCCTATCTTCCTTAGAGTTATGTGATTGAGTTGTGTTTATATTCCTCCGTACGGAGATGACAGGTTATATTATTGTGTCTTGGATTCTATATATTCTAGATGACCTTTACAGCGTTATACCGTTGATACTGCGGCGTAGGCTAGACGTACCCACGTGCTCGTGCCCCTAAATAGGGTGTGGGTTGTGACAAATGGTGGTGAAATACAAACCCACCGAAAAATAAGATAATTCTTCTAATGTGAGTCTTTTGCTCCCAACATTAGATGTGCTATATAATGACTCTTTGTTGTTATCATTTCGAGTTTCATTATGGTACCTATTTTGTGTATATCCTTGAAACTTAATAAATTCACGGAACTACTTGAATATAACACATTCTGTAAATAGGTTTGAGTACCATGTGGTAACATGACATGTGCTCTTCCAAAGCCCTCAATTATATGGCTGGTCCGACTATTGTTGGCACTTTATGCATGTCAAATACTAACTTTGGCAAAAACTTTGATTCTTCAAATTCATGTGTTGTAGTACTATCTACCAAACACATATCTAAGTCATTTTTCTTGGATATATGTGTTGTAGCACTATCTACCAAACACATATCTAAGTCATTTTTTTAGATTCTTTCAATCTCTCAATCTCTTGTTGAGTTGCTCGACATTGTTAAATCAATGTCTATCTTTGTCATATTTACGACAAGCATGCATTACTACTCCATGAAGCAAAATAAAAATATTATGAACTTATATATTCTAGCTAGCATAAGTATAATAAGAAAAATTAAGCATTTCAAATGATAATATCATATTATAGAAATGTAACTCCAAATTTATAATATATATATATTTTCAATAAAACTAAACTCTCATGGCCTAGACATTCCATGATGGAAACCAAAAGCATGACTTCAAATGTAAATAGTTTATAAATACTTGAAATAAACATATATTGACCGAGTGCTCATTCAATAAAAATAAAAATAAAAATTGCATTAGCATCTTCTCAAACTGTTCATTTGTAACTTGATTCCCTTTGTTAGAGTGTGTTGTCCACTTGTTCATTTATTCTTTCGTGAACCTTTGTAAGGTTGATAACCATGACCATATCTTCCACAAATTTTTTTTTCATTCCCTCTTCCACGTTCTCCACCACGACCTCTACTAATTCCAAAATTAGCATTTGTCTCAGGAATTGCCATTGACCCAGTTGGTCTAGAGTTGTGGTTTTTTATGAGAACATTACTATTTACCTTTGCTATACTGAGATAGTCACCAATTTAGAGTAATTTATGAAATTTCTTTCACGATATTATTGCTACAAAAGCACATTACTTGTATGAAAAATAAAGAGAATTTTCTCAATCATTTGAGTCTCTGTTACTTTTTCTCCGCACAATCTAAGGCGAGGAACAATATTACACAGAGAATAATTATATTATTTAACATTTTTACAGTCATGGTATCTTAAATTCAACCATTCAGTTTGAGCAGTCAGAAGGATTACTATCCTTTCGTGGTCAAATCTATCATTTAGAGATGTCCACAAATTAAATGGATCATCCTCACGTAGATATCATGTCTTTAGATCATCATGGATACGATGTCGTAGAAAAATCAAATCAAAGTCTTGACCTTGGCTTTAGAACTTTCTTTATTTTTCTTAATAATAGTACCATCAAGCTTGTTGGACTATAATTGCAACTTTGCATCCATTGTCATGATAAATAATTATCTCTGCTCACATCAAGAGCTTTGAATTCAAACTTTACAAGATTCGACATCTATATGACAGAAAATAATTATATTAGATGTAAATTAATAATAAAATTGATAAGCGCTTTAAAGGTTGCAAAACTTCACATATGCCACAATTTGATGAAACGCTATCAAAGAATATACCTTATGTGTATCACATATACAACAACATGGTAGAACGCTATCAAAGAAGTATCACATATACAATAATGTGATAAAAAGTTATCAAATAATATTATGTCTTATGTGTATCACATATACAACAATGTGACAAAATAATACTAAAGAATATTATATTGCTATCAAAGAATATTATCTCATGTGTATCACATATACAACAATATGATAAAATGCAATAAAAGAATATTATGTCTTATGTGTATCACATATACAACAATGTGATAAAATACTACTAAAGAATATTATATCTTATGTTTATCACATATACAACAATGTGATCATTATATAATAATTTATTTTGGGTACTTTTTTTAGTATAATTCGATTCATATATACAACAATGTAAAGTAGTACACTATAGAATTCAAATAAATAAAATAATAGAAATAACCAATTCACATGAACTAATTTAATGAAATTAACTAACTCCAAATAAGTGAAGAAAATTTTAAGATATTCTAGATTAATTTCATAGTTCATACAAAAACATATAGAAATAAAATTTATACATAATCTTAAATAGATTATCATAAATTTTCTATTTTGAATGAAATTGTGAACATGTTCAATACATATTTAGATTTAAAACTAAAAAAAAAGTATATCTAGAAAACTTATGTTCTAATCGATCTATAAACACAAAAATCAAGCGTGTATTTAATTTTACTAAAACATGCATGTATCTAAGTATATAAAATTAGACTTACCTCTTCAATACCTTTCTTTTCTTAAGAGAACTATTTCTTCCTTCTTTTATTTCCTAAAGTATCGTACTGATAACGTATTGTAAAACAAAGAAATAGAGATAAAAAAATAGAGGAAATTGTTTCTTCATTTACTTGTCTGAATCATCTTGAGAAGAGCCCTTTATATAGGCTTATAATGGAGGTTTAACATCATCATGATAATTAAAGAAGAAATGCAAAAAGACATAAGTTATGGATAACCAAATGTCATAGGTTATGGATAACCAAAAGACATAGATTATGTACACCAAATAATAATGTGAATTATCCATATTTACAATAATATGGATATTTTTAACTAGTTTTGACCTAGCTAGTTTAATTTCGATTTAATTACTTGTTGTGAAGACAACCTAGAAGTAATAACTAGTTAATAAACTTAATTGAATTAGTTAATTAAGAGTCTAATTAGTGTTACCCTAAATGATAGGTATTCATGACGTTTCCTTCGAGGATGCCAGAGCAGCTTCAGTTGGCTTACAGTCAGATTTGTAAGGTAATTATACCTTGTTGAAACTTCTGCAGTTTACATTTATATTAAGTCTGTTTTGTTAGCTAGGAACAAGCGTCTGAGCCTACTCGGGAGCAAATAGACTTTGAGTTGATCCATCATGTGAGTCCATGACCTAAGGGTTAGTCGACTTGACCCATGCATTGGAGGGTACTTGGTTACCTTCAGGCCTGGACACGATGTTTGACACGGTTCTGTCTAGTGAGCTGAGTGCATCTGAGGACTTGGATTAGCGTGATGACTGGCCATCAGTATGTATGATCTTGTCACGGATAGTTATAGATGGCTAGAGTTAGCTTGGTAGCTTTGAGTTGACTTGCATATTGTCGTTACAGTTGGACAATACATTGGGAGGGGAGCATCGTCTAGTAAGTGTGTGGACATCTCACCTTTTTATTTATGGTCCTACGCACTTTCGAGCTGTCTTGGGGACGTTCGAATTTCTCTACCCCTATCCATGTGCCCTATCAATGACTCAAGTGTATATTCACTTAGTTGGCTAGTTTTTTCAGTTATATATATATCTGTTTTACTGCTTTACATTCAGCATGCTATTATGTATACTTAATGTCCCCTGAGGACCTGGCTCTTTCCAGATTCGGACAAGCACCTGTATCCTACGGACTAGGGGGTTGGAGCTGCTACCGACGAGGATCTAGAGGTTGATCCCCTGGAGTATCCTTGATACATCTTGGATTATATGCTTAGCAATTGGGTGTCCTTATCTAGCAAGCTGACACCCGGCTATTTTTTATTATTGCCTAAAGATTTCTTTTGTTGTTGGATATTATATTTTATCTATGGATTGTTCTCCACATGACTATGAGATTGTATTTGTGATTTGAGACTTTATTTCTATTCCATTCAGTTTTTATATCCTGTGATATTATTCCTGTGGATGAGGCTAGATATACCTGCCTGTGTTATACTTAGATAATTTTATAGCGTACTACGACTTGTTCGTACAGCTGGCATGTACTCACGCACCTGGTCCTACGTATTTCGAGACTTGGGCGTGACATGTTTTAGTGGTGGCCCATGCAAGTCATTAGCCGTTTCAGTTATGATTATTATACCGAGTGATCCTGCAATTAGGATTAGAAGATTTTAGGTCTCATCTACTTGACTATAACATCTTTTGAATACTATCGATTGGATTCCATTTGCATTTTGATTTATTTTTCGTTCCTTACTAATCTTTATCCCTATCTTTTTAGAACAATGAATTTAAGGAGTGGACGCACCGCTGCCGACGGAGACAACCAGTCATATGGATCGGATGACCAGTTTTCAAGGACAGTCCCGATGAACCCCCCGCTTCCAGGGCAGACGTCGCAGCCAGCTGGTGCGCTTCCAGATGGAGCACTTACACCTCCCTATCATCCTTCGCCCCCGTAGAAACAGCAGATGCCTTATGGAGTACCATCGGCTGTGCCTCAGAAGAGACAAATGCAGGTATTCTAGTTCATGCAGATAATGATGCAAGAGCAGAGGCAACAAACAACTAAGTAGAGAAAGGAAGCTGCCGAGATGAGGCAGGGCTTCCTTGCAGCACTAGAGAGACTGGAAGCACCAGCACCCGCCCCAACTCCGGCACCAGCTGCGGTAGCTCAATCGCATGTTGGGTCAGTTAAGGACTTCAGACAGCTGGGGCCCGAGCCATACAAGGGCACAGAAGGGCCAGAAGAGACTATTGAGTGGCAAGTCGGCACCAAGAAGGCACCAAGAAGCTGTTGAAGGCGACACAGCTACCTGAAGACTTGTGGATGACGACCGTGAAGACCGTACTGGTGGGAAACGCTTATCACTGGAGCGCTCATATGGTGCTAACCCGACATCGGATCAGTTCATAACATACTTTGAGAATAAATATTTCCCACCCACTGTAAAGGATGCATTGTATAACCAGTTCCTCCATCTGGAGCAGGAGAACAAGACGGTTGACGAGTACGATACTGAGTTCAGCCAATTAAGCAGATACGACACCATCCTAATCCCTAACGACTTAAAGAAGGCGAAGAGATTCCACCATGGCTTGACTCAGGTGCCATAATAATTCACTAGCGACCAAGTCGGGGTCTGTTGTAAAACCCCTAAATTTCTACTATTTTTTATTATTAAATTTAGTATTGATTTAAAATTTTTTGTATTGTACGTCGCGTAGTCGTATTGTACGTCGTGCACGAAATTTCATTTTTGAATTTGCTCGACGAGTGCGAATATGTGCGAGCGTACATATTTTAGAAAAATATTTTTTTTCTAATTTTATAGTTTCAAAATAATTTATATAATAATTATTTTAGCTATCGTACCAAAATTTCAAGCTCATTATTTTATTTATTTTATTGGTACAAAGCCTTTCGTTTATAACAATTATTGATAATATTCTTGTGCATACGTATATATTTTCTAAATATTTTACTAGTCTATTGTAAATAAAAATGTAATTTTCGAGATTTATTAATATTAATATTTTTATTATTCAAAAAGATATTTAAAAATATTTATTATTTTCAAAATTATTATTATTGGTATTTTAAAAAATACATTTGGAAGTTATTGTGGCCATCTAAATCTTGATTTAATTTTTGGATTTATTTAAATAGATTAAATTAATATCTATAATTGAAATTTGATTTATTTGATTTGATTTTAAACTAAAGGGATATAATTTAAATAGTATTTGTATTTAGATTTGGATTTGAATTAAGTAGAGAATTATCTAATTGGGTTTTAAATCTTCCTAATCCTATCCAAATGGGAATTCCTACATCCTATAAATAGGCAGGTACTTCTCCATTAATTCTCCATAATTATTCTTCCACAAATTCCACCACAAACATATGTGCACCGTGTCCGTGTTCCCCGTCCAAATCTTATTCCAATCTTTTACATATACATTTTTCTCGTGTCGGACACACCCCCGACACAAATAAAACCTGACCCTAACCCTAAACCCTAGTTACCGCTTCATCCTACTTCGTGTCGTGCTGCTCCCCGCCACCAAGCTGGATCCCATGTTCACCCCCGACCACCACAACCGACACCAACCCAAACATCGGCGCAACCACCGCTGCCCTTTGTCCGACCACCTCCCTCATCCCCGACCATTTCACCACTATTACAACCAGCACCCCCATTCCTGTCCCCGACTCGGCCGCCTCTATCGGTCATCAAACCAACACCGCCACAGCGTCCCCGTCGACCACCCGGACCACCATCACCGGCGCCACTGCGCCCGGTGCCATCTCGTCCCCAAAACCCAGCACTGCCACAAGGCAGAGCCATCCCTACCGTTGCCAAAACCCTAGGCACCCGACAACACCACCGTCACCACTCAGACCCCCACCGCCGCCACGGCACGCCCACAGCCACCTCGGCCAAACATCACCAGCCACCCAAAATCCCTAAAATAATAAAGGAAAGCACCACCACCCTTACCTCACCGTGTCCGCCGGAGAACCCCCTTGCTGCATCTCCGCGTGTCACCGTGGCGAGCCGCCTCCCCTTCGCCGCGAGCTGCGCCAGCCCCGGCGCTGTTGATACCCCGCCAGCAGCGCCACCGTGCTCCTCCAGACGTTTGCCGCATTCGCACCCTCGTCACAGCCACGTCGCCACCGCTCCTTTCCTCTCCGGCGACCCATAGCCGCGTCCGCCGCGACCAGAGCCTCCGGTCGCCGCCCAGTACCGCAGCCTCGCCGCGCCCGTCCGCCAAACCCGCCTGAGCCGCACCCGATCGATCTTTAGCCGATTCCCCCGCTCCCCTCTTCCCTCCTCCGTCGGAGTACGCCGCCCCCGAACTCCTCTCCGCTCATCCCTCGCGCACCGCTCCGCCTGGGTCCGGCCATCTCGGCGCCGCCTGCTCCGCTGAAACCCCCGTGCCCATCCTCCTCCTCCGCCGTCGCAAAAACCCGCCGCCTTGAGATCTCCGCCTCCCCTTTCCTCTTTCCCGAACCCCAGCTTCCTCTTCCGATCAGCTCTCCGCTGACTCTCTCACCTCTCTCTCTCCTCAGTTCTCTCCTCTTTAACCCCAAATTTCATTTCTCTTTCATAATGGGGAAACAACAACTTTGATGGTTTGATTTTTTTGGTTGTTTTTTGTTTGTTTGTGTTTTTTGTTGTTGTCGAGTTTTATTCATTATTTGTTTTCTTTTCTTTTTAGTATTTTACAACTATCATTATTATTATTATTATTATCATTATCATTATCATTATCATTATCATTATTATTATTTTATTATTATTATTATTATTATTATTATTATTATTATCATTGCTATTTTTAATATGTAATTCTTATTGTTTACTTTTTATTATAGTGTTATTTTTAGAAAACTAGTTATATATAGGATTCACACGGTGGATAATAATAATGATGATTGTTATCATTTTTGTGAAATTAATATTAGTATTTTGGTTTGATTGCTAACACTATTATTTTTTTTTTGAAGAGTCATACATATACATATAATATAATATAGTTTTAAAATGTTTATAAATATTCCTTGATTTTCAAAATAGTCAATAAAAAGTATAGCTTTTACCAAAATTTTATTTTTACAAAATATGGGTTTAGTCTTAAAATACTACTTTGACAAACTTAGAATTTTTGCCGAAAACGGTTTTCTCGACTTTAAGTATTTTTGTATTTCTCCTAAAAATATTTTGACTCATGAAAACTAGTTTTAGGAATTATAAATATTTTCTAAAACTCGTATATATAATATTTATCCATTAATTCTTTGATTTTTTCCCTGTCCGTAACCAGTCCTATTATTCCTATTCCTTCGCCCATTTCGAGACTATCTTATGTCCACCCTAACTAATTTGACCCTTCTGGACCCAATGGAACCGTCTATGTCACTATCAGAGGTCACCATGCATAGTCGTTGCACCAAAGTCGCAGTTTATGCCAGCTTGATCATCGCAGCACACCAGGCGTCCTACCAGGTAAGACACCTTGCCATTTGCTGTTTAATTATTTTAGCTCATATTTCATGCATTATTCATTATTTTCTTTATGTAAAATAAACTGTGATACATGGCATAACCTGTTAGAACTTACTGTTCATTTATATTCTCCTGCTATGTATTATTTTTCTCACACATTATACCTAGATTTAAGGGACCACCTTGTGTGTTGCATACATAGGCCTCGACATATTTATACCACGTTGTTGTGAGTCACATATAGGACTCGGACATGCGTGATTGGCTGGCCACTAGTATGTATAAGCCGTGCGTTAGGAAATAACTGCTAATAGAATTGCATGCTAGAAGACTTAGCAGTTATGAGTTGGCATTGGACGGGAAGAACATGATTGGAAGTTGACTACCACCCTATCTATCGTAGACTCGCTCGCTACTGAGGAACGATAGGTAGACTATATGCTATAGACTCGCTCGATACTGAGGAATAGTATATGGTGTTGTGACTCGCTACTGAGGTACTGCATTGGTATTTTCTTGACTTGACCGGGTAGTCATGCGACCATGAACTGTTCTTAAAACTGCATTCACTTAGATTTGGTTAGGCTACCCTTATCCGTTAGGTATGAGTACCTTTGGTTTGGGTACTTGTATCTGACCGTAGCTTGGAACAATAACTTGTTGCGGATTAGTTCGTCACATCTTGCCCTTGTTTGGTTGTAGGTGTGACTTACTACTCCGATGAGAAGGTATTGAACCTTGTTGGGGTCCGGATACCATATTGGATTCTTAGCATGGAAAGATACGTCACCGTAAATTAGTTTACCATCTCATATCCTTGTTTGGTTGGGGGGATGGTACGTTCGTTCAATAGGTGTGTATTGGACCATGTTATAATTCAATTGACTTACTTATTTGAGCAATATTTATTCAGTTTATATGGCATAATATTATGTGTCTTGTTACGTCCCTCTGAGGACCTGGTTATCTTCCCAGGTGTATGCTCTTGTCTTTCGTAGGTGCTCTAGCTTTAGCCGTGACCATCTCCATTTCTTCGAGGATGATTGCGCTTGGATCGTCTTCGCTTCGCTTGCCAAAATCATTTCTTTTCTCATGTATTTTTCCTTTACTTGTTGGTAGTGGATTTGTCTCCGCCCAACATATTGTATCAAGACACTTCATTCTCATTATATGACATCTTTTATTCATTTATTTTTGTGTGGATGAGATTAGTTATGGTTCTACTACATTTTACAGCTTATGTATTCATACGAAGCTTCCATATATTGGAGTATACTTCGTATGTATACAGCTGGCATGTTTACGTTCTTAGTCCTACGTATTTTGGGACTGGGGCGTTACATCTATCACGACCCGCACCCAGATATACGGGTACGAATACGTGGGCCACACCCAGCCTACGTCGCAATGTCGGTGGTAGAGCACTGTCAAGTACCCGATACTAACTACAACATCTAAAAGATCCATAACTATAAAGGTACTCATATCACATCACAAAAGCTAAGGAAGATAAGACAAGAAATAATAACAATATTACTAGAACAACTAGAATCTACAAAGGATCATATGAGGCAAGAATGAAACGGAAGAAAAACAATAGCAAACTAAAATAACTACCAGGCCTAGCACTCATGGAAGACAACTCACGGTGAAAGAATATCGAGATCCGCCTCAACTAGCAACATCCTGTAGTCCAATAATGAGGGCATAACAACTCCTAAAATATTGTCTACGTATCCAGTCAGTATGGAAACGAGTGCATAAATTAATAGCAGTTCCATATGAATTGACAAATTCTATAAGAGATAAATATAATAAAATATAAGATAAAATATCAAGACTGGAAATAAAGTAGTATATGTAAAACTGGATATCATGTCAGGGTATGAAATACTAGAATATAGAACAGTACAATAATATCTGATGTATAATGTAAATATAAACAGTATCTTGAGATATTAGAGAATTATGTGATCGACTTGGGTCAAGATCAGGCTCTTCCATTTGACCGACTATGGTGCAAGAACAAGCGCAGGTAAACCTGGAGATCAGGTCGGCCAAAATAGAAAGCTATGGTGCAAGTAGTATCAGGTCAGGCTTTACCCTACGTGAGGCGAGGGTAAAGCTATAATACATGTAGTAACCACTAGGGTATGATCACATAACCTCGAGTAGTATAATGGATCCGGACATGTCACGTCATGATGCGGAATTCTCTAAGAGGGTAGCAAATTCCTTTAGGAATCGACGTCTATACAAGTACAAGAAAAACAAGATTGAACAATGTACCAATATACCATGGTAACCCAGGAATGACATCTCATGACAGGATCCGACGTATACTAATCCGTGTACCATCGTGTCGGAATTCAAGTAAAATACTACAACTGAATCGGATATAGCAGATATCAAGACAATAAAAACTATCAGAGAATGTACTCGCCTGCTGTCCTGAGCAATAAGTGAGGGTCTATGCCTGAACCGACGTCACAGAGACCTAACATGAATTTACAGGATTACTTAGTATTCTAGAGTAAACAATATATATATAAATACATTAATTCTATGCTTCTAGGCCTATTCTAGGTCAAACTAAGACAAACTAAGTCAAACTGGGTCAAAGGTTGACTTACAGTTGACTTTGGTCAATGGTCAACTCCTAGTCCACTCAGAGTTAAAGTCGGTCAAAGCTAGTCTCTATAATCATCAACACGGCCAACTGGTCAATTTCAGTGATATAAAATCACTAGAATCGACGGATCTCAATTTCGATGCATGGATCTCAAAATACGAACCAAAAAGAAAAAGATTATAACAAATGGTGATAGATAGGGGAAAAATATACAGATGTTGTCGGATTATGAAACAAACATCACCAACATGTCCAGAATGGTCAAAATAGCTAGAATAGCCTATCCATAAGTCCAATTTGGACACAGGGGCGAAAAGGTAATTTCGGATCAAAATAGTGTCCGTATTGGACCCACTTTGTACCAAAAAATGTGCCCGGATAAAGGTCCTCAAAATGTAGCAAAATATATGTCCATGAATCCACAATGACGATACGAACTCAACGGTATATTCGGAATTAGATTCCGATGGCCCGATCTCAAATTGGTCCGTTGACCCGGATATTGGAATTCGATTTGTACGAAAATACGTGTCAGAGCCAATGTCCACAAAACTCAGCAAGTTATATGTCAACGAGTCCAGAATGACGATACGAACTCAACGGTATATACAGAATTGGATTCCGATGAGCCGATCTCAAAATGGCACGTTGACCCGGATATTGGAATCCGATTTACACGAAAATGCGTATCGGAGCCAATGTCCACAAAACTCAGCAAATTATATGTCAACGAGTCTAGAATGACGATATAAACTCAACGGTATATCCGGAATTGAATTCCGATGAGCCGATCTCAAAAAGACCCATTGACTCGGACTGTGGGGCCCGTCTTGCACCGAAATGCGTGTCGAGGCCCACGTCCTTCAAATCTAACAAACTTTATATGAATCGTGCCAGAACGAGGCAACGAGTCTACTAGTGGTGTCAAAAATTGAATCCGGAGTCCCGGGTTCAAATTTGAGATTTTACAAGTTAGAAATTACGAATTCAGACGGCCAACTTTGGCTTCAAATTCAACCAATCAAACAAGCTCACAATGAAATGAAACTTAAGGGACAGAAAGAGGGTTATACCAGCTATGCATAGGAAATGGTGGCATGCCAAAAAGAGCTACGACGACGGAGATACGAGTCGACGAAGTTGGTTCCACAAACTGTCCAAAAATAACATAATTTAAAGGGTCAACTTGGTGGCCGATTTTGACATAGCAAACGACAGAATTAACGGATGAAACTTGAGGGCAGTGAAGTGGTATTGTCACGCCCCAGAACCAGAATACTGGAGAGCGAGGGCGGACACAGCCAGCTACGTATATTGAAGTATAATCTACCTCGCTATACGGTCACGGCTGTCTAGATACATGAGGGTTTAACTACAAGCCATCAGTCTCCTATGGTCATGAACAAGCCTATTGTCTTAATCTCAAGCAAGTAAGTAAATGTTACAAGATGTTAGAGCACCAAATATACAATAGTAAGGCGTCCCATATATTACATATTTGGATGATCATGGAGCTACATACAAAATGTGAGGACTAACAAGAGTTTCAGTCATACATGATCAACCCTAGGATTTGTCAATCATGTTACAGCCCGTAGGCAGACATTAAGTAAAGTTGCAAACGAGCTAACACTTGCTCGGCGGCTAAACGCCTCAGAAGAATAATTTTACAATAGAGTGGGAGAGCCAAAATAAAACCCACTCGTTGCCAGGGTTACGCCTGGTGGTCACCATCTGGCTGGTAGGTAGGGCGATCCTCTGGAGCTGCTCCGGTATCTGGCCATACAAAACCAGCTGGGTTAGATCCCAGAAAGAGCAAGTGCCACAAAGGAGGCTTCACTTAAGAACTAAAACCAGCAATTAGCACAAAACATAATTATATAATAAAGACTGGAAATATAAAAAATTATGATGATATACGATAAGATAACCATGGGACTATTCAGATAACCAAGTTACAACCCTTAAACCAAACAAGGACCAGGGTTGTAACCCTTCGTCTGAACGGAACTTGGTTTCCCACCATTTATCGATAAAGTAAAGCACAAGCATTCAGGTCATGTAACAATCTTGTACAGAATCAGGACAAGACTAGACTGGGTTAGATTCCATCCAATCAATCACGGCCAAGCAGTAAGTACGGCTTGATACTTTAACTAACTAGGGTTATCACAGGCCTAGTTACTAGCAAGATACAATGAGATTGTTTCACCGCCACAAGCCCTGCAGACCATTCAGGCTATCCGGACACAAATTAGGGGTTGAATTCATCTGGGTACATCGTCCAGGAAAGGTATATACCCTTAAGTAGCTTGAAGGGTGCAACACATGACAGTGTGCTGGAAATGTGCCCTACTCGACGGCAGGCTACAGATCCCATGATGGGGTACCCAGATAACGGGATTGCCTGTAGCTGGGAAATCTCTTCATGACTACTGGATTATTCTATTTATTAGCCTTAGTCAGTTTCAGTAGGTACCCCTGACCGTGGTACTCAGGGGTCCCTGTCCTAGATATGATGCAAGACAGTACTGTTCATTTGTACAAACACAATCGTCCATGGTGTCCAAGCCATTCATTCTCGTAATGTCATGCTAGCGGTCGCAACAGTATTCAATAGTTCCCATCATGCTTGCTTGTCATGTCTTGTCATGTCATGCCATGTCATGTCAGTACTTGTCATACCATGTCATGTATAATTATCAGTCCAATCATGTCAATCAAGTCAAGGTTATCAAGTTCGTGACAAGAGGGTGCAAGCCAAAGGGCACACGGGTACGCATGGGGACTCAAAGCCTCTACGCGAGAGAAACTATGCTAGGCTAGGGGGGCCCGAGCGTAAAAATGGCTTTACGCGAGCAAGACCAAGGAAGGAACCCTCTACGCGAGCAAGCACCCTACGCGAGCAGGCACTCTACACGAAAGGAACTCTACGCGCGCGAGCACTTGGGCGGGACTCTACGCGTGGTTCTACGCACGCGAGACTCTACGCGAGGCTCTACGCACGCGAGACTCTACGCGAGGCTCTACGCACGCGAGACTCTACGCGAGGCTCTACGCACGTGAGACTCTAAGCGAGCGGGAGTAGCCCTTGCGTAGAGCTCGAATGATCTCGGCGTAGAATCGAGTTACGCGGGCACGCAAGGCGTGTGCGTAAAAGAGGGGACACTACGTGGGCACGTGAAAACGTGTGCGTAAAGAAAGAGATGCTACGCTGGCACGTAAAAACATGGGCGTAAAGGAAAGTCACTACGCGGGCACATATGAACGTGTACGTAAAAGGCTCGTCTTCTCCCCAAGGCCGAGACTTGCAGCCATGGAGACTCAAGCACTCAAGAACCCCATCTCGGCCAAGACTTGATAAAATCCAGCCATTCAAAAGTCAAACTTGTGTAAAATCAAAATTTCTACCACATGGAACTCTCCATTTTCGAAACAACCAAGTTCAGTAGATCAAAACCATGAAGATCAAAATACTAAAACTTAGATCTACATGAAATAAACCATGTAAATTTAAAATGCTAAGTACTAAAGTGTCTTAGAATCTCATGAGGAAGACAATGGAACAACAAAAATTGAGTTCCTCCATGAAGCAAGTTGCACTTACCTACTGCAGGAGGTCGGTGGAGAAATAAAGAAGAAGAGTAGTAATGGGAAATGAATGAGGAGAGAGAAGTGTTGTTGGGTTAATAAATGGGGGATGGTGGTAGGTAGGGGTTTGCATACTAACCCAAACCAAACCCAACCAGACCGAACCCAACCGAACCCGATGCATTCCCCAGCCAGAATAAACCACACGAGCCATGAAATGCGAACTAACCCATGCCAATGTAAGAAACCCAAGACTAGCCAGCCAGGACAAGTCAAAATACGGGTCCGGGGTACGTACACGTATACCAAAATACGTATAACGAAAACCGAGGGTGACAACTCTACCCACCTTAAAAGAATTCCGTCCTCAAAATTTAATCAAGAGGCTAGAGATGTCGAGCAAGCTATACTAATCACAGGCAAGATATAACTAAGCAATCAATCGAACAATCAATCATGCAAGCAAGGAATCGAAGGCATGAGGCATAAGGAAGACATTATACCTCACGTGTCAAACAGGTCGGGATATCGCGATCGGATGTCATCCTCACGCTCCCACGTTGACTCACCCAAAGAGTGATGTCCCCAAGCAACACAGACTAACTTGATAATCTTGTTCTTGAGTATCTTCTCTCTTCGGTCCAATATGGATACGGGTCTCTCCTCATACGAAAGGTTGGCACCAACAACCAATTCAGAATGATCAAGGACATGACTTAGATCCGGGATATACCATCACAATTGGGATACATGGAAGACATCATGCACCTCACGTAACAACGGCGGGAGAGCGAGACGATAGGACACATCACCTACTCGCTCAAGAATGTCGAATGGCCCTATATACCTAGGACTAAGCTTTTCCTGTACGCCAAAACGAATGACGCCATGGGTAGGCGAGATCCTGAGGAATACATGGTCGTCGACAGAAAATTCTAGGGGACGCCGATGAGAATCGGTCCAATGACGCTGGCGATCTTGTGCAACTCGAAGATGATCTCTGACTTGCCCGACCACCTCAATAGTCCGCGTTACCATCTCTGGACCAAGCATTTACCTCTCGCCTATATCGTCCCAAGCTAAAAGAGATCTGCACTTTCTGCCGTACAAGGCCTCATAGGGTGCCATCTGGATACTGGCCTGGAAACTGTTGTTATAGGAGAACTCCACAAGATGCAGATGATCTTCCCACGAACCACCAAAGTCAAGTGTACATGAACGCAACATATCTTCAAGAGTCTGGATCGTGCGCTCCGACTGACCATCTGTCTGCGGATGATAAGCTAAACTGAACTTGAGACGAGTCCCCAAATGTTTCTGAAGACTCTGTCAAAAGTGCGATATAAATCTAGAATCTCTGTCGGATATATTACTGACTGGTACTCCATACAACCTGACTATCTGCCTGAGGTACATCTCTGCAAGCTGATCTGTCAACTGACCAACCCTGAAAGGAAGAAAATGAGCTACCTTGGTGATTCTATCGACTATAACCCAGATAGCATCTCTTCCAGCTGGAGATCTAGGTAATTCCGTTACAAAATCTATGGTAATGTGCTCCCATTTCCATTCTGGGTTCGACAAAGGTTGAAGAAGTCCAGCCGGTCTCTGATGTTCAGCTTTAACTTGTTGGCAAACTAAACATCGAGAGACAAACCGGGCTATCTCCCTCTTCATACCATTTCACCAAAAATGCTGTCGGATATCACGATACATCTTCGTATCGCCCGGATGAATCGAATACTGAGAACTGTGAGCTTCTGCCATGATCTCCTGTCTGATATCACCACTGGGCACACAAAGACGCCTTCCATGTCGAAATGTACCATCCTCATGGACACATAACTCTGGTCTTCCTCCTGCTACATATTCTATCCTAAGCCACTGAAGTTTAGGATCTAATAACTGAGCTAACCTGATCCTCTCAACTATACTAGACTGAACTTGTATACTGGCCATTAATGCCATACTGGTAGGAAGGGCAACTTCTATACCCATCTTCTGAAGATCTGCTAACAACTCTTGTTGTGCTGTTAGAAGATAAACTCCGGCTCTTCTGCTCAGTGCATCTGCAACAACGTTGGCCTTCCCAGGATGATACTGTAGATTGATGTCATAATCCACAAGTAGCTCTAGCCATCTCCTCTGACGCATGTTAAGATCCTTCTGGGTAAACACATACTTCAGGCTCTTGTGGTCGGTGAAAATCTCCACCCTTTCTCTATACAAATAATGCCTCCACAGCTTAAGTGCAAACACTACTGCTGCCAGCTCCAAGTCGTGGGTCAGGTAATTTCTCTCATGATCACAAAGTTGACGGGATGCATAAGCTATTACCTTTCCATGCTGCATCAAAACACATCCTAAACCTCTGCCTGAAGCATCACATTATACTGAGAATCCCTCGGTCCCATCTGGAAGCAAGAGAATGGGTGCCATCATCAAGCCTTGCTTCAACTTCTCAAAAGATTCCTGACATTCTGCCGTCTAAGCAAACTGTACATTCTTGCGGGTCAACTGGGTCATAGGTGCTAAAATCAGTGCAAAGTCCGAAACAAATCGCCGGTAGTAGCCGGCCAAGCCAAGAAAACTGCGAACTTCTGCAATGGTACTGGGTACTGGCCACGTCTCAATAGCCACGATCTTCTGGGGATCTACTTTCACTCCACCTCTGGTGATGATATGACCCAAATATGAAATGCGATCGAGCCAGAACTTGTATTTACTGAACTTCGCATACAACTGGTTCTCTCTGAGAATCTGGAGGACGACCCTGAGATACTGCTCATGCTCCGCTTTACTCTTGTTGTAGACCAGGATGTCGTCTATAAACATAATCACGAACTGATCCAAATAAGGCATGAAGATACGATTCATGATGTCCATGAATACAGTCGGCGCATTGGTTGCTCCAAAGGGCATCACAAGGAACTTTCAATGCCCATACCTGGATCTAAATGTCGTCTTCGGGATGTCCTGCTCTCTGACTCTGATCTGGTGGTATCCCGACTGCAAATCAATCTTCGAAAATACGGACGCCCCTTTGAGTTGATCAAAGAAGTCATCTATCCTCGGGAGAGGATATCTGTTCTTGATTGTCACTGAATTTAAGGTACGGCAGTCAACACATAATCTGGACGTACCATCCTTCTTTTTTACAAGAAGCATCGGGGCTCCCCAAGGCGATCCACTAGCACGGATGAATCCCTTGGTCCTGAGTTCCTCAATCATCTTATACAAAATCTCCAATTCTGACGGTGCCATCCGGTAGACTCTCTCTGACACTGGTGCTGATCCGGGGATCAAGTCTATGGTGAACTCGATCTCTCTCTCTGGTGGCATACCTGGAAGCTCTTTGGGGAAAACATCGAGAAACTCTTCTATAATTCTGGGAAACTGGACTACCGCTGCAACTGCCACCCGGAATGCTGGAGGAGAAGGCTCTATTCTGCCTCAAAAAAGGAAAACTCTGGCTCACCAGGAATACTAAAAATGATCTTGCTGATATGGCAATCTATTTTAGCATACTGGTCCCTCAACCAATCCATCCCTAGGACCACATCATAATCGGCCATCGGGAATTCTATCAACCTAACGGAAAACTCTCTACCGCTAACTACGATCCGATACGAGGAAAACACTCTATCTACTCCCACAAGTCCGTTACCAGTAAGTATATTGAGCCTTACTGATAATGACTCGGGCTCCAGTCCTATCCGTGTCATGAATCGTACATACATAAATGAATGCGATGCACCAGAATCAAATAATGCTGATGCTGGAAAGGAGTTGACGAGAATAGTACCTGCCACTACCTCACCTGATGCTAACTCCTCCTCCACGGTCAAAACTATCACTTGACCGTGTCCTCTGGGTGCTAGTCCCCTCTACTGGAAACCTCTCTGGCGGTTCTGGGTCTGAGCTTGGACTTGTGCATACTGCTAGAGATTTTATTGATGAAATACTTGGGCCTGAGGCGACAAGGGCCTCAAAAACGGGTACTGGTGCTGCTGGACTGGTACTGGGGCTGGCCCCCTAACCGAGGGACTAAAAAAGGTTGATGAAGAGGAACTCCCCCTATTCGGGCAATTCTCAACCCTGTGGTCCGGTGCCCCACAAACCAAGTACAAACCCTGTGCTCTGCGACATTCTGACACCACGTGCCCTGACTTCCCATAATGAGTGCAACCCATTGTGGAAGACTGCTTCTGCTGCTGCTGGAGATATGCCGGGGACGAATGCTGAATCGACGCAACGGAAGTCGCCCGCCTCGGAGCTCCAATGGTCAAAGCCCTAGCTGCCGGGGCTGGTGCTGAAGACTGGTTCATCTGGCCATGAGACCGCTTCCGACTTTCGGTCCGGTCCATAATCCTCTGGGAGGTATACTCATGCCTCCTAGCTGCTCTCAATACTGCATCGAAAGTCTGATGCTCAAACTGCTCCACCGCCAGCAAAATCTCCAGGTGGAGTCCCTGCTGGAACCGCTGAGCTTTGTCGAACTCGATCGCCACCAAGGTGGGAGCAAACCGACTAAGCCTAGAGAACTCGGTCGCATATCCATCGACCGTCCTGCCCATCTGCTTCAAGTTAGTGAACGTCGTCTGTAGATCGTACCGAGCTACAGCATCAAAATACTTGGTCTGGAATGTCTCACGGAATACTGTCCATGCAATAGGTGCCCTTAATCCAACGGCCTGTACCGCCCACCAGCTGCGGGCTAGATCCAAGAACTGCAGGCACACCACGGCCACCTTCTCATCTTCTGGCGTCCTGGCTGCTTCTAGAATAACCTCAGTATCCTGCAACCAAGCATCTGCGGCTATAGCATCTTCACTACCATCGAAGAAAGGAGGGTTCAAGCGCTTGAAGCTGTTGGCTGTACTGTTACCTTGATGACCACCTCTGTTCAAAGCATCTTGTACTGTCTGGTGCAATACATCACCTCGACGATCCTGCGATGCAAGCAATTCCCTGATGAGTCCGACCAAGACTCCATGATCCTACCTCACAGGCTGGGCTGGCTGTACTGGGGGTTCTGGATCTCCGGAAAGCATGACTCAGGAAGCTGCTCCTGAGTGTTGAGCTTGATCCTCTTGTTGCGGGAGTACTCGTTGAACTCCTTCCGGCTGATTGCAGGTCCAGGAACAGTACCGCTAAAGAAGACGACACAGGGAACAATAAGGAAGGACCATGACAGATCAAAGATATAAGCATGTAATCAGGTCAAGATTTCAGGAATTTAGAGGATACGAGCAGAGATCAAGGGCGAGTGCTGATTGAGACATCTATTCGGTAAACCCTCACATATCTTGATTCACAAGACCTGCATGGGCCACCACTTAAACCGTGTCACGCCCCAGAACCAGAATACTGGAGAGGGGGCGGACACAGCCAGCTACATATATTGAAGTATAATTTACCTCGCTATACGGTCACGGCTGTCTAAATACTCGGACTGTGGGGCCCGTCTTGCACCGAAAAGCGTGTCGGGGCCCACGTCCTTCAAATCTAACAAAATTTATATGAATCGTGCCAGAACGATGCAACGAGTCTACTAGTGGTGTCAAAAATTGAATCCGGAGTCCCGGGTTCAAATTTGAGATTTTACAAGTTGGAAATTACGAATTCGGACGACCAACTTTGGCTTCAAATTCAACCAATCAAACAAGCTCACAATGAAATGAAACTTAAGGGACAGAAAGAGGGTTATACCAGCTATGCATAGGAAATGGTGGCATGCCAAAAAGAGCTACGACGACGGAGATACGAGTCGACGAAGTTGGATCCACAAACTGTCCAAAAATAACACAATTTAAAGGGTCAACTTGGTGGCCGATTTTGACATAGCAAACGAAAGAATTAACGGATAAAACTTGAGGGCAGTGAAGTGGTATTGTCACGCCCCAGAACCAGAATACTGGAGAGCGGGGGCGGACACAGCCAGCTACGTATATTGAAGTATAATCTATCTCGCTATACGGTCACGGCTGTCTAGATACATGAGGGTTTAACTACAAGCCATCAGTCTCCTATGGTCATGAACAAGCCTATTGTCTCAATCTCAAGCAAGTAAGTAAATGTTACAAGATGTTAGAGCACCAAATATACAATGGTAAGGCATCCCATATATTACATATTTGGATGATCATGTAGCTAGTCATACAAAATGTGAGGACTAGCAAGAGTTTCAGTCATATATGATCAACCCTAGGATTTGTCAATCATGTTACAGCCCGTAGGCAGACCGTAAGTAAAGTTGCAAACGAGCTAACACTTGCTCGGCAGCTAAACGCCTCAAAAGAATAATTTTACAATGGAGTGGGAGAGCCAAAATAAAACCCACTCGTTGCCAGGATTACGCCCGATGGTCACCATCTGGCTGGAAGGTAGGAAGATCCTCTGGAGCAGCTCCGGTATCTGGCCATACAAAACCTGCTGGGTCAGATCCCAGAAAGAGCAAGTGCCACATAGGAGGCTTCACTTAAGAACTAAAACAACAATTAGCACAAAACATAATTATATAATAAAGACTAAAAATATGGAAAATCATGATGATATACGATAAGATAACCATGGGACTATTCAGATAACCAAGTTACAACCCTTAAACCAAACAAGGACCGGGGTTGTAATCTTTCGTCTGAACGGAACTTGGTTTCCCACTATTTATCGATAAAGTAAAGCACAAGCATTCAGGTCATGTAACAATCTTGTACAAAATCAGGACAAGACTAGACTGGGTTAGACTCCATCCAATCAATCACGGCCAAGCAGTAAGTATGGCTTGATACTTTAACTAACTAGGGTTATCACAGGCCTAGTTACTAGCAAGATACAATGAGATTGTTCCACAGCCACAAGCCCTGCAGACCATCCAGGCTATCCGAACGCAAATTAGGGGTTGAATTCATCTGGGTACATCGTCCAGGAAAGGCATGTAACCTTAAGTAGCTTGAAGGGTGCAACACATGACAGTGTGCTGGAAATGTGCCCTTCTCGACGGCAGGCTACAGATCCCATGATGGGGTACCCAGATAACGGGATTGCCTGTAGCTGGGAAATCTCTTCATGACTACTGGATTATTCTATTTATTAGCCTTAGTCAGTTTCAGTAGGTACCCCTGACCGTGGTACTCTGGGGTCCCTGTCCTAGATATGATGCAAGACAGTACTGTTCATTTGTACAAACACAATCGTCCATGGTGTCCAAGCCATTCATTCTTGTCATATCATGCTAGCCGTCGTAACAGTATTCAATAGTTCCCATCATGCTTGCTTGTCATGTCTTGTCATGTCATGCCATGTCATGTCAGTACTTGTCATACCATGCCATGTATAATTATCAGTCCAATCGTGTCAATCAAGTCAAGGTTATCAAGTCCGTGACAAGCGGGTGCAAGCCAAAGGGCCCACGGGCACGCTTGGGGGCTCAAAGCCTCTATGCGAGAGAAACTACGCTAGGCTATGGGGGCCTCGAGCGTAAAAATGGCTTTACGCGAGCAAGACCAAGGAAGGACCCCTATACGCGAGCAAGACCAAGGAAGGACCCCTCTACGCGAGCAAGCACCCTACGCGAGCAGATACTCTACGCGAAAGAAACTCTATGCGCACGAGAACTTGGGCGGGACTCTACGTACGCGAGACTCTACGTGAGGCTCTACGCACGAGATACTCTACGCGAGGCTCTACGCACGCGAGACTCTACGCACACGAAACTCTACGCGAGGTTCTACGCATGCGAGACTCTACGCACGCGAGACTCTACGCGAGCAGGAGCAGCCCTTGCGTAGAGCTCGAATGAGCTCGGCGTAGAATCGGGTTATGCGGGCATGCAAGGCGTGTGCGTAAAAAAAGGGGACACTACGCGGGCACGTAAAAACGTGTGCGTAAAGAAAGAGATGCTACGCTGGCACGTAAAAACGTGGGCGTAAAGGAAAGTCACTACGTGGGCACGTATGAACGTGTGCATAAAAGGCTCGTCTTCTCCCCAAGGCCGAGACTTGCAGCCATGGAGACTCAAGAACTCAAGAACCCCATCTCGACCAAGACTTGATGAAATCCAGCCATTCAACAGCCAAGCTTGCGTAGAATCAAAATTCCCACCACATGGAACTCTCTATTTCCAGAAACAACCAAGTTCAGTAGATCAAAACTATGAAGATCAAAATACTAAAACTTAGATCTACATGAAATAAACCATAGAAATTTAAAATGCTCAGTACTAAAGTGTCTTAGAATTTCATGAGGAAGACAATGGAACAACAAAAATTGAGTTCCTCCATGAAGCAAGTTGCACTTGCCTACTGCAGGTGGTCGATGGAGAAATGAAGAAGAAGAGTAGTAATAGGAAATGAATGAGAAGAGAGAAGGGTTGTTGGGTTAATAAATGGAGGATGGTGGTAGGTAGGGGTTTGCATACTAACCCAAACCAAACCCAACCAGACCGAACCCAACCGAACCCGATGCATGCCCCAGCCAGAATAAACCACACGAGCCATGAAATGCCAACTAACCCATGCCAATGTAAGAAACCCAAGACTAGCCAGCCGGGACAAGTCGAAATACAGGTCTGGGGTACGTACACATATACCAAAATACGTATAACGAAAATTGAGGGTGATAAGTATATACCGAGATGGAGACGGAAGAAATGAATCGACGATCCAACGGTCGAATTTCTCAGAAAATGTGCACAAAGTCGCCGTGCTGAGACGAGGTTCTGAATTCGAAATCGAGCGCGTCACGATGGGATCCCGTGCCAAACGCCCGAATTGGCTAAGTGGCACGTTGGGGAAGGAGGAGGACGGCGAGGGGGAGCTCGTCGGAGCCGCACGAGATCGGACGGGTGGCCGGCTAGGGGGGGCTGCCCACGCGACGGCGCACGGTGGCACGGCTGCTGCTGTTGTCTTGCGCTACTGCAGCTGTTGCTGCTTGCTGCCTTGCGCTGCTGCTGCTGCTACTCGCACGGCGGTACGGCGACGGCGGCTGCCCGGCGGGGGTGGCTGCTGCCGTTGTCGAAAAAAAGAGGAGGGGGAGAAATAGAAGAAGGTGATGGTGGTGGTTCTTGTGGTGGTACGGGTGATGGTGATGAGTGAAGGGAAGGAAAAAAATAAAGAGGGGGGAGGAAACAAATGAAGGAGAAAATAATGATGACGATAAGAGTGGGGGGGTTCGGCTGAATGTGGGGGGAGGAAAGAGAGAGCTGTGAGGTGATGGGAGAGAGCGTGTGTAAGAGAGAGAGAGAGAGAGAGAGAGAGAGAGAGAGAGAGAGAGAGTTGTATATATATATATATTATTAGAAAGAGAGAGAAAGAGGTATTATGTAAAGTAGAGAGAGGAAGGGAGATATTTTTGTGTAGAGATGAGAGAGAAATTGTATGTGGGATGTTTGGATTTATGATAGGGGTCACATAAAATTGGGTTGGGTGTTGGGTCAAGTTTGGACAAGTTTGGGCTAAAATTTAGCCATAAAACAAATTTAAACCATTTTTAATCATGGATGAAATAGAAGCACGAGGGAGATCAATTGGTGGCACGCAAGTGACACTTGCATAGTAAACTCAAAACAGGTCAGAACCATATATTGGGTCGATCAGATTGGACCGATGTCGAGCCTCGAAATTAAATTGGAAGTTGGATCAGATTTTACGGTAGATGATCAATTGGCCTAAATTGACCCAAAAGTTGTGCGATGCAAACAGAGTACAAGGGAACAAGTTTGAGTGGGATATGATATATCAAAATGAAGATAATCTTGTCTACTACAAACCCATGAAGAGAGTTTCCAGAGACTGACATCGCTGACGCTCCAAAAATTAAAGTCATGGAAAAGAGCATTTAATGATAAAAAATAATCAAATAAGAATTATTATCAAGAATAATTCTTTTAGAAAAATCAAAAATAAATCCCTAAAATTCAGGGGGCTTACATTCTACCCACCTTATAAGAATTTTGTCCTCAAAATTAAAGGTTGGTAGTGGGGTTAAAACAAGATAGACGGTTTAAGCAATATTTTAGGTATGATCAAAGAACGACAAGTTTTGCACGATCAGGAAAATCAATTCAAAATTATTCAGACTCGACTAAGGAGTTTGGCACGATAGAATCGTGATATGAACAAAATTATATATGCACGATTTTAGAAATAAGTTAAGTCATTGGGGCACGATCTTAGTGATGACTAAGAGAACCGAAAAATATAAATGAAGTTCGAGTACGCGGTGATCTATAGCGCTTAGGTTTGATGAAGATCAACCTCAAAGTCGTACAGGCCCGATCAGGATGAAAAGTTAACCATGGCCAAAACAAGGGTTGGCATGATTTGAGATTTAAAGTCATCGTTTTATAGGCGTACTTTAGAAATGATTCCATATTATTAAGTATGAAACTGCGACTAGGAAAATCAAGAATCATTCGGTTATGATCAAGTCAGAATCAGGCCAAATTATCAATTGATAGGTTCCAGCTTGATGAAATTTGATTTAGGATTATAGATAGGCACGATCAAGATGAAAATGACGTGATTGGGCATTATTAGAAATAATCAAATGTTTAGCACAAACATTGATCCAGGATTAACCATCTGGTCACGAATGAAATCACGACTCAGACGCGTTCAAAATTTTAGGGAATGATTAAGCACGATTTAGAATAGAGCGATGAAAATCAAAAATCTAGTCATGATCAGGAATGAAACCTGAGCACAAGTGACTAGAGAATCAAAATTTAGGTTCGATAGAAAAATCTATTCCGACACAATCGTAATTAAAGATCAAGGTTTTTAGCATAATTTGAGGGTTAAAATTATTATGATCATGAAAATCAAAGTCGGATAGTCATGATCTTAATCAGATCTAAGAGAAGCAAATGGAGAGGAAAATTCGAGTACAACACGATCGATAGTTAGATTTGATAGGAAATCAGACTCTAGGTCGCATAAGCACGATCAAGATCCAATTTTGGTTGTGAATGACGATAAAATCATGATTTCGAAATCAAGGTCTTATAAGCACGATTTAGGAAGAAACCCAAGTCATTTAGGCACGGTAGAAATTTATTTAGACATGATCAATTTTCAATTCTAACACGACTAATGTCGTAGTCACACTAGTTAGTCGTGATCAAAAGTCAAAATTTTTAGGCACGATTTAGAGGTAAGGTAATATGTATAGTTATGATCATTAAAATCACGATCAAGGGATTCAAAGTCGTCTTGGTCATGCCAGATCATCTGGGCATGACTAATCACAAAGAAATTCAAATATAATCAGAATATCAAATCAAGGTCGAAAAGAGTTTAGGCACGAGTATTCAAAATTAAAACATGATCAAAATCGAAAGTTATAGCACGAGTGGTAATAGCATTGAAATCCAATCACGATTAAAATTTAAGTCTCGATACGATCTAAGTTGATCATCAAAACAGGATTTAGGCAAGATGAAGAACAAGGTCATCAAAGTCTGGGCACGAGCATCCAATGATGGAAATCTAGGTCACAATTGAATTTAATCCAATTGAGTACAATCTAGGATATGGATACGATCAGTGATATGACCAAAGTCGATTGGTCGTAAAGGGAGTTGGGATTCAACGATATTGAAAACTCGAAGGTTGATTCTAGGATATGGAATAAGTCAAATTCCCTTTTGATAGGGAAATCAAAAGACGAGGTAGGGAAGCCAAGTTAATAATCTCTCTCTGATACCATCAAGTTTATATGATCATCATTTGTCAGTCATACATTTAACTCACAAGTCCAAATATGAAAATCAACCCTTATATGACTACTACCAAAATTTACACTTATGTCATGAAGATTGGACCTTGTCATGATTACCATAGGTATAATTCCTAAATTCCAAAACATAGATCTCAACACTATCCACTTAATCATCTTTAAATCCAAATTCTTCCACCTTATCCTAAATTGGATCCGAAACCCCTAAATCAAGTTTATGAAATCATTGAACTTGTTCAAATCACGCTCCTTGTGTTATTCAAATCTAATACCACTAGGCCTTATAAAACTTATTCTCCATTATAAAATCAACCTTCATATTTTCTTTAACGTACACTTTCAAACATTATTCATCTAATTTTTTTATATATTACCACAAAATCTTTATTTTTTTACTCCAAATCTTTGTGTTCTCTATCCTCTTACATGTCTTGTCCAATTTCGTATCATCATCGCATATAGTTAAAATCTCTTCCCTATTATTAAATTCTAAATTTTGCATCCTAACCTTAATGTAAAAATATCTCGAGAATCAATAACCTAAAATTATCCAAATTCAAAAAAAAAAAATTCGATCTTGAATATCCTCGTCAGTTTCTAAACTATATCCACGAAATATAAATGTTCTAACCATTAATGTACATCCTATTGTCCTTCTCATTTGAAATCCTCCTACGTTCTTTCCAAGTGATTCATCCTCCTAATTCTCTAGTAAATTATTTCTAAACTAATTATATCGACCTCTTCGTTTTATTTCCAATCTCAATCATACATTCCTCTCAAAATTCTATACTAAGGTCCAACATCTCATATTCCTACCAAGATACCACTTGATAACAAATTCGTCAACTATTCCTACCAAGATACCACTTGATAACGAATACGTGGGCCACACCCAGCCTACGTCGCAATGTCGGTGGTAGAGCACTGTCAAGTACCCGATACTAACTACAACATCTAAAAGATCCATAACTATAAAGGTACTCATATCACATCACAAAACTAAGGAAGATAAGACAAGAAATAATAACAATATCACTAGAACAACTAGAATCTACAAAGGATCATATGAGGCAAGAATGAAACGGAAGAAAAATAATAGCAAACTAAAATAACTACCAGGCCTAGCACTCCTGGGAGACAACTCACAGTAAAAGAATATCAAGATCTGCCTCAGCTAGCAACATCCTGTAGTCCAATAATGAGGGCATAATAACTCCTAAAATATTGTCAACGTATCCAGTCAAGATGGGAACGAGTACATAAATTAATAGCAGTTCCATATGAATTGACAAATTCTATAAGAGACAATTATAATGAAATACAAAATAAAATATCAAGACTGGAAATAAAGTAGTATATGTAAAATTGGATATCATGTCAGGGTATGAAATACTGGAATATAGAACAGTACTGTAATATCTGATGTATAATGTAAATATAAACAGTGCCTTGAGATATTAGAGCAATATGTGATCGGCTTAGGTCAAGATCAGGCTCTTCCATTTGACCGGCTATGGTACAAGAACAAGCGTAGGTAAACCTAGAGATCAGGCCGGCCAAAATGGAAAGCTATGGTGCAAGTAGTATCGGGTCAGGCTTTATCATACGTGAGACGAGGGTAAAGCTATGATACAAGTAGTAACCAGTGGGGTATGATCACATAACCTCTAATAACTCCCCATCCCCGTATAGTATAATGGATCCGGACATGTCACGTCATGATGCGGGATTCTCTAAGAGGGTAGTAAATCCCCTTAGGAATTAACGTCTATACAAGTACAAGAAAAATAAGATCGAACAATATACCAGTATACTATGGTAACCCAGGAATGACATCTCATGAGAGGATCCGACGTATACTAGCTCGTGTACCATCGTGTCGGGAATCAAGTAAAACACTACAATTGAATCAGATATAGAAGATATCAAGACAATGAAAACTATCAGAGAATGTACTCGCCTGCTGTCTTGAGCAATAAGTGAGGGTCTATGCCTGAACCGACGTCACAGAGACCTAACATGAATTTATAGGGTTACTTAGTGTTCTAGAGTAAACAATACATATATAAATACATTAATTCTATGCTTCTAGGCCTATTCTAGATCAAACAAAGACAAACTAAATCAAACTGGGTCAAAGGTTGACTTACAGTTGACTTTGGTCAACTGGTCAACTCCTAGTCCACTCTGGGTTAAACTAGGTCAAATCTAGTCTCTATAATCATCCATATGTTCAACTGGTCAATTTTAGTGATATGAAATCACTGGAATCGACGGATCTCAATTTTGATGCACGGATATCAAAATACGAACCAAAAAGAGAAAGATTATAACAAATGGTGATAGATAGGGAAAAAGTCTACATATATTGTCGGATGATGAAACAAACATCATAAATGTGTCCAAAATGGTCAAAATAGCTAGAATAGCCTACCCATAAGTCCAATTTGGACACAGAAACAAAAAGATAATTTTGGGTCAAAATGGAATCCGTATTGGACCCACTTTGCACCGAAAAATGTGCCAGGATAAAAGTCCTCAAAATTAAGCAAAATATATGTCCACAAATCTAGAATAACGATACGAACTCAACGGTATATCCGAAATTAGATTCCGATGGCCCGATCTTAAATTGGTCCGTTGCCCCGAATATTAGAATCTGATTTGCATAGAAATGCGTGTCAGAGCCAATGTCCACAAAACTCAACAAATTATATGTCAACGATTCAATAATGACGATACGAACTCAACGATATATCCAAAATTGGATTCCGATGAGCCGATCTCAAAATGGCTCGTTGACCCAGATATTGGAATCCGATTTGCACAGAAATACGTGTCGGAGCCAATGTCCACAAAACTTAGCAAATTATATGTCAACGAGTCCAGAATGATGATACGAAGTCAACGTTATATCCGAAATTGGATTTCGATGAGTCGATCTCTAAAAGACCCGTTGACTCGGACTGTGGGGCCCGCCTTGTACCGAAATGCGTGCCGAGGGCCCACGTCCTTCAAATCTAACGAAATTTATATGAAATTGTGCCAGAATGACACCACGAGTCTACTGGTGGTGTCAGAAATTAAATCCGGAGTCCCGGGTTCAAAATTATGATTTTACAAGTTGAAAATTACGAATTCGGACAACCAACTTTGGTGTCAAATTCAACCAATCAAACATGCTCACAATAAAATAAAACTTAAGGAAAGGAAGAGGGTTATACTAGCTATGCATAGGAACTGGTGGCATGCCAAACGGAGCTACGATGACGGAGATACGAGTCGACGAAGTTGGCTCCACAAAACTGTCTAAAAATAATACAATTTAAAGGGTCAAATTGGTGGCCGATTTTGACATAGCAAACGACGGAAATAACGGATGAAACTTGAAGAAAGTGAAGTGGTATATACCGAGATGGAGACGGAAGAAATGTATCGACGATCCAACAGTCGAGTTTCTCAGAAAACGTGCGTAAAGTCGCTGTCCCGAGACGAGGTTCTGAATTCGAAACCGAGCGCGTCACGACGGGATCCCGTGCCAAACGCACGAATCGATTACGTGACATATCGGGGAAGGAGGAGGACGTCGAGGGCGAGCTCGTCGGAGCCGCACGAGATCGGGGGGGTGGCCGGCCAGGGGGGCCACCCACGCGGCGGCGCGACGACGATGGCGCGACGACGGCGGCGGCAGCTGCCCGACGATGGTGGCTGCTGCCGCTGCCGAAAGGAAGATGAGGGAGAGAAATAGAAGAAGGTGATGGTGGTGGTGCTTGTGGTGGTGCGGGTAATGATAATGAGTGAAGTGGAAGAAGAAAATGAAGCAGGAGAAGGAAACAAATGAAGGAGAAAATGATGATGATGATGATAAAAGTGAGGGGGAAGGGTTTGACTGAATGTGGAGGAGAGGAAAGAGAGAGCTGTGTGGTGATGGGAGAGAGAGAGTGTATAAGAGGGAGAGAGAGTTGTATATATAAATATATATTACATATATTATTAGAAAGAGAGAGAAAGAAGTTTTATGTAAAGTAGAGAGAGGAAGGGAGATATTTTTGTGTAGAGATGAGAGAGAAATTGTATGTGGGATGTTTGGATAGTCATGATAGGGGTCACATAAAATTGGGTTGGGTGTTGGGTCAAGTTTGGACAAGTTTGGGCTAAAATTTAGCCATAAAACAAATTTAAATTATTTTTAATCATGGATGAAATAGAAGCACGAGGAAGATCAATTGGGTGGCACGCAAGTGGCACGTACATAGTAGACTCAAAACAGGTCAGAAACATATGTTGGGTCGATCAGATTGGACCTATGTCGGGCCCCAAAATTAAATTGGAAGTTGGATCAGGTTTTACGGTAGATGATCAATTGGCCTAAATTGATCCGAAAGTTGCACGATGCAAACAGAGTAGAAGAGAACAAGTTTGAGTGGGACATGATATATCAAAATAAAGATAATCTTGTCTACTACAAACTCATGAAGAGAGTTTCCAGAGACTAACATCTCTGACGCTCCAGAAGTCAAAGTCATAGAAAAGAGTTTTTAATGATAAAAAATAATAAAATAAGAATTATTATCGAAAATAATTCTTTTAGAAAAAATCAAAAATAAATCCCTGAAATTCAGGGGGCTTACAGGGTCGCTTACGCTAAGGTGTTGGTAGAGGCCAGGACCTAGGAGGCCATTATGAAAAGGAAAGGGACTCAGCAGAGATATCAGTAGTGGCCAGCAAAAGTAGAGCAAGGAGAGACTATCAGACGGCCTATTGGACAGCGGCAGCAGCATCAGAGGATCGGCCCGTACCAGCAGAGAGAGACCCTGACTTATCATTTCTATGGCAAGCTAAAGGGCATATGCAGAGAGAGTGCAGGAAGAAGCTGGGGACTTGCTTAGCTTGTTGATTGGCTGCTCATCTGGCTCGAGAGCGTGGAGCGTTTGTCCCATTTGTAGGTCAGAGGCTAGTAGCACTAGGAGAAAACGACCAAGACAGAACAGTACTTCATCTACCAGCACTGACGGGCCAGTAGCAGAAAGCCCTATTGGCCCCACAAGCAATACAGTTCGAGAGGGCCAGACATTAGCCAGGAGCTCAGAGACAGGGTTAGGTGTTTGTTCATGGGATTAAAGAAACAACAAAAGGTGAGGTTATCACATGTACCATTCTTATTGGATCTATCCCTGCTACAATCCTATTTGGTTCTAGTGCTACGTTGTCATTTATATCTTCTAGATTTGCAGCAATACATAGGATAGCTATCTTCCCATTGTCAATGAGTTAGAGGAGTCCGACATAAGAACGACGGTACATTATTTTGGTAGCTGTGTCATAGAAGAATCGGAAGGAACGTCTCCTGACGGAAGCCGTCTCCTTCGGGTCTTCGGGTAGAATTCTGTAGACCGCGTAGTCGATGAACGGGAAACGCCAGTCCCGTACATCTACATTAACCTCCGATTGGACTGAGTAACTTTGGCATGTGTGTAGAACGTTCTTTGGACAGATGAGTTCTCGGCCCATCACCGTAATGGTGTATTGGAATCTTCCAGGAGCTGTGAGAGTGGCGGCGAGACTGGCGAGGGCGTCGGCCTCCAAATTTTGTAAACATGGCACATGTTCTATAATGAAACCTGTGAATGTGGAGATGATGTCGATGGTTACCTGATGGTAGGGGATTAGGTCCTCTTGACGGACCTCATGTTGCCCTCAAACTTGGCTAATGATCAGCTTTGAGTCCCCATAGGCTTCGATGTAGTCAATCCCCAACTGTTTAGCGAGTTATAGCTCGATAATGAGGGCGTTGTACTTAACAACGTTGTTGGTACATAACTCCACGAGGGAGTAGGTACGATGGATGATCAGGCCGTCGGGGGTAATGAGGACAACCCCTACTCCCGCTACAATCTCACCCTTGGGTCTTGTCCTTGAAGCACCATTAAAGAACAGTTGCCATATGTGGTTGTTTGAGACAGCATTAGATTCCAAGACTTCATCGAGGATGTCGTTGTAGAGCTTTGACATCTCTGGCACAGGGTGTCCTGCTAGGAAATCGGCCAACGCTTGTGTAGAAGCATGAAAATTTCAGAAAATAAAGCCTTATGTGCCCAAGCCAAAAGAGGACATATACGCCCAAGTGAAGCTCCTATGTGCTCAAGTCACCCTATGAAGCTCCTATGCGCCCATTATCCTGTGAAGCTCTATGCACCTAAGCCTGTGAAGCTCTATGCGCCTAAGCCACCCCCTGTGAAGGAGGGCGCATAGCCTGAAACAGGACTATGCGCCTAAGCATGACTCGGTCAAAGCCATGATCAAAACGTGTACCGAAGCGCACGGCCACGTCAGTCTCCACGAGCAGTCATGTACCGAAGCATGCGGCCACATCAACACCATGACCAACCTACGATCTCGTAGCCTGCATGCGCCTACACCCTATGCACCCAAGGCAGGACTATGCACCCACATAAAAACCAATGTATTTTCTACATGTGGGCGTATAACATCATTCCAGCTCAAGAACGACTATAAAAAGGGGCCTCATCCCTCTTCAAAACACAGAACGGAAAGCATTTTTAAGAGCCAAATGGCTGTACTTCTTGCTAGTGAGCCGAGAGTTAGCAATTTTCTTAGGTTTTCTCCCACTTTTGTGATCGGAGTGTCAACGGAGTAAAGGAGCAACTGCTGCTCGATCTCCATCGTCCCATTCCCCAGAATTCTTTTTTGTACTCGGGGATCCTCAGTGCAGGATCTCTCAGGCGTACTCGATTTGTGGTGCCTTGGGCCAATAAAGAAAAAGACAGCATTTTCTTCTTCTTTTTGTGTGTGTCCACAAAAATGGTGACTCTGTTGGGGACTACCTTTTCCTCTGACGAGAAGGTGGTGATGCAATCCGATACCGACAAAGTGGGGAGCACTCAGAAGATGCTGATCGTAAAGTTCGATCAGCAGGCATTCGAAGAGATGCTCTCGAGGGATGGCTCTACTCCATCAAAATCAGTAAAGCCAAACAAGTCTCGCAAGACTTGGCTTCCGAAGGCTCGCTGTGCATATCCTACTAGTGTCAAAGAAGATATACAACTGGAGGACTCTATCACATGGGCGCATGACTCTTCCACAGAAGCTCCCCAAATGGAGAAGGCTCACACCGTTCCGGGCTCTACTAGCCCAGTGACTTTCTTCCTACACAACCAACAACAGAGTGTTCGACGCTCGAGACTTGGCAAAGGAAAGCACTACGATGCCAAGAATTAGGGTGTTTGACACTCTGGGCTAACCCAGCGAGGCTCACAAATGAAGGAGGCAAAACTGGAAGAAGACAACGCTGCTCGACCAAGCATGCGCCCAAAGCCATGTGCCCAAGGGGATGTTTGGGCACATAACCCCAACCAGAATTCTTATGTCTTCAACAGACTGGACATCCAGGGTCATGCGACCAAGGCTATGCGCCCAGGCTCACTGGATCCATACTATGCGCCTACATCAAGGAGGCTCAGACATGATATCAAGAAGCATGCACCCAAGGCCAGTCTCCAAGGCCTATGTGTCCACCACAAAAAGACAGGCCCCAACGCGTATAGTACGGGGCTGTCTTCAAGGACATCACAGAACTTAGGTATGGGTATTGCCCCTGCACGTGAACTAAGTCTGGATGTGCCAACTCTCCTTACAAACCCGTATGCAAAGTTTGGCAATGCATGCAACATGGGTTGTAAGGCAAAACTCCCTTCTGCTGACTTGCACAACATAATAAATCATAAGCGTAAAGCGAGGGAGGATATAACAATTCATAGTTCACATCCGTACACCAGTATTGTTATCAACTGTTGCTGCTCCAAAGCAACAAGAGTGCCTCAGAGAAAGTCCGTGTTTCGACGACTGCATTTCTCTGACGATGAAAAGCCACTATGTGTTTCATCCAACATGGCTTCATGGGGTCCCCCTTACGGAAGCCCCAATCAAAGAAGGTGGACCACGAACCCAACTTTCTCTCTCAGTTCCACGAGAAGAAGAAGAATAAGTCTGCCAACAGATGGCCAGCAGGCTGTCACATTTGAAGGAGTCTATATGGGTACTCGGTGAAAGGCAAGATTCCGTATGGATGACGAAGACTCCCAAGCTGGGGGTAGTATTCCCTCAGAGTCTGAAGCGGATGATGTCACTACCATATTTCTAGCTTGAGGGTATTTTGGTCATTTTTAAAACTTTGGGAATTATATGGAATTATTTAGTATTAATTTTAATTATTGGAATTTTAAATGATTTTTAGTATAATTGATTTGGTGCTATTATTGACTTTGACTCAAGGTGACTTAGGAGACTGTCCTAGAAGCTAACCTAGGTCATGACTACTTGGTTAGAGTGTGTAACCCTAGCTTGACCTAAGTTAGTGATATTCTATTTATTAGAAATTATTTGGAGAGAAGAGGAATTTATTTGGCTAGAGAATGGCTTGTGGTTTCACAAGTCATGACTTATGACTTAGGCCCATAGAGGCCCATAGACCACTAGTAGAACCCTAACCCTAGCCCAATCCCCACTTGGTCGGCCACCTAGTGTCTCCTCCATCTATTTAATGCCTCCTCAAAGTTAGGGCTAGCCTCCTTAGAATATTTGCAAGTTTAAAGAAGAGGTAACCCTTTCTTCCCCAATCCACAACTCCTCCATTCCAACTCCTTTTTCTTTCTAATTTCTTGCAATAGATTCTAATTGCTGTGTTCTCTATGGCTATGGTGAGAAATTTTAGGGAAGGACCAATTTGAAGAAGTTTTGGTAGCTTGAGGAACCACTTACATTGGGGCTTTTTGAGCCATTGCAAATCCTAGGTAAATTTCTAATCCACTCCATAAAATGATGTTTTGATTGCATGAATAGGAAGCCCTAGGTCTACCCTAACTGTAGGTATAGCTACTTCTAGGTTTTGTGTCCAATACGTATCCATATCGGACACGTATCAGTGGATACGTGTAGGTGTTCGATGAAATGCCACAATGGGCATTTCATCACTATTTTTGGAATTGGTTTGAATAGGAAAATAGTTTTTAGCCTCGCTTATGGGTTTCCAGTGTCCTGAGATTGTTTTGGAGTCGTGTCGTGTCGCAATGGATACGGGAACACGCGGGGTGCAACACGCGCGCACGTGGATAGCATTACCCTGCTACTCGGGGTGCACTGCGCACAGTGTACACCATTTGGACACGTGTAGACACGTGGGTACGGACAGTGTATGACACGAGGCCTCCGAAGTTTCGTGGGTCCTCGTGTCGTGTCGGATACGGTATCGTGCGTGCATGGGGAATGCACTGTGCGTGCACAGTCCTGTCACTTGTTCACTGTTTCAAATTTAGTTTTTAATGATTTAATTTGTGATTTTAATTGCTAATTAGATCCTAACATGATTAATAATGTATGTTAGATTGTGTTTACATGTTAGTTTAGGTGTTTGATGTGGAATTTGTATTAGAATTGGAAAGATGGCAATCGGCTGATACTCATTTACTGATACTTGGTTTTTCAAATTTCCTAAACATTTAAATCCCAGTTTTATGGATGTTTTTCACTGATTAAATGATCCCCCCCATATTTTAGTTCATGTTTAGTTCATGATTACTTATTTAGAATAGGCTTTTTGATATGGAATGGGATTTTTGATAATGTGTTGGTTTCGAATGTAGTTGAACTGATTTTGTTTTCAAATACTAACTGTCAACTGTCCATTAATGAACTGATAACTGAGAAATTGGTTACCTTTCCTTCTTTTTATCTGCATATGAATTCTCATATTTTATTGGGTGATTGGTTGTTTTATGTGATTCGAAATTATATGGAATGGGTTGGGTTTCGAAATTTCAGGAAGCCTGAACTGATTTCCTTTCCTATACCTGGGATTATTTCATTCCTAATGAACTAAAATGGAGTTCATGTAAACTGGATACTGTTAATTCACTCCTTAAACCTGAGATTCATTTCATTCCTACTCACTGCCATGCCACTCTATTCTTGTATACACCCAGGTTCACACGATTGTATTCCCAGAGTCATTTGACACTGCACACAGGTTCACATTGTGCATAGGTTCATATACCATGTATTACCTTAACTGTTTTTCCTGAATCACTAGAGCACTATACTGATTTCCCTGTTTTTTCTTTGACAGTGTACACTGTTTTGCATTGACACATGAACACAAGGTATTAGCCACTGTTTTCTATTTGCACTTCACTGTTTTTCCAGATTTCATTAGGGTACTCACTGTTTCCTGTTTTTCCTGTTTTCCTAATATGCTCACTGATTTCAGGAACACCCTCATGCCATATCTCACACACACACACACACAAGTGTCTCACTAACACACACACACACATGTCTATCTCACATTCCTTTGACACTTGAACACACACTCTCTTGTGCACTCTCACACACACACACACTTGATCACATGCACATGTGTCTTCCTATTCTCTCTCTCTCTATATATATATATATATATATATATATATATATATATATATATATATATATATATATGTAATTGAGATGTATATATATAGGTATCCTATATATTATAATAATGTGTGTGTACTATTATATATATTTGATATATATGTATGTGTGGTATACATATAGGTAGCCTATATATTAATGTGTATTTCTATATTAGATTATATAAATATATCAATGAGTGTAATATATTTTAGATATATATATATTGTCATGTGTATATGTGATTTATGGGTTGGTTTAGGCATGAGATAGCCTATAGCCTAGGGCTCTTAGCCTATGGGTGTGGCTTGAATGCCAGTATAGAGTCTAGATTGGACTTGTATAGCCTTGTTTAGACCTAGAATAGACTAGTTAGGCTAGTATAGATTTGTTTGACTTATGTTTGACTTGGTTGACCTAGTTTGACTTCTAGGGTTGACCAGAGTTGACCAGGAGTTGACTTTGGTCGAAATTGACCAAGATTCATGTAGAATGCATTGACTTGCATCTTATTATCATTTTAGACTCATAGTGACTTGTACTGTTCTATAGGAGACAGGCACCACTCCTCGGATAGTAGATATTCGTCAGATTCTCAGGATACAGGCGAGTACATTCTCTGATCATTTTATATCCTACATTAGAAGTATTTTCCTGCTTTAGATTACTTTACATGATGCTGACACATCGAAAACACGGATTAGTACTATATGGATCTTGTCGTGCGATGTTATCCCCTTAGCAGATACATCGGGTATTTCGTGTTCGTGTACTTTATAATGAGCATCGTGTACTCCTTGTGTTTGTGCTTTTCGTGTACAAATCGTGTGAAATCGTGTATACTCACATGATCTTCGTGTGCGACTATACTTCGTGTGCAATAACATATCTTGGCTAGATCCTTATGTATTAATTGGGGTGGGGGAGTAGAAGTGGTTTTGTAATCAATCCAGTAGATTACTCGTGTACAACCTCTGTAGATTGTTCGTGTACAACATCGTGCCGTTTACATTACCGTCTTGTGCTCTGAATCACTAGTCACTGATAGTTCTCTATATATCGTATCTATTTATCTACAGTCTTCCTTTTTATCATGTTATTTCCTTCAGTTTCCTGTATCTTACTCTCTAGCATGATTATATATCCTGACCTGCTATAATTTGTTGAGATGTACTGTGCTCGCTCCTGTCCTGACTGGACCTGTTGAAATATTACAGAGGACGAGGATGAGGCGTTCTGCCCTACCTACTACGGTGCTACACTAGATGAGTGCTGTGACTTGGACCAGCAGCAGGATCAACTAGCAGTTGACGACACTCCCTTAGATTAGGATGTCTTTACTTTCATGGATTACTATATATGGATTCTGAGATATTTTGGGATATTTACTTATTTAGATACTTAGAATTCTGGATTGTATCTCTGTGTTTTCATTCTGGATATCTATCTATCTATCTATCTATCTATCTATCTATCTATCTATCTTTATCATGTTCTACCTTAGTTGTGATTGAGACTGTATTTGCTATGTCACCTCCATTCGGAGAGTATATACTGTACAGGTACCTTTATATTGTTAGATGTTGACCTAGGATAGCGTTCTACCGCCGACACTGCGGCTAAGCTGGACGTACCCACGTCTCGTGCCCTTACTCTAGGGTGCAGGTCGTGACACATTTTTAGTGGTGGCCCATGCAGGTCTAGGTTGGAAATGTAGTGGTATTCGAACTAGAATATCGCTGCAGCCTGCAGTAGAAATTAGTATTTTTTTGAAGGTACTCAATCACACTAGGAAAACTCTGTATCAGATTCAGTATATCTATTTTGCTGCTTATTGTCTTCCTTTGAATTTTAAACTGTCCTCCTTTGTTATTTTGACTCATTCTCAGTAATTGTTTCTTGTTGATCTGTGTCTTCAGGATGGTTGAGACAAGATCGTATCGTCCTGGACCGGGAGACGCTGGAGAGGGGTCTAGCACCTCTCGACCTCAGTAGCAGCCAGCTCCCGTTGCCACAGGGCCAGTACAGCCCTCAGAAGTCGATGTTTCTACAGCTTTTGGAGGAGCACATCCACCAGCCAGGAGGCTGAACATTGTGATTCCTGAGATCCTTCTACCGTAGCAGCCTCTGCCTGTGGGGATGGTAGATGCTGTACATCTCTTCTCCTTTGTGGAGAGGATTCTGGAGTCCCACCAGCAGCAGCAGCAGAGGCAGACTACAGACTTCCGTCAGTGGATCGACGAGGCACACCAGCTGGTTTGTACTACTGTTGAGATGGTGACTGCTCAGGGGGTACAGCAGCAGCCTCGTAGGAGGGAGGAGGACATATAAGATTTTTAGAAGATGCACCCTCGAGAGTTCCTGGGCACAGAGGGCATCCACTATGCCGATGACTGGATCGAGCATATCGAAAAGATATTCCGACTGGCGAAGATACCGGATCGACTCCAGATCAAGGCGACGGGCAGCCAGATGCAGGACTTAGCCCGTGCGTGGTATCAGACAGATCCCCGGGTGGGAGTTGAGGGCCTGACTTGGGCCCTGTTTAAGGAGCTGTTTAAGGACCAGTTCTTTCCTGATGTGGCCTTGGGAGGTATCGAGGCACAGTTCGAGGGTCTGGTTCAGGGGAACCAGACGGTAGCTGAGTATGCTGGGGAGTTTTATAGATTGGTCCAATTTATAGATGACTTGACCGAGAAGACGAAGGCGAGGAAGTTTCGCCGAGGCTTGATTAGAGAGGTTCGGTCGCTGACTAAGAGCGATCGGAACGCCACCTTTGTAGAGATATTTTTTGGAGCCATGGCGGCGGAGGACGACCTAGGGTTGAGGCAAAAGAGGGGTCGTGACTTCCAAGGTGGTAGCAGCAGTCAGGGCCAGGCCAAGAGGCCTCAATTCCAGCATCAGCAGCCACAGAGGCCAGTTCTACAGTATCAGCATCAGGGCAGGGCACCTTTTCAGCAGGTGCAGCATCAGCAGCAGAGATGGTAGCAGGCACCCAGGCAGCAGGCTATTAGTTATACTTTTTACAAGAAGCCTGGGCACAAGTGGGAGGAGTGCAGGAAGAGACTTGGCAAATGCTTGATGTGTGGTTCGGCGGACCATCAGATGCGGGATTGTCCAGTTGCGACGATGCGTCCAATACCAGGAAGAGTTGGGGCAGCCAAGGCTCCAGCAGGTCAGCTGAAGGGGCCATTGCAGACCCAGCAGCAGAGGTTCTATCAGCACCAACAGCAGGTACGAGGTGGACAGCAGGGGCGAGCTTTTGCCATGGCGGCTGAGGATGCAGAGGCCGTAGGAGAGTTGATAGCAGGTTCGATTCTTCTCGACTCCCTTCCAGCTTTTGCACTCTTTGATTCTGGGGCTTCCCACAGCTTTGTGTCAGTATCTTATGCTATTAGACACAGTCTGGTTTATGAACCATTGCCTAGGACCTGTAAGATCACGACCGGGGGTGGGGTCATCCTCGTGAGTGATGTTTGCAGAGGGTGGAGCGTTATGTTGGGAGGCCGAGAGTTGGAAGTGAGTTTACTCGTCATGCCACTACCGAACTACGATATTATATTAGGTATGGACTGGTTGAGTAGACACCACGCCCGTATTGATTGCCGAGGGGGTAGAGTTTTGTTTGGGGTGCCAGGAGAGCCAGAGTTTGAGTACACCGGGCGGCAGATAGAGCAGGACAGTGGCGTCTTCTGTGGAGCTTCAGTTGAGGAGCAGGTGGCTCTGCATCCCTTGATCGCAGAGTTTATAGACGTATTTCCAGAGGAGTTGCCAGGGCTTCCACCGGACAGGGATGTAGAGTTCTCGATAGACTTGGTTCCCGGTACGGAACCAATTTCTCAGCATATCTATCGAGTGAACAACAACGAATTGGTGGAGCTGAAGAAGCAGGTGGATGAGCTGCAGGACAAGGGCTTCATCTGATCGAGTTCTTCACCTTGGGGTGCATCGGTACTCTTCGTACCCAAGAAGGATGGGTAGGTACGGATGTGTATCGACTACAGGGCACTTAACAACCTGACGATCAAGAACAGATACCCACTGCCGCGGATCGATGATCTCTTTGATCAGTTGAGCGGAGCTTGGGTGTTCTCCAAGATTGGTTTGAGGTCAGGTTATCACCAGGTGAAGGTGAAGGGGGAGGATATTCCTAAGACCGCTTTCAGGACGCGGTACGGGCAGTTTGAGTTTTTGGTTATGCCATTTGGGCTGACCAATGTACCAGCAGTGCTTATGAACTTAATGAACAAGGTGTTCCACCAGTACTTGGACAAGTTCGTGGTAGTATTCATTAATGATATCTTGGTGTATTCCAAGACAGAGGAGGAGCACGAGGAGCACTTGAGAGTGGTTCTGGAGACACTCAGGGAGGAGAGGTTGTATGGCAAGCTCTCGAAGTATGAGTTCTTCCTAGACAGAGTAGACTTCTTGGGTCATGTGGTGACTGGAGATGGTATCTCAGTGGACCCGAAGAAGATCACAGCAGTTGAGGCTTGGGCAGCGCCGACTTCAGTGGCAGAGATCAGGAGTTTCTTAGGGCTGTCAGGATATTATAGGAGATTTGTACAGGATTTCTCCCGGGTTGCAGAGCCGTTGACTCGGTTGACCCGGAAGGATGCTGAGTATGTTTGGTCAGAGGAGTGTCAGGCAGCTTTTGATGAGTTGAAGAAGCGGCTTACGACAGCTCCGATTCTGATATTGCCTTCAGGTTCAGGAGGATTCACTATTTATAGTGACGCTTCAGGGAAGGGGCTGGGTTGTGTCTTGCAGCAGCATAGGAAGGTGATTGCCTATGCTTCCAGGCAATTACGTCCCCATCAGAAGAACTACCCTATCCATGACATGGAGCTGGCAGCGGTGACTTTTGCTCTAAAGTTGTAGAAGCACTATCTGTATGGAAAGAGGGTGGAGATTTTTATAGATCACAAGAGCTTGAAGTATGTGTTTACACAGAAAGAGCTCAACATGAGGCAGCGCAGATGGCTAGAGTTGATGAAGGACTTTGACATCCTACTTTAGTATCATCCAGGGAAGGCCAACGTAGTTGTCGATGCCTTGAGTAGGTATCCGATAGCCATGTGTTTGACCATGGATCGGCACTTGCTTGCAGACTTGGAGAGCCTTGGGATTGAGGTGATCGTGCCCGGAGTGCAGATGCAGTTATGGGGCCTTCAGATACAGTCGGACTTGATGGAGAGGATCAAGGCGACGCAGTTCGAGGATGTGGCTCTGCAGTGTATCTGAGAGCAGGTTCATACAGGGTTGGTAGATGACGAGTTTTCACTTGCAGAGGATGGTGCCTTGAGGCACGGTTCCAGGTTATGTGTGCCTAGTGGGGAGCTCAGAGAGCAGATCATGAAGGAGGCCCACAGATCACAGTACTCTATACATCCTGGTGCCAACAAGATGTACAGGGATCTGCGAGAGCATGTCTGGTGGTACGAAATGAAGCGGGAGGTAGACCACTTCGTAGCTAGATGCTTGGTCTGTCAGCAGGTCAAGGCAGAGAGGAAAAGGCCCAGAGGATTATTACAGCCGTTGCCTATTCCAGAGTGGAAGTGGGAGCATGTCACCATGGATTTTGTATCTGGGTTGCCACGTACACTAGGAGGGAAAGACAAGATTTGGGTCATCGTTGACAGGTTGACCAAATCGGCCTACTTCTTGCCATTCAAGGTAGGTACGTCTACAGAGAGGCTTACGGAGTTATACATGCGGCAGATAGTCAGGATTCACGGAGTTTTATCAGCATTGTCTCAGATCGTGATAGTCACTTTACTTCCTATTTCTGGAGGAGTCTGCAGACTAGTTTGGGCACTCAGCTCAAGTTTAGTACTGCATACCACTCCCAGACGGACGGACAGTCAGAGAGGACTATTCAGACACTTGAAGATATGCTGCGGACGTGCGTCCTGGATTTTGGAGGTTCCTGGGAGGATCATCTACATTTGGTGGAGTTTGCTTACAACAACATTTATCAGGCCAGCATTGAGATGTCACCTTTTGTGGCTCTGTACGGGCGTAGGTGTCGTACATCCTTTTCTTGGGATGATGTTGGAGAGCGAGTTTTACTGGGACCAGAGATGGTTGTTGACGCAGCCGAAAAGGTGAAGCTCATCAGGGACAGACTTTGCATGGCGCAGGACAGACATCGGCACTGGGCCGATAGCCACCGGAGGTCGTTGGAGTTTAAGGTACAGATTTAGAGATAGGATTAGAAGTAGGTTGTATTTTTGTTTTGTTTGATTGATCGTATTTGATTTTTAGTAACTTGAGACCTTGCTTGTGTTTAGGTTGGAGACATGGTTTTTCTGCGGATATCTTCGACTCGTGGTACGATACGTTTTGGTGGAGGTGGGAAGCTTAGCCCACACTTTATCGGGCCTTTCGTGATCAGCGGGAGGGTCGGTGATGTGGCTTATAGGCTAGACTTGCCACCTGCACTAGTGGGCATCCACAATGTATTCCACGTATCACAGTTGAGATGGTACGTAGCTGACCCTAGCCATGTGATCGATCATTCGGAGATTGAGGTTGGACCTACTCTCAGTTATCCAGAGCAGCCTGTGGAGATTTTGGATCGCCGTAAGAAGGTGCTGAGAAACCAGGTGATACCTTTGGTTCGCGTCACATGGAGGCATCATTCTCCAGGAGAGTCGACCTGGGAGCGGGAGGATGAGATGCGCGAGCGATACACATATTTGTTTGCACCGTGAGGTATGATTATCTATCCTTCTCATCTGTTAGTTTCGCCCTTTTAATTTCGAGGACGAAATTATTTTAAGGGGGGTAGATTTGTCACTACCACATTTCAAGCTTAAAAGTATTTTGGTCATTTTTAAAACTTTAGGAATTATTTAGAATTATTTAGTATTAATTTTAATTATTAGAATTTTAAATGATTTTTAGTATAATTGATTTGGTGCTATTATTGACTTTGACTCAGGGTGACTTAGGAGACTGTCCTAGAAGCTAACCTAGGTCATGACTACTTGGTTAGAGTGTGTAACCCTAGCTTGACCTAAGTTAGTGATATCCTATTTATTAGAAATTATTTGGAGAGAATAAGAATTTATTTGGCTAGAGAATGGCTTGTGGTTTCACAAGTCATGACTTATGACTTAGGCCCATAGAGGCCCATAAACCATTAGTAGAACCCTAACCCTAGCCCCACTTGGTCGGCCACCTAGTGTCTCCCCCATCTATTTAATGCCTCCTCAAAGTTAGGGCTAGCCTCCTTAGAATATTTACAAGTTTAAAGAAGAGGTAACCCTTTCTTCCCAAATCCATAACTCCTCCATTCCAACTCCTTTTTCTTTCTAATTTCTTGAAATAGATTCTAATTGTTGTGTTCTCTATGGCTATGGTGAGAAATTTTAGGGAAGGACCAATTTGAAGAAGTTTTGGTAGCTTGAGGAACCACTTACATTGGGGCTTTTTGAGCCATTGCAAACCCTAGGTAAATTTCTAATCCACTCCATAAAATGATGTTTTGATTGCATGAATAGGAAGCCCTAGGTCTACCCTAACTGTAGGTATAGCTACTTCTAGGTTTCGTGTCCAATACGTGTCCATATCGGATACGTATCAGTGGATACATGTAGGTGTTCGATAAAATGCCACAGTGGGCATTTCATCACTATTTTTGGAATTGGTTTTAATAAGAAAATAGTTTTTAGCCTCGCTTATGGGTTTCCAGTGTCCTGAGATTGTTTTGGAGTTGTGTCGTGTCGCAATGGACACGGGAACACGCTGGGTACAACACGCGCGCGCGCGGGTAGCATTCCCCTGCTACTCGGGGTGCATTGCGCACAGTGTACACCACTTGGACACGTGTAACTTGACACGTGGGTGCGGGCAGTGTCTGACATGAGGCCCCCGAAGTTTTGTGGGTCCTCGTGTCGTGTCGGACACGGTATCGTGTGTGCACGGGGAATGTACTGTGCGTGCACACTCATGTCACTTGTTCACTGTTTTAAATTTAGTTTTTAATAATTTAATTTATGATTTTAATTGCTAATTAGATCCTAACATGATTAATAATGTATGTTAGATTGAGTTTACATGTTAGTTTAGGTGTTTGATGTGGAATTTGGATTCGAATTAGAAAGATGGCAATCGGCTGATACTCATTTACTGATACTTGGTTTTTCAAATTTCCTAAACATTTAAATCCTAGTTTTATGGATGTTTTTCACTGATTAAATGATCCCCCCATATTTTAGTTCATGTTTAGTTCATGATTACTTATCTAGAATAGGCTTTTTGATATGGAATGGGATTTTTGATAATGTGTTGGTTTCGAATGTAATTGAACTGATTTTGTTTTCAAATACTAACTGTCAACTGTCCATTAATGAACTAATAACTGAGAAATTGGTTACCTTTCCTTCTTTTTATCTGCATATGAATTCTCATATTTTATTGGGTTATTGGTTGTTTCATGTGATTCGAAATTATGTCGAATGGGTTGGGTTTCAAAATTTCAAGAAGCCTGAACTGATTTCCTTTCCTATACCTGGGATTATTTCATTCCTAATGAACTGAAATGGAGTTCATGTAAACTGGCAACTGTTAATTCACTCCTTAAACCTGAGATTTATTTCATTCCTACTCACTGCCATGCCACACTATTCTTGTATACACCCAGGTTCACACGATTGTATTCCTTGAGTCATTTGACACTGCACACAGGGTCACATTGTGCATAGGTTCATATACCATGTATTACCTTAACTGTTTTTCCTGAATCACTATAGCACTACACTGATTTCCCTGTTTTCCCTTTGACAGTGTACACTGTTTTGCATTGACACATGAACACAAGGTATTAGCTACTGTTTTCCTTTTGCACTTTACTATTTTCCAGATTTCATTAGGGTACTCACTGTTTCCTGTTTTTCCTGTTTTCCTAATATGCTCACTGATTTCAGGAACACCCTCATGCCATATCTCACACACACACACAAGTGTCTCACTAATACACACACACATGTCTATTTCACATTCCTTTGAAACTTGAACACACACTCTCTTGTGCACTCTCACACACACACACACACACACACACACACTTGATCATATGCACATGTGTCTTCCTTTTCTCTATACATATGTATATAAATATGTAATTGAGATGTATATATATAGGTATCCTATATATTATAATAATGTATGTGTACTATTATATATATTAGATATATATGTATGTGTGGTATATATATAGGTAGCCTATATGTTAACGTGTATTTCTATATTAGATTATATAAATATATCAATGAGTGTATTATATTTTAGATATATATATTGTCATGTGTATATGTGATTTATGGGTTGGTTTAGGCATGAGATATCCTATAGCCTAGGGCTCTTAGCCTATGGGTGTGGCTTGAATGCCAGTATATAGTCTAGATTGGACTTGTATAGCCTTGTTTAGACCTAGAATAGACTAGTTAGACTAGTATAGATTTGTTTGACTTAGGTTTGATTTGGTTGACCTAGTTTGACTTCTAGGGTTGACCAGAGTTGACAAAGAGTTGACTTTGGTCTAGATTGACCTAGATTCATGTAGAATGCATTGACTTGCATCTTATTGTTATTTTAGACTCATAATGACTTGTACTATTCTATAGGAGACAGACACCACTCCCCGGACAATAGATATTCTTCAGATTCTCAGGATACAGGCGAGTACATTCTCTGATCATTTCATATCCTACATTAGGAGTATTTTCCTGCTTTAGATTACTTTACATGATGCTGACACGTCGAAAACACGGATTAGTACTATATGGATCTTGTCGTGCGATGTTATCCCCTTAGCGGATACATCAGGTATTTCGTATTCGTGTACTTTATCATGAGCATCGTGTACTCCTTGTGTTCATGCTTTTCGTGTACAAATCGTGTAAAATCGTGTATACTCATGTGCTCACATGATCTTCGTGTGCGACTATACTTCGTGTGCAATAACATATCTTGGCTAGATCTTTGTGTATTGATTGGGGTGGGAGAGTAGAAGTGGTTATGTAATCAATCCAGTAGATTACTCGTGTACAACCTCTGTAGATTACTCGTGTACAATATCGTACCGTTTACATAACCGTCTTGTGCTCTGAATCACTAGTCACTGATAGTTCTCTATATATGGTATCTATTTATTTATAGTCTTCCTTTTTATCATGTTATTTCCTTCAGTTTCCTGTAGTTTACTCTCTAGCATGATTATATATCCTGACCTGCTATGATTTGTTGAGATGTACTGTGATCGCTCCTGTCCTGACTAGACATGTTGAAATATTACAGAGGACGAGGCTGAGGCGTTCTGCCCTACCTACTACGGTGCTACACTAGATGAGTGCTGTGACTTGGACCAGCAGCAGGATCCACTAGCAGTTGAAGACACTCCCTTAGATTAGGATGTCTTTACTTTCATGGATTACTGTATATAGATTCTGAGATATTTTGAGATATGTACTTATTTAGACACTTAGAATTCTGGATTGTATCTCTGTGTTTTCATTCTGGATATTTATCTATCTATCTATCTTTATCATGTTCTACCTTAGTTGTGATTGAGACTGTATTTGCTATGTCACCTCCATTCGAAGAGTATATACTGTACATGTACCTTTATATTGTTAGATGTTAACCTAGGACAGCATTCTACCGCCGACACTGTGGCGTAGGCTGGATGTACCCACGTCTCGTGCCCTTACTCTAGGGTACGGGTCGTGACAGATGACCTTCACACTGGAGGGTAGCCTTCCAGAGGACGACGATCCCTCCGAATCTGATGGCGATTATCTACCTCCTCTACCTGAAGATGAAGGACTTGTCCACTCGGAGACAGACAGTATCAGCACAAGTTGTACTGTTTCCTGTCACTCCCCATTCCCGGAATACGTAAATTTTTGATTTTTCATGTATATGGTATTTGGCACCTGTATCTTTATTGCATTTATCCTGTATTTGTAACTGGCCATGGCATGGAACAGTATCTCGTCGCGGATTAGTGTACCACCCCTTGTCCTTGTTTGGTTGTAGGCGTGGTTCACTGTTTCGATGATAGGATTTCTGAACCGTGTTGTGGTTAGGATTTTATTTAATTAATTTAATTAGTTGTATCACGTAACAATTAACATGTCATTAGTCACATGGTTAGAGCATGTTTAGGGCTTAGGGTTTTCTTAAGCCAACCCCTATATATATTGTATTTATTTAATATTTATCACGCATTTATTCCGTGTCTAATTTCTATAATTTTATGCTAATTATTTTTCTGTAATTTGTTTCTGCCTTTTACCTAGCTATTGGTTTATTTTGCTCATGTTGAACCAACTTGGTTTAACTTGGCTCAACATGATAAGCATGGATGGTCTAGATTGTGTAGGAAGGAATGGATGGTGGGAGATTAACATGACTTGCTATTTAAATCCCTCTTCTATTCTCTCTCCTCATAACTCTCATTTTCTTTCTTCCTCCACCAAAACCCTAGCTATTAGAGAAAGGCAAGTACATCTTGCACACCATAAGGGATTTCATGCATCCCCATTTATTTTTGGTCTATGTTGTTCATCTTCTCTTCCTCTACAAGTTTAGGTCTTGAAGTTCTTGATTTCCATGGATGGTTGGGTGTAGATCTAAGTTTTAAGTTTTGGTTTTCATGGTTTTGGTCTTCATATGAATTTAGGGTTTTGATCTATCAAACATTGTTGATTTCGAAATTAAGTGGTTCCATGTTGTAGAGAATTTGATTCTACTAAAGTTTGGCTTTTGAAAAGTTAGATTTCGATTTATTTTGTGGAAGTTATGGCAAAAGAATTTTGGTTCGTTCCTATATATTCATCTGCAGCATGTCGCGGAAGGCGCACCGCATGTCGCGGTAGGCGCATGTCGCAGAAGGCGCATGTCGCATGAGGCGCATGTTGCAATGAAGCGCATGTCGCAGTAGGCGCATATCATGTCGCGAATGAGCCGCATTAAGGCGCATGTCGCAGTAGGCGCATATCATGTCGCGAATGAGCCGCATTAAGGCGCATGTCGCAGTAGGCGCATATCATGTCGCGAATGAGCCGCATTAAGGCGCATGTCGCGGTAGGCGCATATCATGTCGCAGTTGAGCCGTATGAGGCGCATGTCGCGGTAGGCGTATATCATGTCGCAGTTGAGCCACATGAGGCGCATGTCGCAGTAGGCGCATATCATGTCGCGAATGAGCCGCATTAAGGCGCATGTCGCAGTAGGCGCATATCATGTCGCGAATGAGCCGCATTGAGGCGCATGTCGCAGTAGGCGCATATCATGTCGCAGTTGAGCCGTATGAGGCGCATGTCGCGGTAGGCGTACATCATGTCGCAGTTGAGCCGCATGAGGCGCATGTCGCAGTAGGCGCATATCATGTCGCAGAATATGCATATTTTGGTTGTTTCTGACTATCATATGTTCTATTTTGACTAAATTGTGGCTAGAATTTCTTCCAACTCCTAACATGAATTTGTAGATCTTTTCCTTGGCTTCAAGAATATGTTACCAACTATTTTGTACTAATTATGGACTCGACCATGTTTAATGCTAATTGACTTTCATGCCTTGTCACCATTAATAACGATGGTTATCTTGACTAAATTGATCATGCGTTCCTAGTTGGAACTAAGAGACTGGCTAGTCGTCTTATTGAAATGAATGAATGAGACACGTTCATGTAATAAACTATTGTACTCGATTAGCCGATCCCGAATATTGACATACAGACACATGCAAGCTTCAATCTATTTATTTATTTATTTATTTATTTTTCTACAAAAGTAGCATGTGTACTTGATGGTCAAGGCATGATTACCCCGTGGTTAGATTTGATTGTTGCATTACGCTATGTAAAACCTACAACCTAGCCGCACTGGTATCGTTGTAGAGTTGCGCATATCGTACCCCGTACGAAAGTACTCATTTGAATGATCATGATCCACGGCATGGGATTTCACTCAACGTATGGACTATTAAGTAAAATAAAATAATGATGGCATGGAGAGAATGGAATCCCGAGTTCTTACATGGCAGCCCTTCCGGGACTAGTAGTGCCCGCCAGGCCGGCTGGTTCCCACAGATACTGTAAATCTGCCACACGGACAGGGAACAGTACCTGCTTTTATTATTATTGTATATTGTATATATTTGACGGGCGTCCTGCTAGGACTCGTCTAATTCATGCTTGGCGCACCTGATTGACTGGATAGACTAGCCTTGCTCGCGCATAGTAAGAACTGAGGAATTCCTAATTGCATAATTCCAGGATAACTTGGGACTCACAATAGCAAGCCGTAGGATTTGATTGGCCGTACAAGATGATTTGTTTGTGTACTGTACCTACTCTGTTGTCTAACTGGGATGATCAGAATGTCAGGACATGACGGGCCAACTTCTGTCCTTGTTTGGTTGGGAGGTTGGTTCGAAGTGTCGTGATGTGATGTGAATCCTAGTAGCAAGCAGAGATCTATTATTATATTCTCTTATTACTGGTTTTAATTCCCTCATATCGTGCTTCCTTGTGGTACTTGCTATTAGAGGTCTAACCTCTCTGGTTTTGCATGGCCAGATTTAGAGCCGGTTCTCGAGGATCCAGCTTACTTCCGCCTCCAAGATGGTCAACACTAGAGGGATGATCGCAGGAGGACTCGAGTGGGTCCCTTACTTCACCACTCGTTTTGTTATTTACTTTATACCGTAGCCGTTTGGCACCGACATGTTAGTCGGATTGTCTTGTACTTATTTTTGCATAATTGTAATTAAGTCAGACTGCAGCTGATAACAATTGTGTACACCTTGCTATATCATCTGGCTATGTTTTGTAAAGCCAGATCTCAAGAACATTTTGACTGAGCGTTTGGGACGCCTTACTGCTTATTCTTACATGTTCTCTATTTCTGTTTTCTTATTCGAATGATTGAGACAATAGATGTGAAGTGACCATAGTGAGACTTTCATGTAGTATGCACCCCCTCGTCTTTAGACAGCATTGATCGTATTATACGGTATTCATCTACCCGTAATACGTAGCTGGCTGAGTTATTCCCCCGCTCTCCAGTATTCTGGTTCTGGGGCGTGACAAGGTTTTAGTGGTGGCCCATGCAGGTCTGATTTTAGACTTGTGGGGTGCTTGATTTATAGGATGTCTCAATCACACATGTTTCCCCTTGATCTTCTGATTCGTTATTCTCAACCCTTGCTTGACATTCCGGTATCCTTTGACTTCATTGATCCTTCATGTCCGGTTGTTTGATTGTTCTCTTGTCCCTTTTCTTAGGGGCACCTCGTCTGCATCTGTCAGGATTGGACAGCAACAACAAGGGCAACATGGGCAACATGACCAGGTTGGTCAGCAACAAGGGCCAGTCTCACCTCAGGAGACTATCCAAGAAGAGGTGATAGTAGAACCAGCAGTTGGACCGCAGTATCCGGAGGTTCCAACACCACCTGTAGTTCCACCTACCCCTATGGAAGTGGATACACCAGCCCTTCTGGAGATCATGAGAGGAATGATGGCTGCTCAGCAACATCAGATGTTGGCCCAGCAGCGCATGCACACTCAGCTACAAGAGCAGAATGTGTTGCTCAACCAAGGATTGCAGACGGCTCTGGAAAGAGGAATGAGGACTGATTCAGGAGCATCGGCCAGGTTTTGCAAGTACAACCCCCGCCGTTTCAAGGGCACGGAGGATGTTATTTCAGCAGATGCATGGTTCAAGGATATTGAGGCTATTCTAATAGCAGCTAAGGTGCCGACAGAAGAACGTGTAGATCAGGTAAAGTTGTTACTTCAGGATCTCGCACGTGATTGGTGGGAATCAGAGGAAGTAGGTATCAGACGTCCCGTTGCTTGGAACGATTTTACTGCAAGGTTCAAGACGAAGTATTATGGAGTTGTGGCGCAGTTTGAGCTACAACAGAAATTTATCAACCTCAGACAGGCTGGCAAGACTGTAGATGCGTACGCAGCGGAGTTCTGCAGATTGAGCAGGTTTGTCCCAGAGATGGTAGCAACGGAGCGCCAGAGGGCGATGAGGTTCCAGCAAGGGTTTCATCTTGAGCTCTTGCAGTTGATAGAGGGGCACAACTACCAGACTTTTGATGAAGTATTGACGGCGACTCGAAGGCATGAGATCACCATTCAGAGGCTTGCGGCAAGGACTGGAGGTCAGAAGAGATCTCACGGTCAGATAGAAGGAGGAGGGGCAGCAGCGCCCCGAGTAACAGCACCATCCCCTGGCATTCGTATCCACGATGTGGCGATACGAGCACCAGCACTACCCAGGCAGCAGCAGCAACAACAACCGAGGAAGAACCAGCAACCCCCAGCGGGCTGCACTTACTGTGGTAAGGGAGGGCACACTAGGGATGTGTGTCGTTCAGCTAATGGATTATGCTTGAGGTGTGGCAGTCCAGACCATAGGATTGCCAATTGTCCTATGATACAGAGGCCAGGAGGGCCAGCTCAACGGTTTCCGGCATTGCCAGCTCCAGAGGTAGCACCGTATCAAGGGCCGGCACTAGCAGTGAGGCCACTAGCCCAGCACCCATTACCGACGCAAGCTCAGATGTACCGACAAGCACAGCATCAGGTTGGGCAGCAAGGACAGGGAAGGCAGGGACAAAGGCAAGAAGGATTTGGAGTATTAGAGCAAAGATTGGCTGAAGGCGGTCAGGTTTTGAGTAAGTTTGAGTATTAATTATTTATTATAATTCTTTGAGTTTTATATTCGAAGAGTGAAGGCAACTTTTCGTCTCACTCATCTGCTCTCGTATCATGTGATACGTGAAATTCATCATGTGTCTTGATTACGAGAGTACGTCCTGGACAGAGTCTCGTTCTTGATTTAGTCATTGGTACCGACTTATCTCAAGCATTGACCCTTATCCACTTTGGGTGTCGGTGTAGGACCTCGAGGACGAATTCCTACCTGACTTGAGAGGCATATTTTATTCGTATGTCTCCGATCATTTTCCTTTAGGGTATGATTATTGTTTGCGCTCTTACTTAATTGCTCTTTCTTTCGTAATCTGTTCGTATGCCATGTGTTGTTTGATAATCATGATTGTTATATGACATGAGTGTATTTCGTGATCTAAGAGCGCGCTCGACTAGCCTTATTGAAATTCCGAGGACGGAATTTTTCTAAGGAGGGTAGAGATGTCACTCCCCATTCCCGGAATACGTAAATTTTTGATTTTTCATGTATATGGTATTTGGCACCTGTATCTTTATTGCATTTATCCTGTATTTGTAACTGGCCATGGCATGGAACAGTATCTCGTCGCGGATTAGTGTGCCACCCCTTGTCCTTGTCTGGTTGTAGGCGTGGTTCACTGTTTCGATGATAGGATTTCTGAACCGTGTTGTGGTTAGGATTTTATTTAATTAATTTAATTAGTTGTATCACGTAACAATTAACATGTCATTAGTCACATGGTTAGAGCATGTTTAGGGCTTAGGGTTTTCTTAAGCCAACCCCTATATATATTGCATTTATTTAATATTTATCACGCATTTATTCCGTGTCTAATTTCTTTAATTTTATGCTAATTATTTTTCTGTAATTTGTTTCTGCCTTTTACCTAGCTATTGGTTTATTTTGCTCATGTTGAACCAACTTGGTTTAACTTGGCTCAACATGATAAGCATGGATGGTCTAGATTGTGTAGGAAGGAATGGATGGTGGGAGATTAACATGACTTGCTATTTAAATCCCTCTTCTATTCTCTCTCCTCATAACTCTCATTTTCTTTCTTCCTCCACCAAAACCCTAGCTATTAGAGAGAGGCAAGTACATCTTGCACACCATGAGGGATTTAATGCATCCCCATTTATTTTTGGTCTATGTTGTTCATCTTCTCTTCCTCTACAAGTTTAGGTCTTGAAGTTCTTGATTTCCATGGATGGTTGGGTGTAGATCTAAGTTTTAAGTTTTGGTTTTCATGGTTTTGGTCTTCATATAAATTTAGGGTTTTGATCTATCAAACATTGTTGATTTCGAAATTAAGTGGTTCCATGTTGTAGAGAATTTGATTCTACTAAAGTTTGGCTTTTGAAAAGTTAGATTTCGATTTATTTTGTGGAAGTTATGGCAAAAGAATTTTGGTTCGTTCCTATATATTCATCTGCAGCATGTCGCGGAAGGCGCACCGCATGTCGCGGTAGGCGCATGTCGCAGAAGACGCATGTCGCATGAGGCGCATGTTGCAATGAAGCGCATGTCGTAGTAGGCGCATATCATGTCGCGAATGAGCCGTATTAAGGCGCATGTCGCAGTAGGCGCATATCATGTCGCGAATGAGCCGCATTAAGGCGCATGTCGCAGTAGGCGCATATCATGTCGCGAATGAGCCGCATTAAGGCGCATGTCGCGGTAGGCGCATATCATGTCGCAGTTGAGCCGCATGAGGCGCATGTCGCGGTAGGCGTATATCATGTCGCAGTTGAGCCACATGAGGCGCATGTCGCAGTAGGCGCATATCATGTCGCGAATGAGCCGCATTAAGGCGCATGTCGCAGTAGGCGCATATCATGTCGCGAATGAGCCGCATTGAGGCGCATGTCGCAGTAGGCGCATATCATGTCGCAGTTGAGCCGCATGAGGCGCATGTCGCGGTAGGCGTACATCATGTCGCAGTTGAGCCGCATGAGGCGCATGTCGCAGTAGGCACATATCATGTCGCAGAATATGCCTATTTTGGTTGTTTCTGACTATCATATGTTCTATTTTGACTGAATTGTGGCTAGAATTTCTTCCAACTCCTAACATGAATTTGTAGATCTTTTCCTTGGCTTCAAGAATATGTTACCAACTATTTTGTACTAATTATGGACTCGACCATGTTTAATGCTAATTGACTTTCATGCCTTGTCACCATTAATAACGATGGTTATCTTGACTAAATTGATCATGCGTTCCTAGTTGGAACTAAGAGACTGGCTAGTCGTCTTATTGAAATGAATGAATGAGACACGTTCATGTAATAAACTATTGTACTCGATTAGCCGATCCCGAATATTGACATACAGGCACATGCAAGCTTCAATCTATTTATTTATTTATTTATTTATTTTTCTACAAAAGTAGCATGTGTACTTGATGGTCAAGGCATGATTACCCCGTGGTTAGATTTGATTGTTGCATTACGCTATGTAAAACCTACAACCTAGCCGCACTGGTATCGTTGTAGAGTTGCGCATATCGTACCCCGTACGAAAGTACTCATTTGAATGACCATGATCCACGGCATGGGATTTCACTCAACGTAGGGACTATTAAGTAAAATAAAATAATGATGGCATGGAGAGAATGGATTCCCGAGTTCTTATATGGCAGCCCTCCCGGGACTAGTAGTGCCCGCCAGGCCGGCTGGTTCCCACAGATACTGTAAATCTGCCACACGGGCAGGGAACAGTACCTGCTTTTATTATTATTATATATTGTATATATTTGACGGGCGTCCTGCTAGGACTCGTCTAATTCATGCTTGGCGCACCTGATTGACTGGATAGACTAGCCTTGCTCGCGCATAGTAAGAACTGAGGAATTCCTAATTACATAATTCCAGGATAACTTGGGACTCACAATAGCAAGCCGTAGGATTTGATTGGCCGTACAAGATGATTTGTTTGTGTACTGTACCTACTCTGTTGTCTAACTGGGATGATCAGAATGTCAGGACATGACGGGCCAACTTCTGTCCTTGTTTGGTTCGGAGGTTGGTTCGAAGTGTCGTGATGTGATGTGAATCCTAGTTGCAAGCAAAGATCTATTATTATATTCTCTTATTACTGGTTTTAATTCCCTCATATCATGCTTCCTTGTGGTACTTGCTATTAGAGGTCTAACCTCTCTGGTTTTGCATGGCCAGATTTAGAGCCGGTTCTCGAGGATCCAGCTTACTTCCGCCTCCAAGATGGTCAACACTAGAGGGATGATCGCAGGAGGACTCGAGTGGGTCCCTTACTTCACCACTCGTTTTGTTATTTACTTTATACCGTAGCCGTTTGGCACCGACATGTTAGTCGGATTGTCTTGTACTTATTTTTGCATAATTGTAATTAAGTCAGACTGCAGCTGATAATAATTGTGTACACCTTGCTATATCATCTGGCTATGTTTTGTAAAGCCAGATCTCAAGAACATTTTGACTGAGCGTTTGGGACGCCTTACTGCTTATTCTTACATGTTCTCTATTTCTGTTTTCTTGTTCGAATAATTGAGACAATAGATGTGAAGTGACCATAGTGAGACTTTCATGTAGTATGCACCCCCTCGTCTTTAGACAACATTGATCGTATTATACGGTATTTATCTACCCGTAATACGTAGCTGGCTGAGTCATTCCCCCGCTCTCCAGTATTCTGGTTCTGGGGCGTGACAAGGTTTTAGTGGTGGCCCATGCAGGTCTGATTTTAGACTTGTGGGGTGCTTGATTTATAGGATGTCTCAATCACACATGTTTCCCCTTGATCTTCTGATTCGTTATTCTCAACCCTTGCTTGACATTCCGGTATCCTTTGACTTCATTGATCCTTCATGTCCGGTTGTTTGATTGTTCTCTTGTCCCTTTTCTTAGGGGTACCTCGTCTGCATCTGTCAGGATTGGACAGCAACAATAAGGGCAACATGACCAGGTTGGTCAGCAACAAGGGCCAGTCTCACCTCAGGAGACTATCCAAGAAGAGGTGATAGTAGAACCAGCAGTTGGACCGCAGTATCCGGAGGTTCCAACACCACCTGTAGTTCCACCTACCCCTATGGAAGTGGATACACCAGCCCTTCTGGAGATCATGAGAGGAATGATGGCTACTCAGCAACATCAGATGTTGGCCCAGCAGCGCATGCACACTCAGCTACAAGAGCAGAATGTGTTGCTCAACCAAGGATTGCAGACGGCTCTGGAAAGAGGAATGAGGACTGATTCAGGAGCATCGGCCAGGTTTTGCAAGTACAACCCTCGCCGTTTCGAGGGCACGGAGGATGCTATTTCAGCAGATGCATGGTTCAAGGATATTGAGGCTATTCTAATAGCAGCTAAGGTGCCGACAGAAGAACGTGTAGATCAGGTAAAGTTGTTACTCCAGGATCTCGCACGTGATTGGTGGGAATCAGAGGAAGTAGGTATCAGACGTCCCGTTGCTTGGGACGATTTTACTGCAAGGTTCAAGACGAAGTATTATGGAGTTGTGGCACAGTTTGAGCTACAACAGAAATTTATCAACCTCAGACAGGCTGGCAAGACTGTAGATGCGTACGCAGCGGAGTTCTGCAGATTGAGCAGGTTTGCCCCAGAGATGGTAGCAACGGAGCGCCAGAGGGCGATGAGGTTCCAGCAAGGGTTTCATCTTGAGCTCTTGCAGTTGATAGAGGGGCACAACTACCAGACTTTTGATGAAGTATTGACGGCGACTCAAAGGCATGAGATCACCATTCAGAGGCTTGCGGCAAGGACTGGAGGTCAGAAGAGATCTCACGGTCAGATAGAAGGAGGAGGGGCAGCAGCGCCCCGAGTAACAGCACCATCCCCTGGCATTTGTATCCACGATGTGGCGATACGAGCACCAGCACTACCCAGGCAGCAGCAGCAACAACAACCGAGGAAGAACCAGCAACCCCCAGCGGGCTGCACTTACTGTGGTAAGGGAGGGCACACTAGGGATGTGTGTCGTTCAGCTAATGGATTATGCTTGAGGTGTGGCAGTCCAGACCATAGGATTGCCAATTGTCCTATGATACAGAGGCCAGGAGGGCCAGCTCAACGGTTTCCGGCATTGCCAGCTCCAGAGGTAGCACCGTATCAAGGGCCGGCACTAGCAGTGAGGCCACTAGCCCAGCACCCATTACCGACGCAAGCTCAGATGTACCGACAAGCACAGCATCAGGTTGGGCAGCAAGGACAGGGAAGGCAGGGACAAAGGCAAGAAGGATTTGGAGTATTAGAGCAAAGATTGGCTGAAGGCGGTCAGGTTTTGAGTAAGTTTGAGTATTAATTATTTATTATAATTCTTTGAGTTTTATATTCGAAGAGTGAAGGCAACTTTTCGTCTCACTCATCTGCTCTCGTATCATGTGATACGTGAAATTCATCATGTGTCTTGATTACGAGAGTACGTCCTGGACAGAGTCTCGTTCTTGATTTAGTCATTGGTACCGACTTATCTCAAGCATTGACCCTTGTCCACTTTGGGTGTCGGTGTAGGACCTCGAGGACGAATTCCTACCTGACTTGAGAGGCATATTTTATTCCTATGTCTCCGATCATTTTCCTTTAGGGTATGATTATTGTTTGCGCTCTTACTTAATTGCTCTTTCTTTCGTAATCTGTTCGTATGCCATGTGTTGTTTGATAATCATGATTGTTATATGACATGAGTGTATTTCGTGATCTGAGAGCGCGCTCGACTAGCCTTATTGAAATTCCGAGGACGGAATTTTTCTAAGGAGGGTAGAGATGTCACTCCCCATTCCCGGAATACGTACATTTTTGATTTTTCATGTATATGGTATTTGGCACCTGTATCTTTATTGCATTTATCCTGTATTTGTAACTGGCCATGGCATGGAATAGTATCTCGTCGCGGATTAGTGTGCCACCCCTTGTCCTTGTCTGGTTGTAGGCATGGTTCACTGTTTCGATGATAGGATTTCTGAACCGTGTTGTGGTTAGGATTTTATTTAATTAATTTAATTAGTTGTATCACGTAACAATTAACATGTCATTAGTCACATGGTTAGAGCATGTTTAGGGCTTAGGGTTTTCTTAAGCCAACCCCTATATATATTGCATTTATTTAATATTTATCACGTATTTATTTCGTGTCTAATTTCTTTAATTTTATGCTAATTATTTTTCTGTAATTTGTTTCTGCCTTTTACCTAGCTATTGGTTTATTTTGCTCATGTTGAACCAACTTGGTTTAACTTGGCTCAACATGATAAGCATGGATGGTCTAGATTGTGTAGGAAGGAATGGATGGTGGGAGATTAACATGACTTGCTATTTAAATCCCTCTTCTATTCTCTCTCCTCATAACTCTCATTTTCTTTCTTCCTCCACCAAAACCCTAGCTATTAGAGAGAGGCAAGTACATCTTGCACACCATGAGGGATTTCATGCATCCCCATTTATTTTTGGTCTATGTTGTTCATCTTCTCTTCCTCTACAAGTTTAGGTCTTGAAGTTCTTGATTTCCATGGATGGTTGGGTGTAGATCTAAGTTTTAAGTTTTGGTTTTCATGGTTTTGGTCTTCATATAAATTTAGGGTTTTGATCTATCAAACATTGTTGATTTCGAAATTAAGTGGTTCCATGTTGTAGAGAATTTGATTCTACTAAAGTTTGGCTTTTGAAAAGTTAGATTTCGATTTATTTTGTGGAAGTTATGGCAAAAGAATTTTGGTTCGTTCCTATATATTCATCTGCAGCATGTCGCGGAAGGCGCACCGCATGTCGCGGTAGGCGCATGTCGCAGAAGGCGCATGTCGCATGAGGCGCATGTTGCAATGAAGCGCATGTCGTAGTAGGCGCATATCATGTCGCGAATGAGCCGTATTAAGGCGCATGTCGCAGTAGGCGCATATCATGTCGCGAATGAGCCGCATTAAGGCGCATGTCGCAGTAGGCGCATATCATGTCGCGAATGAGCCGCATTAAGGCGCATGTCGCGGTAGGCGCATATCATGTCGCAGTTGAGCCGCATGAGGCGCATGTCGCGGTAGGCGTATATCATGTCGCAGTTGAGCCACATGAGGCACATGTCGCAGTAGGCACATATCATGTCGCGAATGAGCCGCATTAAGGCGCATGTCGCAGTAGGCGCATATCATGTCGCGAATGAGCCGCATTGAGGCGCATGTCGCAGTAGGCGCATATCATGTCGCAGTTGAGCCGCATGAGGCGCATGTCGCGGTAGGCGTACATCATGTCGCAGTTGAGCCGCATGAGGCGCATGTCGCAGTAGGCACATATCATGTCGCAGAATATGCCTATTTTGGTTGTTTCTGACTATCATATGTTCTATTTTGACTGAATTGTGGCTAGAATTTCTTCCAACTCCTAACATGAATTTGTAGATCTTTTCCTTGGCTTCAAGAATATGTTACCAACTATTTTGTACTAATTATGGACTCGAACATGTTTAATGCTAATTGACTTTCATGCCTTGTCACCATTAATAACGATGGTTATCTTGACTAAATTGATCATGCGTTCCTAGTTGGAACTAAGAGACTGGCTAGTCGTCTTATTGAAATGAATGAATGAGACACGTTCATGTAATAAACTATTGTACTCGATTAGCCGATCCCGAATATTGACATACAGGCACATGCAAGCTTCAATCTATTTATTTATTTATTTATTTATTTTTCTACAAAAGTAGCATGTGTACTTGATGGTCAAGGCATGATTACCCCGTGGTTAGATTTGATTGTTGCATTACGCTATGTAAAACCTACAACCTAGCCGCACTGGTATCGTTGTAGAGTTGCGCATATCGTACCCCGTACGAAAGTACTCATTTGAATGATCATGATCCACGGCATGGGATTTCACTCAACGTAGGGACTATTAAGTAAAATAAAATAATGATGGCATGGAGAGAATGGATTCCCGAGTTCTTATATGGCAGCCCTCCCGGGACTAGTAGTGCCCGCCAGGCCGGCTGGTTCCCACAGATACTGTAAATCTGCCACACGGGCAGGGAACAGTACCTGCTTTTATTATTATTATATATTGTATATATTTGACGGGCGTCCTGCTAGGACTCGTCTAATTCATGCTTGGCGCACCTGATTGACTGGATAGACTAGCCTTGCTCGCGCATAGTAAGAACTGAGGAATTCCTAATTGCATAATTCCAGGATAACTTGGGACTCACAATAGCAAGCCGTAGGATTTGATTGGCCGTACAAGATGATTTGTTTGTGTACTGTACCTACTCTGTTGTCTAACTGGGATGATCAGAATGTCAGGACATGACGGGCCAACTTCTGTCCTTGTTTGGTTGGGAGGTTGGTTCGAAGTGTCGTGATGTGATGTGAATCCTAGTAGCAAGCAGAGATCTATTATTATATTCTCTTATTACTGGTTTTAATTCCCTCATATCATGCTTCCTTGTGGTACTTGCTATTAGAGGTCTAACCTCTCTGGTTTTGTATGGCCAGATTTAGAGCCGGTTCTCGAGGATCCAGCTTACTTCCGCCTCCAAGATGGTCAACACTAGAGGGATGATCGCAGGAGGACTCGAGTGGGTCCCTTACTTCACCACTCGTTTTGTTATTTACTTTATACCGTAGCCGTTTGGCACCGACATGTTAGTCGGATTGTCTTGTACTTATTTTTGCATAATTGTAATTAAGTCAGACTGCAGCTGATAACAATTGTGTACACCTTGCTATATCATCTGGCTATGTTTTGTAAAGCCAGATCTCAAGAACATTTTGACTGAGCGTTTGGGACGCCTTACTGCTTATTCTTACATGTTCTCTATTTCTGTTTTCTTGTTCGAATAATTGAGACAATAGATGTGAAGTGACCATAGTGAGACTTTCATGTAGTATGCACCCCCTCGTCTTTAGACAATATTGATCGTATTATACGGTATTCATCTACCCGTAATACGTAGCTGGCTGAGTCATTCCCCCGCTCTCCAGTATTCTGGTTCTGGGGCGTGACAAGGTTTTAGTGGTGGCCCATGCAGGTCTGATTTTAGACTTGTGGGGTGCTTGATTTATAGGATGTCTCAATCACACATGTTTCCCCTTGATCTTCTGATTCGTTATTCTCAACCCTTGCTTGACATTCCGGTATCCTTTGACTTCATTGATCCTTCATGTCCGGTTGTTTGATTGTTCTCTTGTCCCTTTTCTTAGGGGCACCTCGTCTGCATCTGTCAGGATTGGACAGCAACAATAAGGGCAACATGACCAGGTTGGTCAGCAACAAGGGCCAGTCTCACCTCAGGAGACTATCCAAGAAGAGGTGATAGTAGAACCAGCAGTTGGACCGCAGTATCCGGAGGTTCCAACACCACCTGTAGTTCCACCTACCCCTATGGAAGTGGATACACCAGCCCTTCTGGAGATCATGAGAGGAATGATGGCTGCTCAGCAACATCAGATGTTGGCCCAGCAGCGCATGCACACTCAGCTACAAGAGCAGAATGTGTTGCTCAACCAAGGATTGCAGACGGCTCTGGAAAGAGGAATGAGGACTGATTCAGGAGCATCGGCCAGGTTTTGTAAGTACAACCCCCGCCGTTTCGAGGGCACGGAGGATGCTATTTCAGCAGATGCATGGTTCAAGGATATTGAGGCTATTCTAATAGCAGCTAAGGTGCCGACAGAAGAACGTGTAGATCAGGTAAAGTTGTTACTTCAGGATCTCGCACGTGATTGGTGGGAATCAGAGGAAGTAGGTATCAGACGTCCCGTTGCTTGGGACGATTTTACTGCAAGGTTCAAGACGAAGTATTATGGAGTTGTGGTGCAGTTTGAGCTACAACAGAAATTTATCAACCTCAGACAGGCTGGCAAGACTGTAGATGCGTACGCAGCGGAGTTCTGCAGATTGAGCAGGTTTGCCCCAGAGATGGTAGCAACGGAGCGCCAGAGGGCGATGAGGTTCCAGCAAGGGTTTCATCTTGAGCTCTTGCAGTTGATAGAGGGGCACAACTACCAGACTTTTGATGAAGTATTGACGGCGACTCGAAGGCATGAGATCACCATTCAGAGGCTTGCGACAAGGACTGGAGGTCAGAAGAGATCTCACGGTCAGATAGAAGGAGGAGGGGCAGCAGCGCCCCGAGTAACAGCACCATCCCCTGGCATTTGTATCCACGATGTGGCGATACGAGCACCAGCACTACCCAGGCAGCAGCAGCAACAACAACCGAGGAAGAACCAGCAACCCCCAGCGGGCTGCACTTACTGTGGTAAGGGAGGGCACACTAGGGATGTGTGTCGTTCAGCTAATGGATTATGCTTGAGGTGTGGCAGTCCAGACCATAGGATTGCCAATTGTCCTATGATACAGAGGCCAGGAGGGCCAGCTCAACGGTTTCCGGCATTGCCAGCTCCAGAGGTAGCACCGTATCAAGGGCCGGCACTAGCAGTGAGGCCACTAGCCCAGCACCCATTACCGACGCAAGCTCAGATGTACCGACAAGCACAGCATCAGGTTGGGCAGCAAGGACAGGGAAGGCAGGGACAAAGGCAAGAAGGATTTGGAGTATTAGAGCAAAGATTGGCTGAAGGCGGTCAGGTTTTGAGTAAGTTTGAGTATTAATTATTTATTATAATTCTTTGAGTTTTATATTCGAAGAGTGAAGGCAACTTTTCGTCTCACTCATCTGCTCTCGTATCATGTGATACGTGAAATTCATCATGTGTCTTGATTACGAGAGTACGTCCTGGACAGAGTCTCGTTCTTGATTTAGTCATTGGTACCGACTTATCTCAAGCATTGACCCTTGTCCACTTTGGGTGTCGGTGTAGGACCTCGAGGACGAATTCCTACCTGACTTGAGAGGCATATTTTATTCCTATGTCTCCGATCATTTTCCTTTAGGGTATGATTATTGTTTGCGCTCTTACTTAATTGCTCTTTCTTTCGTAATCTGTTCGTATGCCATGTGTTGTTTGATAATCATGATTGTTATATGACATGAGTGTATTTCGTGATCTGAGAGCGCGCTCGACTAGCCTTATTGAAATTCCGAGGACGGAATTTTTCTAAGGAGGGTAGAGATGTCACTCCCCATTCCCGGAATACGTAAATTTTTGATTTTTCATGTATATGGTATTTGGCACCTGTATCTTTATTGCATTTATCCTGTATTTGTAACTGGCCATGGCATGGAACAGTATCTCGTCGCGGATTAGTGTGCCACCCCTTGTCCTTGTCTGGTTGTAGGCGTGGCTCACTGTTTCGATGATAGGATTTCTGAACCGTATTGTGGTTAGGATTTTATTTAATTAATTTAATTAGTTGTATCACGTAACAATTAACATGTCATTAGTCACATGGTTAGAGCATGTTTAGGGCTTAGGGTTTTCTTAAGCCAACCCCTATATATATTGCATTTATTTAATATTTATCACGCATTTATTTCGTGTCTAATTTCTTTAATTTTATGCTAATTATTTTTCTGTAATTTGTTTCTGCCTTTTACCTAGCTATTGGTTTATTTTGCTCATGTTGAACCAACTTGGTTTAACTTGGCTCAACATGATAAGCATGGCTGGTCTAGATTGTGTAGGAAGGAATGGATAGTGGGAGATTAACATGACTTGCTATTTAAATCCCTCTTCTATTCTCTCTCCTCATAACTCTCATTTTCTTTCTTCCTCCACCAAAACCCTAGCTATTAGAGAGAGGCAAGTACATCTTGCACACCATGAGGGATTTCATGCATCCCTATTTATTTTTGGTCTATGTGGTTCATCTTCTCTTCCTCTACAAGTTTAGGTCTTGAAGTTCTTGATTTCCATGGATGGTTGGGTGTAGATCTAAGTTTTAAGTTTTGGTTTTCATGGTTTTGGTCTTCATATGAATTTAGGGTTTTGATCTATCAAACATTGTTGATTTCGAAATTAAGTGGTTCCATGTTGTAGAGAATTTGATTCTACTAAAGTTTGGTTTTTGAAAAGTTAGATTTCGATTTATTTTGTGGAAGTTATGGCAAAAGAATTTTGGTTCGTTCCTATATATTCATCTGCAGCATGTCGCGGAAGGCGCACCGCATGTCGCGGTAGGCGCATGTCGCAGAAGGCGCATGTCGCATGAGACGCATGTTGCAATGAAGCGCATGTCGCAGTAGGCGCATATCATGTCGCGAATGAGCCGCATTAAGGCGCATGTCGCAGTAGGCGCATATCATGTCGCGAATGAGCCGCATTAAGGTGCATGTCGCAGTAGGCGCATATCATGTCGCGAATGAGCCGCATTAAGGCGCATGTCGCGGTAGGCGCATATCATGTCGCAGTTGAGCCGCATGAGGCGCATGTCGCGGTAGGCGTATATCATGTCGCAGTTGAGCCACATGAGGCGCATGTCGCAGTAGGCGCATATCATGTCGCGAATGAGCCGCATTAAGGCGCATGTCACAGTAGGCGCATATCATGTCGCGAATGAGCCGCATTGAGGCGCATGTCGCAGTAGGCGCATATCATGTCGCAGTTGAGCCGCATGAGGCGCATGTCGCGGTAGGCGTACATCATGTCGCAGTTGAGCCGCATGAGGCGCATGTCGCAGTAGGCGTATATCATGTCGCAGAAAATGCCTATTTTGGTTGTTTCTGACTATCATATGTTCTATTTTGACTGAATTGTGGCTAGAATTTCTTCCAACTCCTAACATGAATTTGTAGATCTTTTCCTTGGCTTCAAGAATATGTTACCAACTATTTTGTACTAATTATGGACTCGACCATGTTTAATGCTAATTGACTTTCATGCCTTGTCACCATTAATAACGATGGTTATCATGACTAAATTGATCATGCGTTCCTAGTTGGAACTAAGAGACTGGCTAGTCGTCTTATTGAAATGAATGAATGAGACACGTTCATGTAATAAACTATTGTACTCGATTAGCCGATCCCGAATATTGACATACAGGCACATGCAAGCTTCAATCTATTTATTTATTTATTTTTCTACAAAAGTAGCATGTGTACTTGATGGTCAAGGCATGATTACCCCGTGGTTAGATTTGATTGTTGCATTACGCTATGTAAAACCTACAACCTAGCCGCACTGGTATCGTTGTAGAGTTGCGCATATCGTACCCCGTACGAAAGTACTCATTTGAATGATCATGATCTACGGCATGGGATTTCACTCAACGTAGGGACTATTAAGTAAAATAAAATAATGATGGCATGGAGAGAATGGATTCCCGAGTTCTTACATGGCAGCCCTCCCGGGACTAGTAGTGTCCGCCAGGCCGGCTGGTTCCCACAGATACTGTAAATCTGCCACACGGGCAGGGAACAGTACCTGCTTTTATTATTATTGTATATTGTATATATTTGACGGGCGTCCTGCTAGGACTCGTCTAATTCATGCTTGGCGCACCTGATTGACTGGATAGACTAGCCTTGCTCGCGCATAGTAAGAACTGAGGAATTCCTAATTGTATAATTCCAGGATAACTTGGGACTCACAATAGCAAGCCGTAGGATTTGATTGGCCGTACAAGATGATTTGTTTGTGTACTGTACCTACTCTGTTGTCTAACTGGGATGATCAGAATGTCAGGACATGACGGGCCAACTTCTGTCCTTGTTTGGTTGGGAGGTTGGTTCGAAGTGTCGTGATGTGATGTGAATCCTAGTAGCAAGCAGAGATCTATTATTATATTCTCTTATTACTGGTTTTAATTCCCTCATATCGTGCTTCCTTGTGGTACTTGCTATTAGAGGTCTAACCTCTCTGGTTTTGCATGGCCAGATTTAGAGCCGGTTCTCGAGGATCCAGCTTACTTCCGCCTCCAAGATGGTCAACACTAGAGGGATGATCGCAGGAGGACTCGAGTGGGTCCCTTACTTCACCACTCATTTTGTTATTTACTTTATACCGTAGCCGTTTGGCACCGACATGTTAGTCGGATTGTCTTGTACTTATTTTTGCATAATTGTAATTAAGTCAGACTGCAGCTGATAACAATTGTGTACACCTTGCTATATCATCTGGCTATGTTTTGTAAAGCCAGATCTCAAGAACATTTTGACTGAGCGTTTGGGACGCCTTACTGCTTATTCTTACATGTTCTCTATTTCTGTTTTCTTGTTCGAATGATTGAGACAATAGATGTGAAGTGACCATAGTGAGACTTTCATGTAGTATGCACCCCCTCGTCTTTAGACAGCATTGATCGTATTATACGGTATTCATCTACCCGTAATACGTAGCTGGCTGAGTCATTCCCCCGCTCTCCAGTATTCTGGTTCTGGGGCGTGACATTTCCTCTGTTCATCCTCGCATGTTATCTACATATAAGGCGGACGGAGAAAGACCTGAAGAAGCCAATAATCAGACCAGCAAACGACTAGAGGGTCTTGAAACAGCATTCGCCAAGATCACTGATATGCGTACCAGTATCATGGCGGTTCAAGCTACTGGGGCTGTTCCTCTACCTCAACAAAATGTCTCGGCTCACGCTAGTCCGTCTCATAGCAACAACCCTCCTTCACTACAAAAGGAGTATCATTCCGTGGCCTCCACCGAATCTTGCAAATGCTGGGGGTGGTCCTTCGCCAACGACGCCTGACAACCGTTCAGCAGCCGTTTCCCAACACCTGCTCAATCAACAGGATGCAATTGATTTCCTAGTCGCCCGTGTTGACACCATCTCACACAAAGATGAGCTTCAGAAGATGGGGATATCTCAACCGTATTCCCCTGAGTGGGAGAATGCTACTTGCCTTCCTAACTACAAGCCACTGACGCTGAATTCATTTGACGGGTTGACTTCTCCTCGTCAACACAAGACATACTTCAACACGCAGACTCTACACTTGCCCAGAGATTATCCGTTCTTGTCGAAGCTGTTTATTAGCACCTTGCAGGGGGTAGCTTTCGAATGGTTCTGCAGTCTGCCTGACGGATGTATCAATTCATTTAAAGACTTGGAGAGGTTGTTTCTCAAAAGGTTTTACGAGAGTGGCATGCATGTTAGTATGTCCACCCTCATCGAGACCAAGCAAAGGAGGACTGAGTCTGTCATCGCCATCATCGAACGCTTCAGGCGACTAGCACTGAAGATGCCCTTCGGCATACCAGACTCAGAACTTATGGATACTTGTCGACATAAATTCCTTCCTACGGTAAAGTTTTGTCTGGGTATAAATAAGTATGATACATAGCCCACTTTTATTGGGGCCGCTGATGCTGCTGAAAACGACGTTCCTAACTTGGAACTATTGGGGTTGAAAACACCCAAATCTGAAGACAAGGGCAAGCATCCTCAAACTATCCCCGTTCGTGGGGGTAAAGGGAAAGAAGTCCTGAAGGTCGACACATCCAAAGGAGCTTCCAATTCTCAGGGCACCTCCGACAAGCCCAAGGAGATCTTCTCCTTTGACGAAGACGATGTCATTACTATCTTTCACACATTGACGAAGGGTAATAAGCTGATATTGCCTCCACCACGACGTCCTGCAGAGGCAAACCAGCTCAACGATCCCATGTACTGTCTCTATCATCAGTACGTGTATCATTCCACCAAGGACTGCATCGTCTTGAAAAAGAAGATACAACAGATTATCGACAGCCAAGTGATCAACCTCGAAGCTGAAGACATGGTTGTATCTTTTAACAAGATCTCTCTTCAGTTTGGTGACTTTCCTCCCACAGAAGTCCCAGACGGCGTGGTCCCGATTCCTAAGGCAATAATGGAAGTCGTCAACCTACCGCCAGCTCGTAACTCAACCTTGGTGCCACTCACGACTGAATCTGGTGAGATCATGTAGGTCCATCCGGACCTTGTGCAAGAAGTGACGCAGGGGGTGGTACCTCCCAAAGCAAAAAGGGGCAAGTAATACAAGTCATGCCATATGGTATCCTCTCCTATCTACGAGGTTCTATCTGGCAAGACGCGATCGGGGAAGACTTATCTTCGGACATACGTCCCCGCACAAGAAGAAACAATACCTTCTCAACCTTCTGCTGCCCCCACAAGCTCAGAAGCCGGCCCATCTAAGCCTCCAACTACGGACAAAGCCAAGCAGTAGGAGACGCAGTTTGACAAATCTCTGATGGCGCCAGCTCCCGAAGGCATGGATCGACTCTACAACTTTAATATACTGGCACAGCTAGCCAATACACCTGCCAGGTTGTCTCTGTTCGATCTATTGCGACTCTCCAAAGAAACGCGAAAGGCCTTAAGTGAGGCATTACTACATGCCGACTATTATCTCGCTGAAGTCAAAGCCCCCGCTAAAGATCCTGTCTCCTGTCTCCACTACCACAATACTATGGAAGTGGTGCCCAAAATCACCTTTTCACAGGAAGACATGCTACTAAAAAATAATCGTCATGATAGACCCTTGTACTATACAGGGTATATCGGGGAGATCAAGGTGGACCGTATGCACATCGATCTAGGATAATCCCTCAGCATCATTCCTAGAAGTTTGCTTCAAATTCTGGGAATCCCTCTGCACAAGCTATCTGCAACCAACACAACTATCATGGCTTTCAATGCTGGTCGAAGCCACCCGCAGGGCAAGATTCGTCTCAAGTGCCAGATCGGTGATCTTCGAACGGAGGTTTCTTGCTATGTGATCGATGCCAATGTATCCTACAACGTCTTGTTGGGACGTCCATGGATACACGAAAACATGATCGTTCCTTTCACACTTTACCAGTGCTTCAAATACGTCAACAGTGACGATGTCGTGAAGACGGAGTTTGCCGATGTCGATCCTTTTAAGGGCATCGAAGCCTACTATGGAGATTCGATACTTTACCAATCTCAGCCCCCCAAGGATGACGGCAACGAAGCTGACAATGAAGCTGAAGCAAGTTCATCGACCAATGATGGTCCCCTGATCATCCGAGTCAAAGGACGTACTTCTCCAAAAAGTACTCCGAAGCCTCTCACAATCTGGGTAAAAAAGAAGAACCCTGACAAGGTCAAACCATTGACCATCACTCTCAGTAAGACACCCCGGAAAAAACCTACTGATGCCTGTCCTTCCAATCCTGAAGAATTACCCTACGTGGTGAACTCGGCCAAGACTGTTGCTCCTCTTACAGATGATGATCCTCTCAATGAGTATATCAATACTCATAATAATGTACCTTCAGCGGATGATGTTATCCCTAAAGAAGAACTTGCGTATTTTCTTAGTAAAGGTTTATCTTTGAATTACTCCGATGTCTATCAATCTGTAAACCACTACATAGATACAATATACGCTCTAGAGCACGGCATAGGACCACACCTCTGCATGCCGGTCACGATGCCTCACCTACGGAAAAAAGTTTACCCAGAAGATATCCTCTACTTCATCGTTCCAGCCAGAAAGAAGGATGAAGAACTAATCATCTTCGGTCGTATAATTGGTGAGAGAAAGTTCGTTCCAGACTCTACTTCTCCCAAGCACAACACGGAAGCTGACTATGACTCTGGAAAAATGCAACTTTTTTGGTATAGTTGGCAGGACAAGATTATCATCCAGAACATGTAATATGACATCAAGAGCGACCAGGGGCTAAATTACGGCCAAGGACGACGGTTGCCAATACGAAACTTTGCTCCTCCTGGCAAACCCGAGAACTACTATCAACGAAGCGGTATTGGTTTAGATTATGTCACTCCTTCAACAACTCCCAAAAGATCAGATGATGAAGCAGATCGTTGTTCGCATTCTTCTGATTCCTCCCTCTGGGACTCAGACTCCAGTATTGGCGACATGTTCAAGACAACTCTGTCCGTCAACATGGTTTTCGTTGACCAAATTACAGACGATGTCCAATCAATCGAGCTCTAACAATGGGCTCAAAAGATGGATACTATGTGAGAGATGCGCTTCGAACAACGTGAACCACCTACCGAAGACGAAGTCATCAAAGTCAATTTAGGAGATGGATCATCTTTCAAACCAATCTTCATCAGCAATAGTCTATCTGGCGATGAACGCCATTCTCTTATATAGCTTATAAGAGAATACATCGACGTCTTTGCATGGAGCTATGAAGACATGCCAGGCTTGGACCCTAAAGTCGCCATGCACCGCCTGAATATTTCGTCTAAAGCTAAGCCAGTGAAGCAGCAACAACGACGATTCCGACCAGAAGTCATGGAGGCCATCGAGAATGAAGTCAAGAAGCTCATTGCCAGCGAATTCATTCGTGAAGAACAACACCCAGACTGGGTTGCCAACATCATTCCAGTCATGAAAAAGAAAGGTAAAGTTCGAGTCTGTATCGATTATCGTAATTTAAACTCTGCATGCCCAAAGGGCGAGTTCCCTCTACCGATCACCGACGTAACGATCGACAATACTTGTGGCTTCGAACAGATGTCCTTCGTGGATGGGTTCTCAGGCTACAACCAGATCAAGATATTTCCCGACGACGAGAAGCACACATCTTTTCGAACACCGTTAGGGGTGTACTGCTATACGATGATGTCCTTCAGATTGAAGAATGCAGGGGCAACATACCAGCGAGCCATGAACATAATTTTTTATGATCATTTACGCAAAACTGTAGAGTGCTACATAGATGATATCGCAGTTAAAAGTCGTCTCAAGGGCAACAACCTCCAAGACTTGAGAATGGTGTTCGAACTAATGCGTGCACATCAACTCAAGATGAATCCAACCAAGTCTTTTCTGGGAGTCTCCAGCGACAAGTTCTTTGGTTTCGTCATCACTTCAAAGGGTATACATCTGGACCCGGAGAAAGTGAAGGCTATCCTCGATATGTATCCTCCAAGAAATCTCAAAGAGCTACGTGGACTACAAGGAAGGCTAGCCTACATCAGACGATTCATTTCGAACCTCTCTGGAAGGTGTCAACCATTCACTCAGCTCATGAAGAAAGGCGTATCTTTCGTCTGGACTGAACAATGTCAACGCGCATTCGATGACATCAAGGCGTATCTCACAAACCCTCCAGTATTGGTAGCTCCAATAATGGGGAAGCCATTCTTACTATACGTCCGCGCTATGGACCATTCTCTTGGCGCCCTCTTAGCTCAGAAGAATGAAGGTGGCCATAAAAAAGCAATCTACTATCTCAGCCGCACAATGGTGGGTGCGGAACACAGATACACACTGGTGGAAAAGGAATGCCTTGCACTAGTATTTGCCATCCAGAAGATACGCCAGTATGTGTCTTGGCAGACTATCCATATTATATCTAAAGTCAACCCTCTCAGAATACTCATGACTAAATCGGGCTCTCTCAATTCCCGTTTAGCTACATAGGTAATGCTGTTGACTCCATACGAAATGCTTTTCGTTCCTCAGAAAGCAGTAAAAGGCCAAGCATTAGCTGATTTCCTAGCAGCTCATCCGGTGCCAGAATCGTCCAAACTCTACGATGAAATCCCCGACGAAGTGGTGGAGTCTAACACTACAACTGAAGAAATCCCAATTTGGCAACTGTTCTTTGACGGTGCATCAAGAACAGGGCCTAAAAGAAATATCGTGGCTGGAGTAGGTGTCGTGCTCGTGTCACCTAATCATCTGGTTATACATCATACATATTCTCTCGTGGAACCATGCACCAACAACGTGGCCGAATATACTGCCCTATTAATCAGCCTGCAACTGGCAAAACAACTGGAAGTTGACTATCTAGAAGCTTACGGTGATTCCAATCTAATAGTTAGTCAGGTCTGAGGGGATTATGAAGTTCGCCACGAAGATCTCATCCCCTACCACAGAGCAACAATCGAGTTGGCATCTACTTTCGCTGGATTCTTCATCGAGCACGTGCCTCGACTACAGAATATAAAAGCAGATGCTCTAGCCGGTCTTGCTGCTTCCTTGACCGTCCCTACTAATACTCAGCAGTCGATCACAGTGTCTAGTCGAGAACTATTCTGTGTGAAAAATGTCTTGCATATTCATCACAGTTACACAACGGAAACAAACGTCGATGTTAAAGACTGGAGATTTCCCTTCATAGACTACGCCATCTATGGAATCCTCCCCAAGGACCCGAATGAAGCAGTATCTATCCAAAGACGATCCTTCAGATTTTACTACGACACAGCTACCAAGATGCTGTACCGACGCTCTTACGATGGACTACTATTACGATGCTTATCAGACACAGAAGCCAAACATGCACTCCCGGAGGCTCATGATGGAGTCTGTGGTGCACATCAACCAGGCCCTAAATTACAAGATTGTCTCAAACGAATGGGTTATTACTGGCTCACAATGATAACAGATATTGTTGAATATGCAAAGAAGTATAAAGCTTATCAGTTCCACGCTGATTTTATTCATCAACCTTCGGAGTTTCTACACCCGACAGCAGCATCTTAGCCTTTTGAAGCCTGGGGCATGGACGTCATAGGACCAATCAGCCCGCCATTCTCCAAAGGATATCGGTTCATCCTAGCCATAACCGATTACTTCACCAAATGGACGGAAGCTATACCGTTCACCGAAGTGAAGGCGTCAAACGTGATCAGTTTTATCAAACATCACGTCATCTACCGCTTTGGCCTATCTCGTAGGATCATCCATGATAATGGTCCACAGTTCACAAGCCATGCATTCTATCGGTTCTACGATAGGAATCGAATCCAGAACGTAGACTCTACTGCCTACAATCCAGCGGCTAACGGGCTAGCAGAAGCCTTCAATAAAACCATCATAAAACTTCTCAAGAAGTTCGTGTCTTCAAACAAGCGCAATTGGAATGGGAAGCTCGGTGAATGTCTATGGGCCTATCGTACAACGGTCCGGACTCCAACAGGCAGTATGCTATTCTCTCTGGTTTATGGAAGCGAAGCAGTTCTTCCCCTAGAAATCTAGATTCCTTCTCTTCGAGTAGCCTTAGCCAGCGAGTTGACTACCGGAGAAAGCTACCGTCTGCGACTCCAGGAGCACGAAGCGCTAAACAAAAAATGCTTATTAGCTCAGCAGCGCATTAAGCTATACCAAGCACGCCTTTCCAGAGCCTTCAATAAAAAAGTGAAAGAAAAAATCTTCCAAGTCGACGATCTAGTCTTAACAGTGAGAAGACCAATGGTCATGACGCACAAAACAAAAGGAAAATTCCAACCTAAATAGGAAGGTCCTTTCATCGTAGAATCAGTATATTCTAATGGTGCGTACCGGTTAACCAAACCCGATGGTGACTTGCTCATGATGCCTATCAACGGCAAGTTCCTGAAGAAATACTATGTGTAACATTTTTTAGTAATGTTCACATATGTTCAGTCATGTAAATGTACAGTGCGATGTTTATATGATTCGAAAAATTATCTAACTATTATCCGTATTTCAAGAGTCTTGAATACGCCCTAGATAATAGGTCGTCTAAAATATTCCCTCAGTGGAATCATTCCCGTTTTTGACTCTGTCCAAACTCGGTTTGACAAAAACAAGTCACGTCCCAATTACCTCTGAATTATTTTTCGATAATTATTTCTCCAGTGGAATGATTAAATGTTTTGCCATGTCCACATAATCTCTGAGAAAAGCATTCATCAAGGATAATCGCGTCCATATTACCTCTGAACTATCCACTCCCACCTAATATTATATATCTTTCCATGTCCATATTACCTCTGGTCAGATATAGAACATCCTCTGCTATTACGTCCATATTACCTCTACTAGCAACTTCGTTCAACTTATTATCTATATTCGAATAACTTGAATATAAAACGGATAATAGGTCCACATCAAAATTCTCTAGCGGAATACCCACCAGAAATATCCTTGCTGCGTCCATATTACCTCTAGTTCCGATATTTCACAAAACCACATTCACTTTAAAAAGATTCTTTATTCTTTACTCAAACGTCTATCAAAAGATGGAAAAAAGGGTACAAGAGCCGTGACGACTGGAAAAAAAAGTTACAAAGAATCTAAGGGATACATAAGCGATTGATGTTGTCCCTTAGAGCCGCGATTTCGGCTTCAGACTTTGCGGTAGCTTGACGGTGCGCCTCTTCTTGATGAGCAGCTTCATCCTCGAAAAGGATTAGACTCAGATGCTCTCCCTCCAACTTCACCAGTTGTTCTTCTAAATGGACAGAAGTGGTGGCAGTCATGGCAGCCTGAGCCAAGTAAACCTCCTGTTCAGATGTTGTCGCCCTCAAGTCAGCTTCCAGTTGGGCGTTCTCGTTCTTGATCTGCGCAATATGATTATACCTCTCGGTGATCTGTGCAACCAGTTTGTTCTTCGAGGCGGCACGTGCCTCACTTGCAGCGTTGAACTGACCATAATGGTCAGCCAATTCGTCGATCTCCCGAACGAGGGCGTCCTTCATTGCCTGGAAAGTAGCCTTCTCCTCTGCAAGAGCCGTCATCAAAGCCTCGTCCTCTACGCAGAACAGCGACATCGGGCTCCGCTGTTTGGTATCCCGGTACCTGGCCACCTGACCCTCCATGTCATTCTGAACTTTTTTTAGAGTATTGGCCCGCTCTTCATAGCCGACAATGCTCTCGAGGGCCGCCACTTGGCATTCGGCAACAGCCTTCACAGGACCGAAGGCAGCATTCCAATTTAAGACTCCAGGAAGCTTCACTTTCAGTACAGATTAGAAAACTTTGACGACTTTTTAGGCCATCTCGTCATCCTCAGTGGAAGTCGTCGGAGAGGTGGCTTGGAGAGTTTCTTCCACTCCAGGAAGAAACACCTGACAAGAAGTCGAACCTGACAGAGAAAACAATATATACATCATTAACCAAAAAAGAAGGAAAGAAATACGAAAGAATTGTAATTTCGTACCTTCGGCTTGCTCAACTCCAGCCCGGGCTATGCCATCAACCTTGGTTTCAGGGAAACCAAGAGCAGGCCCAGACTGTTCAAAAAGAACAATATCAAGGCCCTAAGCGGCATCAGGCCTGATATCTTTCACAATCTCAGCCAGAACAGGAACGGATTCAGCAACAGCCCCCCGAGCAGGCTGCTCAACTTCTCCTTCTGTAGCCGATACCGGCTCACTAATAGCTCCCCCCACACCAGCAAAATTGGAGGAGCCGGGAACAACTTCTGTCCCTTCCCCAATGGCGGGGACTATCTTCGCGAGGGGTTCTTTCCCCTTGTCTACAAAGGAACATATAGTCGTGGTCAGACTCACGAGGAGCACGCAAAATCGAAGTCGAAAAATCTCATCTGAAGAGAGGCGCAAAGATGACATACCCGCAGGAGGATGAGCCGATTGGACTTGATTCTCATCCAACTCTCTCATCGTAGTTCCTATTGCAGACAAATCCCCCACAGATATGTCGTAGGAGGGACTAATCTTTTGATCACCGTCATAGTCCAGACCTCCGCCCCGATCTTCTTGTCGCTCAAGTTTTACTGCTGAAGAAGATTCGCCCTCATCCACCGGTCAGGGACGAGCAGGGGACACTGTCGTCACCTCTACCTCCTCATACGAAGAGACACCTGCCTCAGCTGTAACTTCGTGGTTCTGTATAAAGGACAAATGCAAGGGTGATAAAGCTTCTAAAGGCTTGACCAGAACGGCTATGGAGTCTAGGAAGGGATCTACCTTCCGAATAATAACGGCTCGTGATGCCGTTCCTTCTCTTCCAGTTTGCCGGGAGGACCTCCTTAAGGGAGACGAGCCAGCACCCACTTATTTGGCTCTCCTCGGGGCAACGATTTTTTCTTTCGCTTTAAGGTTGGCTTCTGGGCCAATTCAGTTGAAGCTTTCCTCTTCTGAGGAGGATTGAGAGGAGAAAAATCATCATCTTTCGTGTCCTCCTTGGGAGACACTAACGGCTCCCTAAAGATAGCCTTTGGCCGCGGTACTACGGCTGATTTCACAGTGAGAACAGCACTCTCCTTCTTACGACTTTTCGGCACCTTTTTTGCAGGAAGGGGGCCAGACTGAGTCCCCAATATCAAGATCTGTTCACAATCATACCGAGGATGAAAAGTATTGATCTAAACATAAAATTTGGCGACAGCATAGCACAAATAGGTCTCAGGCTTATCCAAGGGCAGAGTGAAGACTGCCCCCGTGCACCCGATATTGTAATACATCCAAGCATGCGCCAAGTCAATTAAGCTGCCTATCGACTCCAAGTGTGGCTAGCATTCCCCAAGAGGAGCTAGCTGTAGCCAAACTTCTGCGCAAAATGGCTCGACAGATATGGCTCCAAATACGCATGATTCCTGTTTTGGAGCACCAGATATGATGGACTGGAGCCAGTAAAATGCCCTAGCAGTCAAGCTGGTGGCATGAACTCCCTCATCCACTAAGATATCTCCTGCATTTCTATTATCGGACAGAGGGGATACTCTGAAAAGCTCATAATTCTGCAAGGAGCCTAAAGCCTTTCTGCAGGCAGGCACACCGGCAACGGCCCAATCTGCATCACGAAATCTACGAAAAAAGGCGTATCCAGCCAAAGAGTCCGCCACCGGCCCAGCATTCATCAGGGTAGGACAATGCAGTAGCAGCTACCCCATCAGAAAATAATACGGAAGTTCAGTCCGGACAAAGTTGGCCCTGCCATCAGGAGTCACCGCATTCCTGACAAAGTCCCGTAGACCTCGTCCAGTGTCACAGACCATCGCGAAAAACATTGCAAGATGTTATCCGAATGCCAGCTTCACAGCCGGAAGTATCATAACCGGGCTTATTCTCTCAATGGACCCCGAACCTCCAGGGACGATGTAGTCACGAAGCCAGACCATTAAGAAAGCTGCAAGCACAACTTTCTTCGACAACGGATATTCGGCTTGACGGAAGTAGTGGCCAATCGGAGACTCAGGATCATCACTGTCCTCAGTATCCGCCGTCTCATAATCCGTCATCCGGGCTTATATCGGACTTGGTCATAGGTTTTAAGATCGAAAAGGAGGACGGATCTTCCCTTTCTCCTTGAACGAAGATATAGCCTATCCAGGCTCTCGTGTGGGGATTGGCCCCCTCGGTCCTCCCTTTCTTATTAATCCTATGACAGATAAGAAGGTGGCAGAGCAATTCCTTGTATACATCAATCATCCTGGAGTTTTCACTCTCCAGATCTCGGAGCTCTTCATCACAAGGCACATACTCTTCATAGGGCTCCGTGCCCCAGGGAAGCTTCGACACTTCTTGCATTTCGTGGAGAGCCAATCCTATCTCCCCATTCGGAGTAAAGAAGGTACAAGTGTGGAGGTTATATAACTCTGCCAAAGAGACAAATATTGGCCAATTGACCCTTACACCATCTTGAGTGGCCCTAATAGCATAGTAAAGGCCAGCAGTCTTCAGGGTGGCTTCATACGTGGAAAGCATCCAGCCAGTGAGATTGCTCCAGAATGAAGATGGATACCTCCAGCCTTCCATCCGCATCTTCCCTGCAGGATATGATACATCCCCCGTCATCATCAAATAGCAAAGAGTATCAGCGGCATAAGGATGAAGGTTAGTCGAAATGTCGTTCACTACGGCACCAGGTTGCAATCCTCTCGTAGAAAAAGATATAGAGCCCTGGACACACTTGAAAGTATCCTTCTTTCGGTCGCCTGAGGCAAACAGTATTCTTCTAGAGATAACCTCGGGGAGCTCAGGAGTCAACTTCCACTTCATCTGTCGTCGCAAGGCCAGGACAGTAAAAGCAGACAAGGGATATTGACGCTCCATCGACGGCAACCATATCCTCTGATTCTTCGGACAGATCACCATTGGGTTTCTCAAATGTATGGTCTCGCCATCTTCAAACCCCACACTATCACCAAACAGGAAATACGGCTTCTTGAAACGACGTACCCCTCTACGTACGAACTTCTCATCGTTAATCATCTGCCTGAAGAAGGTCTTATCCTGTTCAAGTATGGCGAGGGTCCGCTCCGTAGGCTGGTTTTGACTGATCGTGGCTTGAACCTTACTGATCATATTCGTTATGAGACTAGCACCGAGGACTTGATAGGCATAGCCAAAAGGGATTCCCTCAAGCTCCGGAACAAACATGTTTACTGTAAGGATAGAAGAGAAAACTCAGAAATCTGCAGGAAAAACTAAGTGCTGAAGGGCTCTTATGCGCCCAAAGGGCTATGCGCCCAAAAGGATATGCGTCCAAAACAAACATGTGGACGCATAACATACAAACAGTACGTGGGCGCATAACATGCCACAGCTTGAAGGCACATAATATGGAAATATATAGGCGCATAGCACACCACAGTGTTGGCGTATGACTTCTGTGGGCGTATAATGATGCTCACAGAAGTATGTTGCCTTAGGCGCGAGCGCCCAGGCAGAAGAAGAGTCTGAGCATCGCAAATTAACGCTCGAAACTTTGTTTTTTGAAGCGTGCCCTCACCCATAATCGGGTCCTGGACTGGTGAAGATGCTGCCGCAGGAGGAGAGCCACTCAGCGCAGCCTCCTTGCCCTTCGCGGATCTCTTGGCGACCTTGGGAGACATAGTTCTCAAAGAAAGAATATGAAGAGTTTTTGAAAAATTCTAAAAGAGGAGAATAATGAGCTTTCTCTCTCCTTCAGAGCCTATTTATAGGCACAGGCCACTTTCTATACGCCCACTATCTTTATGCGCCTATGCGCCCATTGCGCAGTATGCGCCTACAATGGCCTATGCGCCTACGTAAAGAACCAGCCTCTTGTACACTATGCGACTGCTACTTGCTGACGTGGCCGACGTATGAAGGATTGACCTCTTCAAATTCTACCCCGATGAATCTGTTAGTTCAAATTTCGAGGAAGATCTAAACAGTCGTATCTCTCTGACAGGCTGGCCAAACACTATGCGCCCAAAGAAAGAGCCGTCCAATGCGTTCATTGCATCAAGAGAAGATGATCCATACTTCTTTTAAAGTATTTTGAACTCGTTCAAGTATCAAAAATTTTGAAGGGGGTCTTATAGAAGCATGAAAATTTTAGCAAATAAAGCCTTATGCCTTCAAGCCAAAAGAGGACATATGTGCCCAAATGAAGCTCCTATGTGCTCAAGTCACCCTGTGAAGCTCCTATGCGCCCATCATCCTGTGAAGCTCTATGCGCCCAAGCCTGTGAAGCTCTATGCGCCCAAGCCACCCCCTATGAAGGAGGGCGCATAGCCTGAAACATGGCTATGTGCCCAAGCCTGACTCGATCAAAGCCATGATCAAAACGTGCACCGAAGCGCACGGCCGTGTCAGTCTCCACGAGCAGTCGTACACCGAAGCATACGGCCACGTCAACACCAAGACCAACCTACGATATCGTAGCCTGCATGCACCTACACCCTAAATGCCCAAGGAGCTATGTGACCACATGAAAACTAGTATGTTTTTCTCATGTGGGCACATATGTAATGATCGTGGTTCGTATTACGTATTTGGAATACGTATACGTATCTTGACTCGTATTTTATGTCTCCTGGCTTGGTTCGGCTTGTTTGGGTTGGCTTGGGTTGTTTATTGGTTCATCATGAACCAAGGGGGAACCCTTACCTACCACCACCATCCCCATTTATTAGCCCAACTATTTCTTCCTCTTTATTACTCTTCTTCTTCTCCACCATTACTTCTTCACCTACCAGGAAGAGAGCTTAGGCAAGTGCAGCTTGCTTCATGGAGGAACTTCATTTTTATTGTTCCATTATCTTCCTCATGAGATTCTAACACACTTTAATACTTAGTATTTCTAATTTCCATGGCTCATTTCTTGTAGATCTAAGTTTATTTTATTTTCAGATTTCTAGGGTTTTGATCTATTTAATCTTGTTATTATCAAGTTCTGATGGTTCCATGTTGTAGAGAATTTTATTCTGCCCTATTTTGACCTATGGAAGTTCGGATTTAGACTCTAGATGAAGGTTTTATGAAGCTTGGAAGCCATGGCTTGCATGGTTCTTCTTCTCGAAATAATAGAGAAGAAGAACAGTTTCGTAGCCACATGAACTTCCGCAGCCGCATGAACTTTCGTGGCCGCATAAAGTTCCGTAGCCGCATGAACTTCCGTGGCCGCATGAACTTCCGCAGTCGCATGAAATTCCGTAGCCGCATGAAGTTCCGTAGCCGCATGAACTTTCGCAGCCGCATGAACTTCTGTGGCCGCATGAAGTTCCGCAGCCGCATGAACTTTCGTGGCCGCTTGAAGTTCCGTAGCCTCATGAACTTCCGCAGCCGCATGAACTTTCGTGGACGCATGAAATTTCATAGCCGCATGAACTTCCGCAGCCTCATGAATATCCGTGGCCGCATGAAGTTCCGTAGCCGCATGAACTTCCGTAGCCGTATGAACTTTCATGGCCGTATGAAGTTCCGTAGCCGCATGAACTCCCGCAGCCGCATGAACTTCCGTGGCCGCATGAAGTTCCGTAGCCACATGAACTTCCATAGCCGCATGAACTTCCGTGGCCGCAAGAAGTTCCGTAGCCGTATGAACTTCCGCAGCCGCATGAACTTTCGTGGTCGCATGAAGTTCCGTAGCCGCATGAACTTCTGTAGCCACATGAACTTCCGTGGCCGCATGAAGTTCCGTAGCTGCATGAACTTCTGTGGCCGTATGAATTTCCGTGGCCGCATAAACTTCTCTTGATTCCCAGCCGTATGGCTCTCAGCCGCATGCGCCCTACCACCTGTGCCGCATGACTCCTCCTGCCGTCCCTGCACCCTTTTGTTATTAGTGCTACATGTATATTGGTGCCTTGTTAATTTAAATATGTTTCCTGACACGCTGGTGACCCATTGTGATGCACTTTTGACAAATGACATGACGTGATAATGGCCTGTCGTGGCGCACTCCTGACAGTAAACTGACATGATATATTTCGACATGCTGTTATGACAGCTAGCCTGACATGACAAGTATGAATGACCTGGACACCGTGGGCGATTATGTTTGTACAAATAAATCAGTAATGTCTTGCATCATGTCTAGGATAGGGATCCCTGAGTACCACGGTCAGGGATACCTACTGCAATTGACTAAGACTAATAAACTAGAATAATTCAGTAGTCATGAAGAGATTCCCAGCTACAGGCAATTCCGTTATCTGGGTGCACTAAGTGGACTTGTAGCCTACCGACGAGTAGGGCTCATTTCCAGCACACAGTCATGTGTTGTATTCTTCATAAACAGACATTCGGCCTGGATAACCTGGATGGTCTGCAGGACTTGTGGCTGTTGGGATAATCTCATTGCATCTTGCTAGTAACTAGGCCTGTGATAACCCTAGTTAGTTAAAGTATCAAGTCGTACTCCTTGCTTGGCCGTGATTGATTGGATGGAGTTTAGCTCAGCTTAGTCTTGTCCTGATCCTGTACAAGATTGTGACATGACATGCTTGCCTTAACAATAACGATCAGGGGACCAGTTCTGTTCAGGCGAAGGGTTACAACCCCGGTCCTTGTTTGGTTTAAGGGTTGTAACCTGGCTCCCGGAGCAGTTCTGTGTCCTCTCTTCGTTTATTATCTTATTGTACCCCATGCCATGCTTGTCATATTTTACCTTACTTCAATAGCATGATTATATATACTGGCCTTAATGATAAAGATCAGGGGACCAGTTCTGTTCAGACGAAGGGTTATAACCTCGGTCTTTGTTTGGTTTAAGGGTTGTAACCTGGCTCCCGGAGCAGTTCTGTGTCCTCTCTTCGTTTATTGTCTTATTTTACTCTATGTTGAGCTTATCCTGTTTACCTTACCAACAAGTAGTTGAGACGGGTTTCTATTCAGGTGAAGGATTACAATCCCGGTCCTTGTTTGGTTTAAGGGTTGTGACCTGGCTACTTGAATGGTTTCCTAGTACTCAATTTACTGTTGTTATCTTTATTATTATCAGTTTCGTTTATAATTATCTTAAATATTCTATTGTGATATGTTGGTTTAGTTCCTAAGTGAAGTCTCCTTTGTGGCACTTGCTCTTTCTGGGGTCTGACCCAGCTAGTTTTGTATGGCCAGATATCGGAGCAGCACCAGAGGATCTACCTACCTTCCAGCCAGATGGTGACCACCAGGCGTAACCCTGGCAATGAGTAGGTTTTTTTTGTCCTCCTACTTTATTGTAAAATTATTCTTTTGAGGCGTTTAGCCGGCGAGCACGTGTTAGCTCGTATTGCACCTTTATTTACTGTCTGCCTACGGGCTGTAACATGATTGACAAATCCTAGGGTTGATCATGTATGACCAGAACTCTTGCTAGTATTAACATTTTGTACGACTAGCTTCATGATCATCCGAATATATAATGTATGGGACGCCTTACTATTATATATTTGGTACTCTGACATCTTGTAACTGTTATTACTTGCTTGAGATTGAGATAATAGGCATGTTTATGACCATAGGGGACTGATGGCTTGTAGTTAAACCCTCATGTATCTAGACAGCCGTGACCTTATAGCGAGGTGGGTTGCACTTCAATATACGTAGCTGGCTATGTACGCCCCCGCTCTCAAGTATTCTGGTTCTGGGGCGTAACATGGTTTAAATGGTGACCCATGCAGGTCTTGTAAATCAAGATATGTGAGGGTTTACCGAATAGATGTCTCAATCAGTACTCGCCCTTGATATCTGCTCGTATCTTCTGAATCCCTTTAATCTTGACCTGATCATATGCTTGTATCGTTGATTTGTCCTGGTCCTTCCTTATTGTTCCCTATGTCGTCTTCTTCAGCGGCATTGTTTCTGGACCTGCCGATCAGCAAGGCAGAGCATCTTCCGCGGACCAGCAACAACCCAGAGATCAAGCCCAACATTTCGGAGTAGCCTCCAGAGTCGTGCCTACTAGAGGAGAGCCACCAGTTCAGCCCGTCCAGCCTACAGAGCCTGATGATGGCACTTTGGTAGGTCTCATCAGGTCATTATTAGCTTCCCAGGATCGTCGGGGAGATGTCTTGCACCAGGCGGTGGCAGATGCTATGACCAGAGGAGGTCATCAGGGTAACAGCACGGCCAACAGCTTCAAGCGCTTGAACCCTCCATTCTTCGACGGCAGTAAAGATGCTATCGCTGCTGATGCTTGGCTTCAGGACACAGAGGTGATTCTAGAAGCAGCCAGGACTCCAGAAGCCGAGAAGGTGGCCGTAGTGCGCCTGCAGTTATTGGATCTTGCTCGCAGCTGGTGGACGGCACAGGCCGTTGGATTATTGGCACCCATTGCTTGGACAGTATTCAGAGAGAGATTCCAGACCAAGTATTTCGATGCTGTAGCTCGATATAATCTACAGACAAGGTTCACCAATCTGAAGCAGATGGACAGGACGGTCGACGGATATGCGGCCAAGTTTTCGAGACTCAGTCGGTTTGCTCCCACCTTGGTAGCGACCGAGTTCGATAGGGCCCAGCGGTTCCAGCAGGGGCTTCACCTGGAGATTTTATTGGCAGTAGAGCAGTTTGAGCATCAGACTTTTGATGCAGTATTGAGAGCAGCTAGGAGGCATAAGTATACCTTCCAGAGGATCGTGGATAGGACCGGAGGTCGAAAGCGATCCTACGGTCAGAGGAATCAGTCATCAGCACCCGCCCCGGCAGCCAGGGCTTTGACCATTGGAGCTCCGAGGTGGGCGGCCTCAGTGACGTCGGTTCAGTATTCCACCCCGACGTATCTTCAGCAGCAGAAGCAGAAGCAGTCTTCCGTAGTAGGATATTTACACTGCGGGAAGCCGAGGCATGTGGTATCAGAGTGTCGCAGAGCACAGGGTTTGTGCTTGGTTTGTGGTGCACCCGACCACAGGGTTGGGAACTGCCCGAACAGGGGAAGTTCATCAGCCATCTCTAGTCCTTCAGTTAGAGGACCAGCACCAGTCCAGCAGCAGTACCCATTTTTGAGGCCATTGTTGACGCAGGCCCAGGCATTCCATCAGCAGAGACCGCAGCAGTATGCCCAAGCCCAAGCCCTGATTCAGAGCAGGCAGAGAAATTTTCCGTAGAGGGGACCCGCACCCAGAGGGCATGGTCAAGTGCTGGCTTTGACCATGGAAGAGGAAAGAATAGCACCCGATGAGGTAGTGGCAGGTACTATTCTCGTCAACACCTTTCCAGTTTTAGTATTATTTGATTCTGGTGCCTCGCATTCATTTATGTCTTCACGATTCGCGACACGGATAGGATTGGAGCCCGAGTCATTATCAGTGAGGCTCAATATACTTACTGGTAATGGTCTTGTGGGAGTAGATAGAGTATTTTCCTCGTGTCGGATCGTAGTTAGCGGTAGAGAATTCCCCGCTAGATTGATAGAATTCCCGATGGCCGATTATGATGCGGTCTTAGAGATGGATTGGTTGAGGGACCAGTATGCTAGGATAGACTGCCATATTGGCAGAGTTGTTTTTAGCATTCCAGGCGAGCCAGAGTTTTTCTTTTCTCGAGGCGAAGTTGAACCTTCTCCTCCAATATTGCGGATGGCCGTAGCAGCAGCGCAGTTACCCCGAATAGTCGAGGAGTTTCCAGATGTTTTTCCAGAAGAGCTTCCAAGAATGCCGCCAGAGCGAGAGATCGAGTTTACCATCGACTTGATTCCCGGGACAGCCCCAGTGTCAGAGAGAGTCTACAGGATGGCATCGTCAGAGCTAGAGATATTGTATAAGATGATTGAAGAACTCAGAACCAAGGGATTCATTCGTACTAGTGGATTGCCTTGGGGAGCCCCGATGCTTCTTATAAAAAAGAAGGATGGTACGTCCATATTATGTGTAGATTATCGTACCTTGAACTCAGTGACAATCAAGAACAGATACCCTCTCCCGAGGATAGATGACTTGTTTGATCAACTCAAGGGGTAGCAGTATTCTCGAAGATCGACTTGCGGTCAGGATACCATCAGATCAGAGTCAAAAAGCATGACATCCCGAAGACAGCTTTCAGATCTAGGTATGGGCATTGGGAGTTCTTTGTGATGCCATTTGGAGCAACCAATACACCGGCTGTATTCATGGGCCTCATAAATCGCATCTTCATGCCTTATTTGGATCAGTTCGTAATTGTGTTCCTAGACGACATCCTGGTCTACAACAAGAGTGAAGCAAAGCATGGACAGCATCTCCGAGTTGTCCTCCAGATTCTCAGAGAGCACCAATTGTATGCCAAGTTCAGTAAATGCGAGTTCTGGCTCGAACGCATTTCGTACTTGGGTCATATCATCACCAGAGGAGGAATAGAAGTGGATCCCCAAAAGATCGCGGCTATTGAGACGTGGCTAGTACCCCGCACAGTTGCAAAAGTTCGCAGTTTTCTTGGTTTGGCCGGTTACTACCGACGATTTGTTTCAGACTTTGCTCGGATTTCAGCGCCATTGACCCAATTGACCTGCAAGGATGTACAGTTTGCTTGGACAATAGAGTGCCAGGATTCTTTTGAGAAGTTGAAGCGAGGTTTGATGACGGCACACATTCTCACACTTCCAGATGGAACCGGAGGATTCTCGGTGTATTGTGATGCTTCAGGCAGAGGCTTAGGATGTGTTCTGACGCAGCATGGGAAGGTAATAGCTTATGCGTCACGTCAACTTCGTGATCATGAGAGGAATTACCTAACCCATGACTTGGAGCTGGCAGTAGTAGTGTTTGCGCTTAAGTTATAGAGGCACTACTTGTATGGAGATAGGGTGGAGATTTTTACCGACCATAAGAGCCTGAAGTATGTTTTCATCCACAAGGATCTTAACATACGTCAGAGGAGATGGCTTGAGCTTCTTGTGGATTATGATGTCAACCTGCAGTATCATCCAGGGAAGGCCAATGTCGTTGCAGATGCGTTGAGCAGGAGAGCCGGAGTTTATTTTCTAACAGCGCAACCAGAGCTGTTAGCAAATCTTCAGAATATGGGAATAGAAGTTGTCCTTCCTACCAGTGTGGCATTGATGGCCAGCATGCAAGTTCAGTCTACTATAGTCGAGAGGATCTGGATGGCACAGTCAGCAGATTCCAAGCTTCAGCGACTCAGAGCAGAGTGTGAGACAGGATGAAGACCGGAGTTATGCATCCATGAAGATGGTACACTTCGACATAGGAAGCATCTTTGTGTACCCAGTGAAGATATCAGACAGGAGGTCATGGCAGAAGCTCACAGTTCTCAGTATTCGATTCATCCCGGTGGCACGAAGATGTACTGAGATATCCGTCAACACTTTTGGTGGAATGGCATGAAGAAGAAGATAGCTCGATTTATCTTTCGGTGTTTGGTTTACCAACAAGTCAAGGCTGAACATCCGAGGCTAGCTGAACTTCTTCAGCCCTTGTCAATTCCAGAATGGAAGTGGGAGCATGTAACCATAGATTTCGTGACTGGATTGCTTAGATCCCCGGCTGGCAGAGATGCTATTTAGGTTGTTATAGACAGACTCATGAATGTGGCTCACTTTCTTCCGTTCAGAGTCGGTCAGCCGACGGCTCAGCTAGCAGAGATGTATCTCAGGCAGATAGTCAGGTTGCATGGTGTACCAGTCAGTGTCACTTCAGACAGAGATTCTAAATTTACGTCGCACTTTTGGCTAGTCTACAGGAGAGTTTGGGGACTCGCCTCCAGTTCAGCTCAGCCAATCACCCGCAGACAGATGGCCAGTCAGAACGCACAATCCAAACTCTTGAAGATATATTGAGATCTTGTACACTCGACTTCGGTGGTTCGTGGAAAGATCACCTGAACCTGGTGGAGTTCTCATACAACAACAGTTTCCAGGACAGCATCCAGATGGCACCATTCGAGGCACTATATGGTAGAAAGTACAGATCCCCGCTATCATGGGACGATGTTGGAGAGAGACAGATGCTCGGTCCAAAAATGATTGCTCAGACCGTTGAAGTGGTCAGGAGAGTCAGAGATCATCTTTGAGTTGCCCAAGATCGCCAGCGTCATTGGGCCGATTCTCATCGGTGCCCTCTTGAGTTTTCTGTCGGCGACCATGTATTCCTGAGGATTTTGCCTAACCGTGGCGTCATTCATTTCGGCATACGAGAAAAGCTTAGTCCTAGGTATATAGGACCGTTCGACATTCTGGAGAGAGTAGGAGATGTATCCTATCGTCTCGTTCTCCCGCCGTTGCTACGTGAGGTACATGACGTATTCTATGTATCCCAACTACGAAGGTATATCCCGGACCCGAGCCGTATCCTGGATCATTCGAAATTGGTTGTTGGTACCAACCTTTCGTATGAGGAGAGGCCCGTGTCTATATTGGACCGGAGAGAGAAGATACTCAAGAACAAGACTATTAGTTTAGTCCGTGTTGCTTGGAGTCATCACACTATGAGTGAGTCGACGTGGGAGCGTGAGGATGATATCCGATCGCGACATCCCGACCTGTTTGACTCGTAAGGTATAATATCTTCCTTATGCCTTATGCTTTCAATTCCTTGCTTGAATAAATGACTGCATAATAGACTGCTTGTTATAGCTTGCGATTAGTATAGCTTGTCCTTGCCCCTCTAGCCTCTTAATTAAATTCCGAGGACGAAATTCTTTTAAGGTGGGTAGAGTTATAATGACCGTGGTTCGTATTACATATTTGGAATACGTATACGTATCTTGACTCGTATTTTATGTCTCCTGGCTTGGTTCGGCTTGTTTGGGTTGGCTTGGTTCGGCTTGGGTTGTTTATTGGTTCATCATGAACCAAGGGGAGAACCCTTACCTACCACCACCATCCCTATTTGTTCGCCCAACTCTTTCTCTCTTTTCATTACTTTTCTTCTTCTCCACCATTACTTCTTCACCTACCAGGAAGAGAGCTTAGGCAAATGCAGCTTGCTTTATGGAGGAACTCCGTTTTTATTGTTCCATTCTCTTCCTTATGAGATTCTAACACACTTTAATACTTAGTATTTCTAATTTCTATGGCTCATTTCTTGTAGATCTAAGTTTATTTCATTTTCAGATTTCTTAGGTTTTGATCTATTTAATCTTGTTATTATAAAGTTCTGATGGTTCCATGTTGTAGAGAATTTTATTCTGCCCCATTTTGACCTATGGAAGTTCGGATTTGGACTCTAGATGAAGGTTTTATGAAGCTTGGAAGCCATGGCTTGCATGGTTCTTCTTCTCGGAATAATAGAGAAGAAGAATAGTTCCGTAGCCGGATAAACTTCCGCAGCCGTATGAACTTCCGTGGCCGCATGAAGTTCCGTAGCCGCATGAACTTTCGTGGCCGCATGAAGTTCCGTAGTCGCATGAACTTCCGCAGCCGTATGCACTTTCGAGGCCGCATGAAGTTCCGTAGTCGCATAAACTTTCGTAGCCGCATGAACTTCCATGGCCTCATGAAGTTCCGTAGCCGCATGAACTTCTGCAGCCGCATGAACTTCCGTGGCCGCATGAAGTTTCGTAGCCGCATGAACTTCCGCAGCCGCATGAACTTTCGTGGCCGCATGAAGTTTCGTAGCCGCATGAACTTCCGTAGCCGCATGAACTTCCGTGGCCGCATGAAGTTCCGTAGCCGCATGAACTTCCGCAGCCGCATGAACTTCCGTGGCCGCATGAAGTTCCCTAGCCGCATGAACTTCCGTGGCCGCATGAAGTTTCGTAGCCGCATGAACTTCCGTGGCCGTATGAATTTTCGTGGCCGCATGAACTTCTCTTGATTGCCAGCCGCATGGCTCTCAGCCGCATACGCCCTGCCCCCTGTGCCGCATGACTCCCCATGCCGTCCCTGCACCCTCTTTTGATTAGTGCTACATGTATGTTGGTGCCTTGTTAGTTTAAATATGTTTTTTGACCTGCTGGTAACCCGTTGTGGTACACTTTTGACAAATGACATGACGTGATAATGGCCCGTCATGGTGCACTTCTGACAGTAAACTGACATGATATATTTCGACATGCTGTTACGACAGCTAGCATGACATGACAAGCATGAATGACCTGGATACCGTGGGCGATTGTGTTTGTACAAATAAACCAGTAATGTCTTGCATCGTGTCTAGGATAGGGATCCCTGAGTACCACGGTCAGGGATACCTACTGCAATTGACTAAGACTAATAAACTAGAATAATTCAGTAGTCATGAAGAGATTCCCAGCTACAGGCAATCCCGTTATTTGGGCGCACTAAGTGGACTTGTATCCTACCGATAATTAGGGCACATTTCCAGCTCACAGTCACGTGTTGCATTCTTCATAAACAGACATTCGGCCTGGATAACCTGGATGGTCTGCAGGGCTTGTGGCTGTTGGGATAATCTCATTGCATCTTGCTAGTAACTAGGCCTGTGATAACCCAAGTTAGTTAAAGTATCAAGCCGTACTCCTTGCTTGGCCGTGATTGATTGGATCGAGTTTAGCTCAGCTTAGTCTTATCCTGATCCTGTACAAGATTGTGACATGACATGCTTGCCTTAACAATAACGATCAGGGGACCAATTCTGTTCAGGTGAAGGGTTACAACCCCGGTCCTTGTTTGGTTTAAGGGTTGTAACCTGGCTCCCGGAGCAGTACTGTGTCCTCTCTTCGTTTATTGTTTTATTTCACTCTATGTTGAGCTTATCCTGTTTACCTTACCAACAAGTAGTTGAGGCGGGTTTCTATTCAGGTGAAGGGTTACAACCCCGGTCCTTGTTTGGTTAAAGGGTTGTGACCTGGCTACTTGAATGGTTGCCTAGTATACTGTTGTTATCTTTATTATTATCAGTTTCGTTTATAATTATCTTAAATATTCTATTGTGATATGTTGGTTTAGTTCCTAAGTGAAGCCTTCTTTGTGGCACTTGCTCTTTCTGGGGTCTGACCCAGCTGGTTTTGTATGGCCAGATATCGGAGCAGCACCAGAGGATCTACCTACCTTCCAGCCAGATGGTAACCACCAGGTGTAACCCTGGCAACCAGTGGGTTTCTTTTGTCCTCCCATTTTATTGTAAAATTATTCTTTTGAGGCGTTTAGCCGGCGAGCACGTGTTAGCTCGTATTGCACCTTTATTTACTGCCTGCCTACGGGCTGTAACATGATTGACAAATCCTAGGGTTGATCATGTATGACCAGAACTCTTGCTAGTCTTGACATTTTGTACGACTAGCTTCATGATCATCCGAATATGTAATGTATGGGACGCCTTACTATTGTATATTTGGTGCTCTGATATCTTGTAACTGTTATTATTTGCTTGAGATTGAGACAATAGGCTTGTTTATGACCATAGGAGACTGATGGCTTGTAGTTAAACCCTCATGTATCTAGACAGCCGTGACCGTATAGCGAGGTGGGTTGCACTTCAATATACGTAGCTGGCTATGTACGCCCCCGCTCTCCAGTATTCTGGTTCTGGGGCGTGACAGTATAACATCATTCCAGCTCAAGAACGACTATAAAAAGGGCCTCATCCCTCTTTAAAACACAGAACCGAGAGCATTTTCAAGAGCCAAATTGCTGCACTTCTTGCCAGTGAGCCGAGAGTTGGCAATTTTCTTAGGTTTTCCCCACTTTTGTAATCGGAGTGTCAACAGAGTAAAGGAGCAACTGCCGCTCGATGTCCATCGTTCCATTCCCCAGGATTCTTTTTTGTACTCGGGGATCCTCAGCGCAGGATCTCTCAGGCGTACTCAATTTGTGGTGCCTTGCGCCAATAAAGAAAAGACAATATTTTCTTCTTCTTTTTGTGTGTGTCCACAGCTTGGCCTTTAACTGCCTTCTGAGGGACGAACACCATGTCATAAGGAGTTAAGAGTATGGCCCAGGTGTCTAACCTCAAGTTCAAACCCCTGGCTTGGTTATGAGGACCCTGAGGGGGTTGATTCGGGAGATGATGTGGATCGTCTATCCAGTCACATAGTGACGTGTTTTCTGAATGGCGAAGAGTAAAACAAGACACTCCATTTTGACCGGATTGTACCGGTGCTCGGCTCCAATCATGGTTCTACTGCGGTAATAAATGGCATGTTCGTGTCCTTCATCGCTCTTCTGGGCCAGTAATGCCCTGAGAGAGTGATCCATGGCTCGGACGTAGAGTAGAAAAAGGTCTTTCTATTACTGGAGCTACCAGAACAAGGGGACTAGTGAGGTACTTCTTATTGTCGTTGAATGCTTGCTGGCACTCTTCGATCTATACAAAGGAGACCCCCTTCTTCATCAGTTTGGTGAAGGGCTGGCATCGACCAGAGAGGTTTGTTAGGAATCTTCTGAAGTATGTCAGACGTCCTTGCAGGCCTCGAAGTTCCCTAAGATTCTTCGGGGGAGCCAGGTCCATGATTGCCTTCGTCTTCTCCGGGTCAATATGGATTCCCTTTGCCGTGACGATGAAGCCTAAGAATTTGCCTCTGGGGACACCTAGGAAGGACTTGGCCACATTCATCTTTAGTTGGTGCACCCGCATTATGTCAAACATTGTTCGTAAGTCATCCAAGTGGCTGGACTTGACTTTGCTCTTGACGACAATATCATCGACGTAACACTCCACCGTCTTTTGAAGATGTTTGCAGAATATAGTACTCGTAGCCCACTGGTAGGTTATGTCCACATTCTTCAATCCGAAGGGCATTATTGTATAACAGTATATCCCATTCGGAGTCTGGAACAAAGTATGCTTTTCGTCCTCGAGAAACATCTTGATTTGGTTGTAGCCTGAGAAGCCATCCATAAAGGACATACGCTAAAAACCATAAGTTTTTTCGATCATCACGTCTATGATTAGAAGAGAAAATTTGTCTTTTGGACAGGCCAAGTTGAGATCCTGGAAGTCTATACAGACTCTAATCTTTCCGTTTTTCTTGTTAACCGGCACGATATTGGCCACCCAGTCCAGGTGCTGTTCTTCACGAATGAAGCCACTCTCAAGGAGTTTATCGACTTCTTCTTCGATGGCGTCCATAATATTGGGACGGAAGCGATGCTGCTGCTGTTTGACTGGTTTGGAATCAGGCAGAATGTTGAGCCGGTGTATAGCGACTTATGGGCCCAAACCTGGCATATCTTCATAACTCCAGGCAAAAACGTCTATATACTCCCGGACTAGCTGTACCAAAGAATCTTTATCGTCTCCTGTCAGGATTTTTCTGACAAAGATGGATTTAGGGGAAGTTTTATCCCCTAAGTCGATCTGGACGACTTCGTCCTCGGTGGGAGGCTCTCGCTGTTCAAAAAACCATTCCCGCTGAGAGCCAAGGCATTGAGCCTAGGTCTCCTCTTCGAAGAAATTGAAAGCCTGGTCTTCTTCCTCTGTAGGGTCGTCTGTGGAAACTACGTTGACGGATGTACCTTCTGGAGGTTCTGGCCTATACTGGTATCAGAATCCTAGGTTGAAGAGTCGGAAGAATGCGAGTGTAGTGGAGCCTCCAATTCTGTACTCTCTGAAGTGGTCGTGGGAGTAATATACCCCAACCCCTGGCGAGTACGTTGGTAGTAGTTCTGAGGCTTCTCCTTCGGAGTAAGAACTCGTAAGGGAAGCCGCCGAACTTTGCCGTAGTTCAGCCCTTTTTTCTGTTCAGGTCGTATCCCATCATCTGGATAAGATATTTGGCTTGAGTAGCATAGCGGTAGAGCTGCATCTTGCCGTCGTCGGGTTTCGATTCTCCTGGGGCTGGCCGCTGTTGATGTTCCAATCGACCGAAAATGATAGGTTGCTCCTCCGAGTTCCTTGGCGGGACTAGGAAGTAGAAGCCTTTGGAGGGGACAACTCACTTTACAAGGTTGGCGGTTGTCACTTGCGTTTGTAGAGTACATAGAGTGTTGTCTTAGAAGTACTTAGTGTTCCAATGCACACAGGAGCAATTCGAAGACTTTCTATTATTTAAAATGTGAAATTTTATCCCGAAGGATTACATCATCTAAAGACTGTGCCTCGGTGTTGGCGCAGACGTCATCTTGTAATTCCGTGTGGGCAAAAGCTGCTGCAGAAAGAGGTGGAGAAATTTTTTGCTTCATCTTAATCACCGCAGGAGGTGCAGACAGAGTATCCTACGGCTTTGAAGCACATGTCGGGGCCTTTCGGGAAAGCATTATTTGCAGGGACTCTTGGCTTGATGCCGTCGGAGGCGGTCGTGCTGGAGCCTTGCCCCGGAGTTTGATGACCAGAGTGCTGGAGTCTTAGGTGGCTTCCCTTTCAGTCGAACCCTTATGGGTCCTTCCGTGATGGCTACAGCTTCTGCTTCATCGTCGGCATCATTGGACTCGTCTTTCCAGGGGAGTGGTTTGTACAGATCGGCATCCGTACAGTATGCTTCGAGACCTCAGAATGGGTCGATGTCAGCAAACTCTGTCTTGACGGTCACGTCACTGGCCACATACTTCATGCACTAGTGAAGGGTGGAGGGGACGATCATGTACTCATGGATCCATGGCCGTCCAAGCAACATGTTGTAGTTTATGTCCGCATCGATGACGTAACAGGTAACCTCAGTATGAAGATCACCTATTTGGTACTTCAATCGGATCTTGCCTAGAGGCTCACTCTTTCCCACGTTAAAGCCGCTGATGGTGGTGTTCAATGCCGTAAGACGGTACATCGGGATCCCTAGAGCTTGGAGCAGACTTCGAGGGATGATGCTAAGCGATGAGCCCGGGTCGATATGAATGCGATCGACCTTGATGGTACCCATGTAATACAGGGGTCGGTTGTGCCGGTTGTTCTTTAGCAGCATGTCGTGCTGCGTGAAGGTGATGTTAGGAATCACCTCGACCATGCTATGGCAATATGGACATGTCGCAGGGTCTTCCTTGGGCTGCTTCACTTGTGCGAGGTAAGCCTCTGCATTATGCAGCGCCTCGCTGAGGGCGTCCCGAGGTTCTTTAGAGAGCCGGAGAAGCTCGAAGATGATAACCGAGCCGGCGTGTTTGCTAGCTGTGCCAGTATATCAAAGTTATAGGGCTTGATCGGGCCTACTGTCGAGTCCTTTCATAGAGGCTTATCGAAGCGGATCTCCTTCTGTTTTTGCTTATCTGCGACAGGAGGTTGAGAATGTCCAGCTTGTGCTGTATCAGGAGTAGAATGGGTAGCCGGTGGGGACGTCTCTTCTTCAATAGCCTAGTTTCCCTCTCGCTGGAGAGCCGAACGAGTGGTTACCCTAGTGTCTTCTGCCGAGAAGGAGACCATGCGACATGTTCGAATCTTCCTTCCTTTAGCCGGGTGTGCTGCTGGCACAATCATGTCAGGTGTGAGATCTGGATGAAACCACATCACTTCACCTTACGGTGTTGTGTAGTGGGATGAGACCCTGACCATTATTCCTGGCAGGCGGAAGGTTGACGACTTCCATCATTGCCTTTGGGATAGGGACGATGCCGTCTTGAGTCTCAGCTATCGGGAAGCTCCCGAACTGTATCGTGACCATGGTGGTCGTCACAGTCTTTTCTTCGTAATCGAAGGAGATGACTTTGGCGTCGATAAGACGTTGAATCTGTCTTTTCAACACATAGCAGACGCGTGTTGAGTGGTGGATGTACTAGTGGTAATGGTAGTACTTAGGATTAGCTACCTTTTCCACTTCGTCAGGACGCTTAGGAGGTAGAAGCTGCAGCCTGCCGTCCTTGGTCAGCATCTCGAATAATTCGAGTGTATCTTCGTCATTGAAGGAGTAGGTTTCCTTCGACTTTTGCGCTTTATCTAGCTTAGAGCTCACGAGCACTGGACCCTTTGTAATATTGACGACCATAGCTTGCTTGCCTTTACCGTCCCTTACTCGCTTCCCTTTATCTTCAATAGAGGGGATGTTCAGACCCAGGAGTTGTGCGTACTATGCCTTCTTCTGAGCTACGTCTGCTTCAGTAATGAAGGACATCCACTCGGTGCAGGGACTACTGTGCCACAGTTTTTTGGCAGGAAGCATATTCTTGTGGCATGAATCTATGAACATAGACTCAGGCATGTCTGGAGGTAGCCTTAGGGCAGCCTAGCGGAAGTATTCAATATACGCTCGTACGGGCTCCTTTTCTTTCTGAACGATGTCCATGAGAGTAGTCATCATCATGTCCAGCCCTCCTTCGTAGAACCGTTCCAGAAACATGGTCTTCAGGTCTTCAAACGATTTAATACAGTTGTCGGGCAAACTGCAGAACCATTCATAGGCCACCCCCTGTAGAGCTCCAATAAAGGTGCTGGTGAGAAAGGCATCGTCCTTTGGCAGGTGTCCTGTTACTGAGGCAAGGTGCCTCAAGTATCGTCTGGGAGACTCCTTAGTATCATAAGGGGTGATAGTCTGTGGTTTATATTTGGAAGGATAAACCACATTGTCCCACTCAGCAGGATAAGGCTGCCGGATGACCATCTTTCGGAGCATGGCTCACTTTTCTTTGGCATCATGGCGAGCTTATAACTCCTCGAGTTCTTGCTATATTTCGTTGGATACTGCTGGACTGATGGTCGATGAAGTGGCCGACGACTGCACGACTTGGTTTATGACGGGCAGGGTACAAGATCCATCACGAACCGTCGGAGCCGCAGGTGTGGAGGCAGTAGGAACAAATCTGTCCTTGATCTCCAGAACGACAGAGGCTAAAGTCTGCATGGATATATTTAATACATTAAGACTTCCTTCGAGAGCCTCAATGCATTTTTGCTGATCAGCACTTTCGCTTGATTCTTCGTTGTCATCAGCCGCCATGTGCACAGATGCTATGTGCGTGTAAGTAGAAGGCGTGGTAGATCTTTCGCTTTCTGGTTTGGAGTGCTGGTGCTCATCGTCATATGGGAAGGCTGGCATGTTGCGATTGTCCTCTTACTCGACATTGTTTTTACCCTTGGTCTTCTGACTGCTTGTGCCTATAGAAGTGTCGGTGTCATAGGTCATGCTGAAACGAATGGTTATCATACACTGTAGCAGGCTGGCTACCCCCAGCAGGTGCAGTGGTCGATGAACCGTCTTCTTGTGATGATGATCCATCCTTGGAGCACGTGTGTTGGAACATGCCTTCCTTGGGCACAGGATTCTTGCTACCCCCAGGCCGGTTTTTGAACTTGCCAACCGAGGAAAGGGGTTTCTTGGATAGCTTCTTCTAGAACGGAGAGTCCCGAGCAATATTGCATGAAGCAACGCGGAGCTCTTCTTCTTCCTCACAAGTTCTCGGTCGTAGCCTTTGAAAGACGGACCTTCTCTTTGGCGGTGATGGATCTGCTTGACAACAGCAGCAGTTGATGGTAATCTGAGTACAGTTGGGTCTTGATTTAGACACCAACTGCGTTTCAGATCCTTCTCTCATCCTACGCTCGCAAGGAGCAGACGAAGTCTTCATGCCTCTACTTCCTTCGTGTACACTGGAGCGTTGTGCGCAGCCGAAGAGATATAGAGAAGGCATTCTTCCTTCGAGTTCCTGTAGGTGAGGTCTGATTATGCCTCGATCAGAGAGTCGCTGATGATGTACCCTCGGCCTTGAGTAGTGCGAGTGGGTGCTCAAGGGATAACGGGATTCCGTCGGACGAGACTTCAAAGAGTCTGGGATGGTCTTGTATAGCTTTTTATCGGCTGCATGTGTTACTGTCAACGCGGGCCTCCGGTCCGCTATTGACATAGCACTTTGATCGCATGGGGCGAGTGCTGCCTTGGATCTCCTCCTACTATGATTAGATGATGCGTATTATTCGAAATCCAACATGGCCATACCTGATGGATCGGTTATTCTGTCGAAGACAGAAGTTTTCACTGGTGCAGCATCTTCCATGAGTGCGCCTTTATCACGCTCCTTTCGGCGTTGTGTCTTTGTCATGCTTGCCATAGGATAGTCGTGATCTTCTTCACGTTTCCCGAGCATAGGATCTGAGAGAGATGGCCTGGCATCAGCGGTCGAAGGGATCTTCGGGGCTTCCTCGATGAGGGGGTCTGAGATGTAGTCCTCTCTGTCGTGCTGCTCGTCGCAGCCGCCTTAGGCACCCAGGTCCGTCGAGTCTTCTTCGATTTTACGGACTATTTCGAAGGGCTCGACTTCTCTTGAGAAAGGAGATCTTCAAAAGCTTGCTGGTCGAAGCGTACGACCAACATCTTCTGAGAGGGTCCTAGCAAGTTATCATCGGAATGCGTCACCACCTTCTCGTTGGAGGAGAAGGTACTCCCCAGCAGAGTCGCCATCTTGTTCGACATAACAAAAGGTTGAACGAACTTTTTGTATTATGAACGTAAATAAGATTACAATCGATTCTTATACGAAGAAATCTAAGCACAAAAGTTTTTGGAAAAGTGTGACGGTGGAGATCGAGCACTGCAGCGACTCCTTTACTCCTTTGACGATCCGATGATGATATGAGACTTGCTCTAACTTTCTGGTGCCTTTGATGGAACTCTAGGGTTGTCGATCAGGAGGACGCCAAAGTTGAAGATTTTGATAATTCTGTGGATCTTCTTCTCCTTGTCGATCCTGTTTTTGGAAAAAAAAAACCTCTCGTATTTATAGGGAAGAGGGTCACATATGCGATGTGCATTAGGGTTTTAAGATATGAAAGAATCTAACGTCCTTGTACGGTGTGGGCTTCTGTAGCGCTGACACGTGATGGGTGTTGAGATTCCCCTCAATCGAGATCTCTGGTGGTTTTCAAAATAACCGAATGAGGTGATACATGGCGTATGCCGATTTTCTTGTTCGGATGTAGCCAAGCAAATCTTGAGATTCTTTCTCAGATTGGATTCTTTGTAATCTTCGTCCGAGATTTAAATCAATCTACATTTATCAACTTGATCAATCCCAATCCTATCTTTGAGAGGGGCGATTTAAGCAAACTGATTGGGTGGGACCATGCCGTCTGTGCTTCAGGCAAGGCTGGCTGCGCTTCTAGGGCGACGAGTAGACTATGCTTCTTGTCACGCCCCAGTACCGGAATACTGAGACGGACTAAGCCAACTACACCGTATGAGGTATATAAACGTCATACGACGATCGTGGCTGTCAAGAGATAAGGGGGTGCATGCTACAATCAGGTCTCCTATGGTCCCATAGAGCATCTATGTCTCAATCAATCAAAACAAGAAGCAGTAAATAATGATCATATAAGACAAAGCAGTAAGGCGTCCCCGACGCTTCATCAAAATGATTCATGAGTCTAGCTATACAAAATGATGAGCTAGTTCCGAGAGTCAATAGTACATAACTATAGTCAGCTGCAGTCTGATTTAATTATAATTATGCAAAGAAAACTAGTGTCCAGAACTGCCGGTTAACATGTGCCGGTGGCTAAACGCCAAGTACAAAATAGAAGATATCAGAGCAGTGAAGAAGAAACCCACTCATGGTCCCTGGCGTCCATACTCCTGGTGTGCACCATTATTCGGGTAGAAAGCTGGATCTTCTGGAGCTGCTACGAGATCTGGCCAAACAAAACCAGCGGGGTCAGGCCCCGAATAGCAAGTACCATAAGGGAGCACAAAGGAGTGAGATAAATCCAATGAGTAAAATAAGACCTGATTCACGAGTTATAGGCTTATACCATATCATCGAGACAATACGACACCCTTACAACCAAACAAGGACAAACGGTGCCAATATCGTACCGAGATAAGATATATCCTATAACCATGGACAGGTAAAAGGGCTTCTGATCGCTACTTCGGTCCATAGCCTATCGCAGCACAATAGCCCAACCCAACAACCAAACAAGGACATGGGTTGGACCACGCACCATGATAGTCCATGTTCCTCAGTTGCTAACAAAAGATAACATATCACAAACAAGTCGGCTTACAAGCGGCCAATCAAATTCTACGGCTTTCTACTATTTGCCTGGATTATTCTAGTAATGCAATATAGGAATCCTCAGATCGTGTCAACCCAGCAGGGCTAGCCAATGCCGTATCATATACATATACATATAGCACTTTAATTATGCACCGGTCCCTCGTAAGGCTACCGTGCTAAAACATATAACACATAGCACGCAGGAGTCGGATATAGTCATCCACTATAGGCAGATGAAACTGTATCCGTGGCGGCCAACCCGACACGTCAGGACGGGACCCGGGGGTGGCTAGTATGGCACGATCTCGGGATTCTGTTCCCTCCCAATGCTTTTACCGATTTAAGTTGCTAGATTAACCCTATCTTGGTATTGGAATTGCATGTCGTGGTCACATGGTCATCCTCCTGTATGTTGTACCATAGTACGTGTACCCTAAGTACGAATCCACATCGGCTCAAGGAGTCCCAAATCTAGATCCATGCTTAGTGTAATGCTTCAAACAGCAATCATTATACCACGACACCATTACTGACCAATTATCCTGACTGTGCTGGAAGGTACATATGTATTGACATATAACACGAATGATCACTTAGCACGTAGAGTCACACCTCAGTGCACTCATTAAATAGCACCGCAGTGCATACTAATATTGTATCCCAATACACACTTAGAAAAGGTACCAGCACATACAAAGGTAATCTGGTCAGGAACATGGTCAAGTCAAGAAGTCACACGGACCTTTCGTGACATAAAAGTCACACATAAAATCTGGTTAAAGTGAAACATGAAGGTCCTTAGAGCCAACACAAGGATCTACCACTTCCATACTGGAAGTTGGGAGAAATTCTAGCCAAAATGCAATCAATAGGACAAAAATACACAAAACAGCCAAAGTAGGTTATATGCGGCCAAGGGTGGATGGGCTCATGCGGCTCAAAAAAGCTAGGCCACGCGGCTCAAACGAACGGGTGCATGCGGCTCAGGAATACGGGTATTCATGCGGCTGAAGGGACGCGCGCTCACGCGACTGGGAGTGAGTAAGCTCATGCGGCTGGAAATGGACGGGCGCATATGCAGCTGGGAGCATGCGGGTCATATGCGGCTGCGGCACGAAAAGCTCATGCGGCACGATTAAAGCAGGCTCATACGGCTGAGATATGCGGGGCGCATGCGGCTCAGAAATCAGAGTTCATGCGGCAGAAACTGCTTAGCACCATTCGGCTAAGACTGCTTATGCGGCTGAGAGAAATTAAGTTCATGCGGCTGGGGATAAAGTCTTATGCGGCTGGATAAGGGAATTATGGCTCATGCGGCTGAAAGCTAACAAGTCATGCGGCCAGGAAAACTTGCTGCATGAAAGTTCATGCGGTCAAGCACTGTTCTTCTTCTCCATTTTCCGAGAAGAAGAACTAAGGAAAAGCCATGACTTCAAAGCTTCATAACTCCTTCATCCAAGGTCAGAATCCAGACTTTCATATGTCAAAATGGGGCAGAAAGAAATTCTCTACAAGATGGAACCATCAAAACTTGAAAATAACAAGGTTTACTAGATCAAACCCAAGAAATCCGAAAATAACATAAACTTATATCTACAAGAATTTATCTATGGAAATAAAAAATGCTAAGTACTAAACCTGTAGAGGATAATGAGAAGAATAATATAGACAAATCAAATCAAAAAAAAATAAAAAATGAAAAGTGCAAGAATCTCTCCATTTGGTGTAAGATGTACTTGCCTAAACGTTGGGAGGAAAAGAAATGGAAAGAGTTAATGAATGAGGAGAGAGAGTGTAGAAGAGAATATATATAGGGGTTGGGTTGACTCAAAGAAAACCCTAAGCTTAAGCATGCTCTTAACCATGTGACTAATGACATGTTAATTGCCACATGATACGACTAATTAAATCAATCCTATCATCGAAATTGTGAACCACGCCTACAACCAAACAAGGACAAGGGGTGGCACACTAATCCGCGACGAGACACTGTCCCATGCCATGGCTAGTTACAAATACATGATACATACATTCAAGATACAGGTGCCAGATACCATATACATGAAAAATCAAAAATTTACGTATTTCGGGAATGGAGAGTGACACTTCTGGAGACGACGGAGCCTCGGTGCTTTAGGGCGACAAGTGGACTTTGTTTCGAAGACAACGAGGCATCTGTACTTTTAGGCACAATGAGTAGGCTGTGTTTCGGGTAAAGTCACTGTGCTTTAGGGCGACGAGTAGGCTGCGCCTTTAGATGAACCATCTTATTGTGCATTAGAGTAGCAGACGGGCTTATGCTGGAGGCAAACGGTGTCTCCCAAATCTTTACTAAGAAAAAGGGGCCTTTGAACGGGCCGGGTACTTGGATCGAAGCAGCTATCTACACTTCTGAGAGGGGGATGTACTTTCTACGCCTTGGAGGCAAAGGGATATAGTGGGGTGCCTGTGCCTCCGATGAGAGATAGCTTGGCTTTTAAGTCTTCTTTTCAGAAGAAGTAAATGACAACCCTTGAATGCAGACTCCTTATTAGTCGCTACCGTTAATTGGGGGATTCCAAGGAGCATTTGAACAGTTTGGAGACTCACTTGAATGGACTTATTAATTAAGATCCATTGTGCCGAGTCCTAGGCTCATCCCATTAATGAGGGAATTTTAACCGTCGGCCAAGTGGCCTATAGTTTGGACCACTCCCGGTCCTATAAAAGGGGAAATGTTCCTCTGAAGAGTCACTATCTTCTTTTTGGCACCCTTTACCACCATATTTGATCCAGACTTAGCTTCAGACGGCCGCTAGCCTTACATAAGTCGGTTGTTTGTTGAGGCTTCTCTCGTTCAAAGGGGCCATGTTCTTGTAGAAGAACTCTTTGTAGAAGGAGTCATCACCGCTCTTGAGAAGTATCCAAGTATCCTCCCTAAGGAGTTTGACTTTGGGCGACGTCTTGGAGTCCAAGCAACGCGGTTGTACTCTGCACTGCTCGTCCTGGGCTTTGCAACCTACTACGCCTTTAGGGAGCTCGGGCCAATAGATGCTTCAGAAAGTTGCTTGCTTTGGCCGAGCAATTGACGCGTGTTTGGAGGGTTGCGCGTACAAGAAAGTCAAAATGTGCCTTGATGGAGATCAATCTTCTAGTATGCGTACCAAGAAGAAAGTCGCCTGCACTTTGATGAAGACTAAGTCTATTATAGACTCCTCTAGGGTCTGCTAAACCTGTTGTAACGCCCCAGTCCCAAAATACTTAGGACTATGTACGTAGACATGCCAGCTGTATACATACGAAGTATACTCCAATGTATGGAATCCTCGTATGTATACATTGTAAACCCCCATAATTTATAATTAATTTTTTTATAAATTAAATTAATTTTGTTACGTATTTCAGTAATTATGGATTTATTTACTATTAAGTTGTTGGTAAAATTAAAGTATATGTGTATATATACATTATTATATGTGTGCTTGTTAGTATTCTCATTAAATTAGGAATAATATAAATTTTAGGATTTTTGGGTATTATTTGTAAATTTTTAGGAATTTATTGTGATTTTTAGATATTTTTTTTGGTAGCTTAATTGATATAAGTATTAGTTATAATTAGTAAAAAAAAAAAAAAGAAGTCAACGCCCCCACTTAGGTGGGCGGGCCCCCCTCCCCCCCAACGCTCAATGCTGCTGAAGCAGCGGAGTAAATTGAACCCAACCCGTGGGTTCATGTGTTGGTGTATTATGAATCCTAGTAATACTAGGTTTTGCCCCCAACTTGCTATAAATATAACTTCGTCCACAGACCTCAAAACCCTAAACTTCCAAAATGAAAGTTGAGGCTGATTATACCCTCTTCAACTACGAATTCGTTTCACCAGCGGCGGAGCTTTGTGCGCGACGAACGGAGCATCGGAAGTCAGCCCCGCGTCACCCACAGAGCAGTTTTTCCACTTAAGGTACCCTACTTCCCGATGACGTAACTATTTACTCGTAGCACCGATTTTTGATCCGTAAAATTTTATGGAAAGTAGACTTGACTCTCTTCGAGATCCTCTAGATGGATTTTGAAACAACCCATCAACTTGCTCGAAAAATCGAGACGAAGTTGAAGAAAAATCTGTTTTCTGTATTACTATAAAACTGTTTTAAAACGACAACTTGTCGGCCAATTTTCGTGCTGTACAGTAAAGTAATGTAGGAACTAATTAAAAACAGTAAGAGAAAACCTAACCGAGATCGTAACGCATCTTCTGGATCGTTGTTTCGATTAACGTGTAAGAAATAAACTGATGTTGAAGTTGGAGAAAAATCTGTGATTATTTGTATAAAATTTTAGAATTTTCTCCGATACGACGTACGCCCCGACAAACCGGGCGATGTGGTCGCGCGCTATACGCATCGAAAGGCGCGTATGGACATTGCAGACGTGTGGGAACTGACGGAACTCAGTTTCGTCGCGTGTGCGTGACGAAACCAACGCGTATCCATCGAGATACCCCCGTATCGATGTTTTGCAAACTTGCCCATAACTTCGTGTACAGTCGTCGAATCGAGACGAAACTTGCGCCAACAGGTCTGGATCGAAATTTTGGTCCTACATGCCAAGTTTGGTTTGATTCTGAGAAGGTCGAATCGGAACCCAATTTTGGCGGGCCCGCGACCCACTCAAACGGGCGATTTTGTACACGGCTCCTCGGAATCCAAAACTGGACATATCGTTGAGTTCCTCCGCTCAAACTAAAATCGTAGACATGTAGTTTGACGATTTTAGAGACCGTAGACTTTGGCACGCGTTTCGGTGCAAAGCGGGTCCAACGGCTAACATCATTTTGACACAAAATTACGATTTTGCCCCTATTCCAGAATTTGACATTTGGACAGGCGTTTCCTAGGTATATCTTATTCACTGAGATCATTTTTGATGTTTTTTTCAGCGTTTGGAGTCATCTGTGATTTATGAGTTTTGGTGCTGACACTTGCTACTCTTGGACTTGCCACTTTGCACCACCAGGCAAGATACCTTGCCACCCTACTCTGTGAATATTATATTCTTATTTTCAGTTGTTATTTTTGAGTATTTGTTTCATGATATTTTAACTGTGCGTCCAAGTCACACTTAGGTGCAAGCGACTATATCGGTCGTTCTTCTTGCTTTATTTATTCTCTTGCATTGACTTAGTCTAGTGACCACCCATTGATGTTGAGGTATTGGTATATCTTATACGACCTTGACACTTGTTGTATCATGTGATGTGAGTCACATGTAGGACACGTTTCCGCGTAGTCGGTTGGCCACCGATACGTATGGAGCGTGCGACGGATAGGAGTAACTGCCAATAGTATTGCATGTTAGAAGACTTGGCGGTTACTAGAGGTTCATGTCAGTCATGAAGATGATGATACTAGGCACTGGATGGGGAGAACAATACCTGACGTATGGGCTTCTTTACACTTCCATGATTACCTGTGCGCTCCTCCGGAGACGCAGGCTCCAGGTGCCCTCTGACGTTTCTCAGAGCGTTATGGACGTAGCCCTTCACATGGTGCCCTCTGCCGTTTCCCGAGCGTTATGAACGTAGGCCCCTGGTACCCTCTATGGGAACTATGCTGATCCTATTTTCAACCAGGGTTCATGCGTCGAAGGATTGTATCTCAACTGCATGTTCACAGTAGAATGGTCAAGAACCCGATTGCATGCATACCTTTTTTTCTTATTATATTATCACAGTTTATATGGCATGGTATTTTCTTGTATCTTGCTATGTCCCCTGAGGACCTAGTTATCTCTCCAGGTTTAGACGATTTTCCACAGGAGTACGGAGCGGCATTGGAGCTATCCTACATTGATGACGAGGCAGTGCCTTATGATTCTTAGTCTATTTCTTATCTGAGACAATTGTAGACATTATTTTACATCTCTTTTTCTTTCTATTTTGCGGAGGTCGGACTCCGATCTTGTGAGACTATTTTTCATGGCTGTTTGGAGTGAGTATGTTCACCCGGCTATCTTTTGATACTCTTATTTATTTATTTGGACTTCATTATCTTCTGTGATGAGCTGTGATGAGATTAGATATGTTATTCTGGCCTGAGATTATTTATTTACATCTTATGTGCATATACGAGGATTCTATATATTGGAGTATTTTTCGTATATGTGCAGCTGGCATGTTCACGTACTTGGTCCTATGTATTTTGGGACTGGGCGTTACATGTTTTTGTGGTGGCCCATGCAGGTCGACTTTAATATTGTTGGGTTACATGACTGTGCCCAACAAAGCCTGCATATAGGAATAGGAATATCTCATCCAGAACTACTACTATCCCTTGACTTCCAATCTTTTTTGAAACTTCCTTGATTATTCGATTTACTTCATATCTAATCCTTCTTAATATCAACTTATCTTCCTCGTGCCTACAGTATGAATCTACGAAGCGGACGCACTTCTGTCTTGGCCCTCACATCTGGTGAGAAGATTACTCCGAAGGGACAGAATCCTCCCATGACTCCAGCGACACCTTACCAGCCAGGACTGTCGCAGCCTACTACGACGCCGACGACGGAGTACCCGGAGGTCGCAGCACCCCCAGGCAACCAGGCTGGACAGACTACTACCATGCCACCGGGAGGGAATGTACCACTGCCTCCTCCACCACCATTCCCTCAGCAGTTTCCCCCACAGTCGGGACCTCAGATGCCACCGCCACCGACTGATGGGAGCCATACTACTCAGTTTATGTATGCCATGATGCAGGCTCAGTGGCAGCAGACTGAGCTGATGAGACAGACGATGGTGGCAGCTATGGCTAGACCTCCACCACCAGCACCAGCACCAGAACCAGTACCGGCTCTGCATCCTTATGAAGGCTCTATCAAGAATTTCACAGATATGAACCCCAATGTCACCCTCACTTTTTCCAGTTAGGGGTAAAATGGTAATTTTTCATTTTATAATATTTTTGGGAATTTTATTTCATGAATATTATTATTTAATTATTATAGGAGTCGGGTTCGAATTTCATCACATTTCGAGTTAATTCGGGACCCCGGTGAATTTCGACTTGAGCTGTAATTAGCCTGTTAGCTAACCATGGCCCACCACACTAAACTTTAGGGTTTAAGAGTTTGGACTAGTCCCCCATGAGTAATTTAGTTTAATTATGATTTTTAATTATTTTTAGCAACTTCCTAAACCTAATTTGGAATTTATTTGCATTAGGCTTAGGGAGGGGCAAACTTGTAATTACAAGTGTCCCTCACCCACACCATGACAAGCCATGGCCGGCCACCTATAGCCCCCCCCCCCCCCTTTTCCTTCTCCACCAAGCAACACTCTCTCTCTCTCTCTTCCAAATTAAATTCTTCTCAAAGCCTTCTTCTTCCTCCAACCTACTAACCTAGGTAAGCTTTAATTTCTTCATCTATTTCTCTTTTGCATATAGTTCATTCACCATAAATGGACAGGAGAAGATTCACAAATTTGTAGGTTTTCTATAGAAAAATAGGTTAATGATTTATTAAGGTTTAAATCCTTTTGAATGGTATATATATATATATATATATATATATATATATATATATATATATATATATATATATATATATTGAATGGTATATATATATATATATATATATATATATATATATATATATATATATATATATATATATATATATATATATATATATATATATATATATATATATATACCATTCAATATATATATATATATATATATATATATATATATATATATATATATATATATATATATACATATATATATATATATACATGTGTATTTATGTGTGTGAGTGTGTGTATATATTTTGTTATGGAATTTGTGTCATGAGGATGAGAGTGGTGAGGATGTGTGTGTGTTTGTGTTGTGTGAGGATGTGTGTGTGTTTATATATATATATATATATATATATATATATATATATATATATATATATATATATATATATATATATATTATATATATATATATATATATATGAGTGTATTTATATATATATATAGATATGAGTGTATTTATATATATATATATATATGGATGTGTGTATATGGATGTGTGTGTGTTATATATATTTAGAGGGATGGATAGATATCTAGATAGATATATAGATAGATATCTAGTTATATATATATATATATATATATATATATATATATATAATATATATATATATATATATATATATATATATATGAAGTATATATATATAGGAAGAAGTAGAAGGAGATGAAAAAGAAGAAGAAGAGCAGCCCAGCAGCAGCAACATGCTGCAGTAGCAGCAGCATCAGACCTGGCTGCTGCCAGGTCTGAATCCCCCCCCCCCCTTTTTGGGCTTTTAAGCCTATTAAACCCCCCTTTCACCTATACATATATGTATATATATAGATATATATATATGTATTATATATGGTTAGAATCGTAGAGAAGAGTAGAAGAAGATTATGGAATGAGAAGTTAGGAAAGAATTAGAGGTTGGAAGGAAAGATTGAAAGAAGTTAGAAGAATAGGAAAAAGGCTAGAATAGAAATAGGGGAAAACCGAGTTAGAGGGCGAAACAGAGCTCGGAGTATCGGATTGAGTTGAAACTTGGCGTGGGGCAAGAATACGTGATTTAGATTTTGTGGGTAGGCTTCCGGGTGGAAATCGGGGTTGTAGGACGCCGGTATCGCGCCGTACCATCCCGTATCTTGAAATATTTAAGATACCGGCAATGGGCCGTAACATGGACTAGATGTCCATTTTACTTAGGTATCTTGGTAGGTAATATATGTATAGGCTAGTACCTTACTACCCTAGGGAGCTCGGGTCAAAATACCAAGCGTAGTTAGGCTAACTTGATAGTTGTCGAAGCTAGAATTTTACCCTTTTTAAGGGTAAAATAGGATATTGGCCTACGGCCAAGATATGAGTTTCGAAGTCCAAGATGGACTTTGATATGGGTTGTAGAGGTTGGTAATAGTTAGAAATAGTCGCCTAGACCTAGTCTTGACCCCGGTTGACCACGGTTGACTTTTTGGACCAAAAGTCAACTATGGGTCAACGCTTTACCCAAATTAGTCCCAAATTCTATTAGACTTGCGTAGTTGACCAAAAGTCAACTATTAGTCACCATTGACCAGGGTTGACCAAGGTTGACCTAGAGTTGACCAGGGTTGACCAGTTGACCAAAAGTCAACTGTAGGCCAACTCTTGACCCCGTTTGACTTTCTTCGACTTGTTTTGACCCGTGATGACTGGTATGACCTAGGATTGACTTGGTTAGGCTTAGATTGACTTGATATAACTTGATTTGACCTAGATTGACTTGACAGGACTTAGTGTGACTCAGTGAGACCTAGTTTGACCTAGATTGCATATCATTCATTGTGAATCATTCCTAAACTTGTTTAAACCTATATTAACTTACAGTATCTCATATTTAGGTCTTCTGATACCGCTCTGAGCATTGATATACCATACAGCTCAGGACAGCAGGCGAGTACATTTACTGATAGTTTTTATTGTCTTGATATCTGCTATATCCGATTCAGTTGTAGTGTCTTACTTGATTCCTAACACGATGGTTCACGGACTAGTATATGTCGGATCCTGTCATGAGATGTTGTTCCCGGGTTACTTGGTATATTGGTACATGACTCGACTTGTTACTTGTACTTGTATAGACATGGACTTGGGAGTGGGCTGATCACCTGCTTTTGAATCCCGTGTCATGACGTGTTATGTCCGGATCCTTTATACTATTCGGGGATGGAGAGTTATTAGTGGTTGTGTGATCAAATTCCCACATTGTTCTACTGTATACATTGTTCATAGCTATACCCTCGCCTCACAACGGGTAAAGCCTTACCCTATATCGTTCATAGCTTTCCATGGTGACCGGCCTTACCGTTCTATTGTACACATTGTTCATAGCCGGTCGGATGGAAAGCCTGATCATGTTTCCCAAGCCGATCACATAACGCTCTAATAATTCAAATCACATTTTATATTTACTTTATCTTATCGTATATCCTGCTCTGTTCTATATTCAGTATTTTCTCACCATGCCATGATATACAGTTACTTACATGCTCTACTTGCCTTTACATTGTACCTTGATTGGAGACTAAGTTCTGCTCAGGAGAAGAGTTACAACCCCGATCCTTGTTTGGTTTAAGGGTTGTAACTCGGCTTCCGAACGGTTCCCAAGTTTTCATATATCTTTGTCTTGTAGTTCATTATACTGTCTCTTATAGAATTTGTCAATTTACATGGAACTGCTGTTAGTGTTTGTACTAGCTCATTTTCCTGACAGGATACCGTTATGATATATTACAGATGACTCTGAGGCGGACTGCCCGACCTACTATCGGGTTGAGTCTGATGGACTAGATTTAGACCGTGGCTTATTGGTAGAGCCACTGGACTTTGCTCACCCTGAGTAGCCTAGTTTAGTTAGGTTTGTCTGGCCTGCGAGCCAGCTAGTACATTTCAGTTCGTAGTATCTTTATACTTATATTATCTGAGACTCTGGATATTGTGTATAGCTCTGACTTGTGGATCTTGGACTCATTTTCCTGTTTATTCTATCATATTTCCTTTTCCGTACTATCTACCTTAGTTTGATATATGTGATTGAGACTGTATTGCTATGTCACCTCCATTCGGAGTGTATATACTGTACAGGTACATTTATCTATTTAATCGTAGTATTTACAGACCCTATATACAGCGTTCTACCGCCGATACTGCGACGTAGGCTGGACGTAACCACGTGCTCGTGCCCCTCTTCAGGGTGCGGGTCGTGACACCCAAGGCCTTTAGAGGGACGGAGAAGCCACTAGAGGTGTCACAGTGGCTTATTAGTACTGAGAAGCTACTGAAGGCATCCCAGTTGCCAGCTCGAGATTGGATGACAGCAGTGGACTTACTGTTAGAAGATAATGCTCACCACTGGTGGAAGGCGGAAGAGAGACGGTTAGGCACTGGGATCACTTGGAAGCAGTTCTATGATGTATTTTATGAGAGATTCTTCCCTATACATGTTCGAGATGGTCTCTACGACCAGTTCCTTCATCTGAAGCAAGGGAATATGACAGTTGATGAGTATGACTCAGAGTTCAACCGCCTGAGTCGATTTGGTGCGGGATTGATTCCGACCGAGTTAGAGAAGGCAAGGAGATTTCACCAGGGGCTTGCACCAGAGCTCAAGTCTTATACGACTACTCAGTCTCGAGTCTCCCATTCAGCTGTCTTGGAAGAAGCTCGTTCTCAGGAGATTCTTTACAAAGAACAGCAGCAGACATCGAGGCGCCATACCCCAGCAGTTACACCAGCCCGAACCACTCAGAGTGGACCTATCAGGAGGACCACAGGACAGTTCCAGCAGAGGCCCTCACCTTATCAGAAGCCTGTTTGCCACTACTGCGATATCCAGAATGACTGCAGGACTCGTCTTGGATTATGCTTGAGATGTGGATCTAATCAGGACATGCTCAAGGATTGTCCTGAGCAACATGCAATAGTACAAGCTCGACAAAATCCAAGGCCCACAGCCTCAGCTCTCCCAGCACCACGGCCTATAGCAGGAGCACCTCGTCCACCATTGCCGCCCCAAGGCACACAGTACAACAAAGCCAGAGCTCAGGGCCCGGGACAGAACTATGGGTAGGCATTCTCACTTGCTGTCTAGGATATAGAGACAGAGGCGGAAGTTATAGCAGGTATGGTTCTAGTTGCATCTTTTTCTGCTATTACATTATTTGATACTGGAGCCACTCATTCATTCGTAGCCACTAGTTTTGCCACTAGACACAGCATTCCCATCACACCCTTAGCTAAGAATGTTAAAATCCTCACTGGAGGAGGAGTTGTACCTGTTAGTGGTGTTTGTAGACTTTGTCCTGTAGTGATAAATGGCAGAGAGATGATGGCATGACTTATTGTATTCCCTATGCCGACATTTGATGTGGTTCTTGGAATGGACTGGTTGAGCCAGCATTTCGCTCTCATAGACTGCCATAGGAGCAGTATTATCTTTAGACCACCGAATGCGGCAGAGTTTGAGTTCACCAAAGAAGACGGAGAGAGTTGTGATGCACCCACATCGGGGACTCATATGATGATGCATGACACCCCACAGCACCCTATTATCACTGAGTTCGAGGATATGTTCCCCGAAGAGTTGCCAGGACTACCACCTGACCGAGATATTGAGTTTTCTATTGAGCTTATTCCCGGAGCCGAGCCTATTTCATCTCGAGTATATCGTCTGGCACCAAAGGAGTTGGTAGAGATGAAGATGCAGATTGATGACTTATTAGAGAAGGGATTTATTCGTGCTAGTGCGTCACCATGGGGAGCACCCGTTCTTTTTGTGCCTAAGAAAGACGGGACAGTGCGTATGTGCATTGGCTATAGAGCATTGAATGCGGTGACGGTGAAGAACAAGTATCCCTTGCCGCGTATAGACGATTTATTCGATCAACTGAGTGGAGCAAAAGTATTCTCCAAGATTGACTTACGATCGGGCTATCACCAATTGAAGGTTCGGAAGGAAGATATTGCCAAGACGGCCTTTCGATCAAGGTATGGACACTACGAGTTCTTGGTCATGCCGTTCGGTTTGACCAATGCTCCCGCAGTTTTCATAAATTTAATAAACAAGATCTTTCACCAGTACTTGGACAAATTTGAAGTAGTCTTTATAGACGATATCTTGATTTACTCCAAGAGTCAAGAGGAGCACAAGCAGCATCTACGGATAGTTTTGGGAACATTGAGGAATGAGCGACTTTTTGCGAAGCTTAGCAAGTGTGATTTCTTTCTCAAGGAGGTATCATTCCTTGGTCATATTGTTACGAGCAATGGTATATCGGTGGACCCAGAGAAGATCACAGCAGTCAAATCATGGCCCGCTCCCATATCAGCTTCTGAGGTGAAAAGTTTCCTCGGACTTGCGGGTTACTACCGACGGTTCGTGGAAGATTTCTCTCGAATAGCGGGACCTATGACTCGATTGACTTACAAGGATCAGGAGTTTATATGGACAGACGAGTGTCAAGCCACTTTTGACGAGTTGAAGAAGCGATTGACCACAGCACCGATCTTGACACTACCATCGGGCCCAGGAGAATTTGTGATCTACAGCGACGCATCCGGTAAGGGATTTGGATGCGTATTGATGCAGCACGGTCGGGTAGTAGCATACGCATCTCGACAGTTGAGAGTGCATGAGAAGAATTATCCGACCCATGATCTAGAGCTCGCAGCGGTTATCTTTGCTTTGAAGCTATGGAGACACTACTTGTACGACGAGAAGGTTGATATCTACACTGATCATAAGAGCCTCTAGTACGTGTTCACACAAAAGGAGTTGAATATGTGACAGCGACGTTGGTTGGAGTTGATGAAGGATTATGAGATCGAGTTTCATTATCATCCGTGCAAGGCTAATGTCGTAGCAGACACATTAAGCCGTAAGCCCAGGGCACACTTTTTGACTATACAGAGGGAGTTGATTAGAGACTTGGAACAGCTTGGTATTGAGGTAGTATTGCCGGGAGCAGACGGCGTATTAGCCAACCTTCAAGTGCAATCATCATTGGTAGAGCGCATCAAGGCAGCATTGCCCAATGATGCTAGATTTCGACGGCTGAAAGGGAAGACTGAAGCAGGAGAGCAGACAGGATTGAGGATCCACACCGATGGGACATTGCGATGTGGTGATCGCATTTATGTTCCCAATGGAGAGCTACGGCAGAAGCTGATGGCAGAGGCTCACAGTTCGACTTACTCCATTCATCCCGGAGGAACCAAGATGTATCGCGACTTACGACAGTATTATTGGTGGCACAGAATGAAGCGGGAGATAGCTCGTTTCATTGCCAAGTGCTTGGTATGTCAACAAGTTAAGGCAGAGCACCAGAGGACGGCCGAATTATTGTAGCTGCTACCCATTCCTGAGTGGAAGTGGGAGCACATTACTATGGATTTTGTCACGGATTTTCCTCGGAGTCCTAGAGGATGTGACGCAGTGTGGATAATTGTTGATAGACTTACGAAGTCAGCACATTTCTTGCCTTTTAGAGTGGGCCAGTCGACAGAGGTATTGGCGGAGATGTATATGGAGCAGATTGTGAGATTACACGGTGTGCCTGTTAGTATTGTGTCGGACCGTGACTCGAGATTCACCTCACACTTTTGGAGGAGCATGCAAGAGAGTTTGGGTACCCGATTGAAGTTTAGCACATCGTATCATCCGCAGACAGACGGCCAGTCGGAGCGTACCATTCAGACGCTAGAGGATATGTTGAGAGCATGTATGCTTGATTTTGGCGGTTCGTGGGAGGACCATCTTCATCTTGTTGAGTTTTTCTACAACAATAGCTATCAAGCGAGCATTCAGATGGCTCCGTTTGAAGCATTGTATGGTAGGAAGTGTCAGTCTCCTGTTTGTTGGAGCGACATAGGAGAGCGACAGCTATTGGGTCCCGAGTTGGTCTTGAGCACAGTGGAGACAGTGAAGAAAATTCAAGGCCACCTGCGAGCAGCGCAGGATCGTCAGAAGCAGTGGACAGATCTAATCGTCGTCGACCCTTGGAGTTCAAAGAGGGTGACCATGTGTTCTTGAAGAAATCCCCCACTAGAGGCACGATTCGATTCGGAGGACGTGGCAAGTTGAGTCCAAGGTACATCGGCCCTTTCGATGTCTTGGAACGTGTTGGAGAGGTTGCCTACAGATTGGCATTGCCACCGTCACTAGAGGGAGTACATGACGTATTCCATGTATCTCAGCTGAGGAGGTACGTGGCGGACAGCAATCATGTGCTTGATCACTCCGAGATCACAGTTGGACCGAGTTTGTCGTACGAAAAGCAACCAGTAGGTATCCTCGATCGTCGAGTGAAGGTGTTACGGAATCAATCTATTCCATTGGTTCGCGTGGCATGGAAGCATCACTCTCCAGGGGAGTCTACTTGGGAGCGCGAGGATGACATCCGAAATCGCTACCCGCAGTTGTTCGAAGGCGAAGGTATGTCTTGCAATTATACTTTCATGCATTGCATTTAATCTCCCGACCTTATTTTAATTTCGAGGATGAAATTTTTTTAAGTTGGGTAGGATGTAAACCCTCATAATTTATAATTGATTTTTTTATAAATTAAATTAATTTTGTTACGTATTTCAGTAATTATGGATTTATTTACTATTAAGTTGTTGGTAAAATTAAAGTATGTGTGTATATATACATTATTATATGTGTGCTTGTTAGTATTCTCTTTAAATTAGGAATATAAATTTTAGGATTTTTGGGTATTATTTGTAAATTTTTAGGAATTTATTGTGATTTTTAGATTTTTTTTTGGTAGCTTAAATGATATAAGTATTAGTTATAATTAGTAAAAATAAAAAATAAAAAAGAAGTCAATGCCCCCACTTAGATGGGCGCCCCCCCCCCCCCCCCCCCCCCCCCCCCCACGCTCAATGCTGCTGAAGCAGCGGAGTAAATTGAACCCAACCCGTGGGTTCATGTGTTGGTGTATTATGAATCCTAGTAATACTAGGTTTTGCCCCCAACTTGCTATAAATATAACTTCGTCCACAGACCTCAAAACCCTAAACTTCCAAAACGAAAGTTGAGGCTGATTATACCCTCTTCAACTATGAATTCGTTTCACCAGCGGTGGAGCTTTGTGCGCGACGAACGGAGCATCGGAAGTCAGCCCCGCGTCACCCACAGAGCAGTTTTCCCACTTAAGGTACCCTACTTCCCAATGACGTAACTTTTTACTCGTAGCACCGATTTCCGATCCGTAAAATTTTATGGAAAGTAGACTTGACCCTCTTCGAGATCCTCTAGATGGATTTGAAACAACCCATCAACTTGCTCGAAAAATCGAGACGAAGTTGAAGAAAAATCTATTTTCTGTATTACTATAAAACTGTTTTAAAACGACGACTTGTCGGCCAATTTTCGTGCTGTACAGTAAAATAATGCAGGAACTAATTAAAAATAGTAAGAGACAACCTAACCAAGATCGTGACGCATCTTCTGGATCGTCGTTTCGATTAACGTGTAAGAAATAAACTGATGTTGAAGTTGGAGAAAAATCTGTGATTATTTGTATAAAATTTTAGAATTTTCTCCGATACGACGTACGCTCCGACAAACCAGGCGACGTGGTCGCGCGCTATATGCATCGAAAGGCGCGTATGGACGTTGCGGACGTGTGGGAACTGACGGAACTCAGTTTCGTTGCGTGTGCGTGACGAAACCAACACGTATCCGTCGAGATACCCCTGTATCGACGTTTTGCAAACTTGTCCATAATTTCGTGTACAGTCATCGAATCGAGACGAAACTTACGCCAACAGGTCCGGATCAAAATTCTGGTCCTGCATGCCAAGTTTGGTTCGATTCTGAGAAGGTCGAATCGGAATCCAATTTTGGCGGGCCCGCGACCCACTCAAACGGGCGATTTTGTACACGGCTCCTCGGAATCCAAAACTGGACATACCGTTGAGTTCCTCTCCTCAAACTGAAACCGTAGACATGTAGTTTGAGGACTTTAGAGACCATAGACTTTGGCACGCATTTCGGTGCAAAGCGGGTCCAACGACGGATATCGTTTTGACCCGAAATTACGATTTTACCCCTGTTCTAGAATTTGACTTTTGGACAGGCGTTTTCTAGGTATGTCTTCTTCACCGAGATCATTTTTGATGTTTGTTTCAGCATTTGGAGTCATCTGTGATTTGTGAGTTTTGGTGCTGACACTTGCTACTCTTGAACTTGCCACTTTGCACCACCAGGCAAGATACCTTGCCACCCTACTCTGTGAATATTATATTCTTATTTTTAGTTGTTATTTTTCAGTATTTGTTTCATGATATTTTAACTGTGCGTCCAAGTCACACTTGGGTGCAAGCGACTATATCGGTCGTTCTTCTTGCTTTATTTATTCTTTTGCATTGACTTAGTCTAGTGACCACCCATTGATGTTGAGGTATTGGTATATCTTATACGGCCTTAACACTTGTTGTATCACGTGATGTGAGTCACATGTAGAACATGTTTCCGTGTAGTCGGCTGGCCACCGATACGTATGGAGCGTGCGACGGATAGGAGTAACTGCCAATAGTATTGCATGTTAGAAGACTTGGCGGTTACTAGAGGTTCATATCAGTCATGGAGATGATGATACTAGGCACTGGATGGGGAGAACAATACCTGACGTATGGGCTTCTTTACACTTCCATGATTACCTGTGCGCTCCTCCGGAGACGCAGGCTCCAGGTGCCCTCTGACGTTTCCCAGAGCGTTATGGACGTAGCCCTTCACATGGTGCCCTCTGACGTTTCCCGAGCGTTATGGACGTAGGCCCCTGGTACCCTCTATGGGAACTATGCCGATCCTATTTTCAGCCAGGGTTCATGCGTCGAAGGATTGTATCTCAACTGCATGTTCACAGTAGAATGGTCAAGAACCCGATTGCATGCATACCTTTTTTTCTTATTATATTATCACAGTTTATATGGCATGGTGTTTTCTTGTATCTTGCTATGTCCCCTGAGGACCTGGTTATCTCTCCAGGTTTAGACAATTTTCCACAGGAGTACGGAGCGGCATTGGAGCTATCCTACATTGATGACGAGGCAGTGCCTTATGATTCCTAGTCTATTTCTTATCTGAGACAGTTGTAGACATTATTTTACATCTCTTTTTCTTTCTATTTTGCGGAGGTCGGACTCCGATCTTGTGAGACTATTTTTCATAGCTGTTTGGAGTGAGTATGTTCACCCGGCTATCTTTTGATACTCTTATTTATTTATTTGGACTTCATTATCTTCTGTGTTGAGCTGTGATGAGATTAGATATGTTATTCTGGCCTGAGATTATTTATTTACAGCTTATGTGCATATACGAGGATTCTATATATTGGAGTATTCTTCGTATATGTGCAGCTGGCATGTTCACGTACTTGGTCCTATATATTTTGGGACTGGGGCGTTACATACATAAGCTGTAAAATACAGTAAACCATGATAACTAAATCTCATCCACAGAAATAAAGAATAATAATATAATCACTATGAATTTGTTATTTGTACATATAGTTGGGCGAAGACAAATCCACTACCAACTATTTTAAATGAGAGAAAATATACAAGAAAATGATCGATAAAAATGGCAAGACGGACCAAGAGCAATCATTTTCGAAGGAATGGAGAGGATCACGACCTAGGTTAGAACACCTGCGAAGAAGTCACAAAGCACCCACCTGGAGAGATCACAGGTCCTCAGAGGGACGTAACAAGATACAGAAAGAACATGCCATATAATTTGTGATATAAAATAAACAAAAGGAAAGGTGCATGCCATAGGGTGCCTAACCATTCTATGGTGATAATGCAGTTAAGAACAAATCTTCAACGCATGGGCACCCTGGCTACAGGAAAATCGGTATAGTCCCTCCGGGATACCAGGGATCTTAAAGCATAACATCTATCGAATGTCAGAGGCCAGCAGGATCAGGAGTAGGAAAGTACATACGTGGCCCATACAATAAAAAACTGTTCTTCCCACTCAATGCCTAGTAGGGTCACATCCATGACTCATATGAACTGCTAGCAACTGCCAAGTCCACTAGCATGCAAATATATTGGCAGTTACTCCCAACCGTCGTACGTCTCATACGTATTGGTGGTCGGCCGACTACGCAAGTACGTGTCCTACATGTGACTCACAACACGTGATAAAGCATGTGTCAAGGCCATATGAGATATACCAATACCTCATCACCAATGGGTGGTCACTAGTCTAAGTCACTGCAAGAAAATAGAACAAAACAAGTAAAATGACTGATACAGTCGCATGCACCCAAGTATGACTTGGACGCACAATGATATAAAACTATCAACAAGTAAAAATGCTGAAAATAAATAACTGAAAATAAGATAAAGTAAATCACAGAGTAAGGTGGCAAGGTATCTTGCCTAGCGATATGAAAATGGCAATCCAACAATCATGTACGTCGACAGTGAAATCTCAAAATCCACGAACGTCTCCGGATGCTGAAACAAACATCAAAAATATTCTCGGTGTAAAATATATATCTAAAAAATGCCTGTCCAAAAGTCCAATTCTGGAACAGGGGCAAAATCATAATTTCGGGTAAAAATGATGTCCGTCGTTGGATACGTTTTGCACCGAAACGTGTGCCAATATCTACGATCTCTAAAATCATCAAACAATATGTCTGCAGGTCCGGTTTGAGGAGACAAACCCAACCATATGTCCAAAGTTGAATTCCGATGGACCGTGCACAAATTTACCCGTTGGATCGGATCGCGGGCCCGCCAAACTGGCGTTCCGGTCGACCTTCTCAAAATCGGACTAAACTTGGCACACAGGACCAGAAAAATAATACGGTCCTGATGGAGCATGTTTCGTCTCGATATGACGAACGTGCACAGAGTTATGACCTAGCTTGTAAAGTGGTCGATATGGGGTATCTTGACAGATACGTATTGATTTTGTCGCGCACGCACAACAAAATCAAGTTTCGTAAGTTCCTACATGTTGAAAACATCCATACGCGCCTTTCGGTGCTTATGGGTTGCGACCACATGACCCGGTTTGTCGGGGCGCACGCCGTATCAGAAAAATTTTCCTAAATTTCTACTGTTTTAAAACTAGTTTTTCTTGAATTTTGCAAACTGATTTCTTTATATATAGTGGATGAATTATAAAACTGCAAAAAGGGTTTCGATGCTGGTCAGGTAGCCTAGAAGATTAATCAAATAGGTTTCCTATAATTTCAACTGGATTGGCTAGAATCACCCTTCTAATTAGCAGTGGTCGAAATTATTTTCGGTTTGGTATATTGTCGAATCTACATATTTTTCCTGGATTTTGGTTCAAATTTCCCTTCAATCTAATATGATTCAACCCAAACGAGTTGATAGGGTTTCGAGATGGTCACATAAACTATTCATAGGAGTTTACAGAATTTGAAACGATCTAACGTATAGGGAGAAATTTGATCGGATAGGTGGGTACCTGAAAATCGGTGTACCGAACAGGGCACTCTGTTCTAGCACGTGCAGTCGACTGCGGCGGCGCTCCGGCATATCCACGGTGGTTGAAGGCAGTCTAGAGATGCTCGCCCATGTCTGGGTGTGCTCGGGGTCGCCGCTCGAAACTCATAGTAGAATTTTCTTAGGGTTTTCCAAGGTTTCTATGGATGGGTTCGTATATATATGTCCATTTTAAAACCGATTTTAATTCGAATTTATATCGGGTTTAGATTAGGGTTGAGGGGTTGATATCGTAGAGAATCCTATAAGGATCAATATATAAAAAAAATTGAGTAAATTTGGTGAAAGATTGAGGTGTTTTGAAATTTCGAAATCCTTAAGTCTTCAGCTCTGTGCACGGGCTTTGGGGTCGGGAGGACTCCAAGTAGTGTAGCAGCAGTACTTTGTTTTTTTAATTTTTTTAATTATTTATTTTTTCCTTTTCTTTGTTTTTTTTTTAAACGGATGTAGAGGCTAGGCTCTGTAGTTGGTCGCGGAAAAGTAGGATGAACAGTGCCAATGCACTGTTCATTCAAATGGTGTTTTTCCCTTTAATTATTATTATTATAATTATTATTATTATTATTATTATTATTATTATTATATTTTATTATTTTTATCCATATACCTATATAAAGATATATATAAATCTACATATTAAAATAAATTTATAAAAATTCTAAAATTCACAAAAAATATTTTTTAAAACATTTTAATAATAACTTGGACAATTAAACCTATTACATATAATATAGCAATTTCTTGCTATTTATTAACATTAGCAAAAATATTTAGTAAATGCAAGCATTTTAGTAATTAATAAAATACCGTATTACACCAATAAAGCTTAGAAAAAAAATTTCTAACCAAAATAATACAGTATTTTCTTTTGAACTATTTTAGTACATAAGCTTGTAAAATTTAGCTATCTATGTACTTAATGTAGCACTTATTCAAACTTAAAACAATTCCTACAAGATTTCTAAGAAAAATATTTCTTAAAAAATGATTCAATCCAATTTTATACAAAATATGTATTTACCATATAGAACCGTAATCACTTGTTAGTTCTTGATATTCACAAAATCAAAAATAATTTGAAGACATTTTACTAATTAAGAAACTATAACTGTTTAATAAATAAAAAAAAAGTTTTGATATTTAATATGAATAATAAAAATTTAACTCAATTACCATATTCCCATCTTCTAAGCAAACAAAAACACCTATATTAAAATATACTTTTTAAATTTTAGGAATTTTACATCCTACCCAACTTATAAAAATTTCGTCCTCGAAATTAAAATAATCTTAATATCAAAGAATAATGAGTTTTAATTCAAGGGAGGGCAGGTACGTCACTTCGTAACTCGATTTTCGAAAAGATGGAGGAGTTTGTTATAAGAGAATCCAAATTGACATTATATTCTACAAGATGAGGTATTCATGGTTCAAGGTCCTACCCAACTTATAGAAGTTGGCTAACCGTGCAAATCATCATTACAAGACTTCTGAAACGGACGGTTTCTAAAGGGTGGCATGAGAATATTGGAAGTTCTGACCGCAGTCACGGATGCTAAGTACGCCTAGTTATTGTCACCGAGTTCTTGATCAATAACTTCTATAGGAGGATTATTACAATCTAAAATTGTTTCTATCGGCCATGCTTCCAGCAAGATGGTAGGAGTCTCTGGTTCGAATATAACTAGAACGTGTTTGTTCAGCAGGATTTCAGTCTTTGCCTAAAGAGATGAGAGACAATATTAATGTCGAATATTGCTATATACTAGAATAGGTAAGTATCTAAATCTTAAGTCATAACGACTAGCAGGTGTGGGCTGGTCTTTGGTGTTGTGTAGGAAGCATGTGTCTGCTTGAGCGGAATGCATATGTGGTAGGTGTGACGTGTCTTGCATGGTCATGGGTACTCGGTTTAATTTATGTTGATGGGTCCATGTTTGCAAGTTTAAGATCAAAAGGACAAAAATAGACATCTTATGGTTTGTTCTAAGGAAAATTCATCATACGTGTGGTATAATTGATATGGAGCACAAGAAGTGTGTTTGCATGGGACGTATATCATGTGTACAGCTTGACTGGTCTACTTCATAAGTGTGAACTTTGTTTTGAAGGAAAAGACTAGAGTTGTGCTTCAAATACCAAGGTCACGATAAAGGTTATCAATTTATACGGATACGAGTAGACGTTATGAACCATTGTTTTATTAGCTCAAGGGGAATCAATCTACCACAATCAGGTGCTAAATTACAAACCATAAGTTCTCACATAGGCTTAGAATCTATTCCCTTTGATCTTGACTTTAAACTAATATACGATTCTATGAATAATGGATCTGAAGAATCAAAGATGTGATCTTTTACTGCGGTTATCTAACGCACGAGCAAAGGGAGATATAATACGATACGAAGTTCTTGTTGCAACTCCCAAGCAGATGTAGGAACGGTTACGAATGGTATTCTATTATAAGAGATAAAGTATACTAAGTTTATGGTTTTATCTAACCCACATGAATTAGTTAAATATAGAAAGCACAGTAATAGGACTTCTAAGAAGATTAAATTCCAAGGAGGTGTAAGAAAATATGAGGTACTTTTTGTCGTAGTTACAGACTCTAGGGGAAGCCTAGGTATTGCTCATTGCTCATATGTTAGCTATGTTTCCTTAAGGCGGCAGTAGTAGTGGTCTTGGTCAAGCATAACCGGAAACAAATTGGTGCTACGGGATTCCATTCATCATATAGGATAGGCTATGAGAAGATATGGTTAAGGGATTTATGAAAGGAGGGCTAATAGACCAAGGAAAAAGGGATTACATAATAGGTGTAAGGACCTGTTTCATCAAGTTTGGTTTTTTTTTGTCCATATATTACGATAGGCAGGGATGTGTTTAACTTGGGTTTTAATGGGGTTCCCAACGGGTCATCGATCTATGATTTTTTTTTAACCTTAAGTTTAAATCCATACTGGTTGGACAATCTTGTATTATGGTAGGGGTTATAGCTGGCCTTTTTGTCTTGAAAGTCGTATCACAAAAATAGAGTATATGAGATGTGTTTGAGTGGGACATGATATGTCTACTTGAAGGTGGACTCTTCTAGGTCTTGCATACGAATCTTGTTAGAAGGTAACAACTAGTATTACGCTATGAATATCAAAGTCACGTTAAGGGACACCAGAAGATCTAAAAAGAAAGTGGGAGTTAACGAATCACTAATTTATCATCCTAGTGAGAATCAATTTACTTTATTCAATCGTAAGCTTAGTGAATCCCAAAATGTAGAAGCCTTACAATCTATTCACTCTAGAGACTAGGGCATAGTTTTAGGAATAATGAGGTTAGGAATATTTAAGTCGCAACATTGTACCTTGACCTTTGATAATAATAAGTCACGATGTGATCGATAACGTAATATGGTAGTTATGGCCCAAATTTGAGGACCGTACCTCTATATCTAATAAATAGAAATGATGGCGTACAACGATACATGAGTCGATAAAATAGATTGATCCACCTGTCCATGGTATACGAGAGTTATTGATGGGGTAACGAACTCTAAAGCACGTCATATGAAGGATCTCTAACTACTAAGTCATAAATTTCTATTTGTGTAAAGCCTGCTAGACTATGGTCATAAGCTTTCTAATGGTTTCGAATGTAGGGCTCATGCATTGCTGTTGATAACTGGTAAATCGTAATATGATAGGATATTATGCTATGGTATTGACTAAGCTAGTGATTGTGATGTTCCAATGCTAAGTCAGGTCTTAATAACAAAATTTGCATAACTGGAATAATATCTGTTGGACTCAAATCTCTGGATGGGTGTCTACCATAGTCAAGGTAAATACTTGTCCTTGTTTCTGCCTATTCTCCTCATGTCTAATTGTGTGCTTAGTCGAGTAAGGGTTAGGTTAAGGCATCAGGGTTGCTAATTAAAGCAAGATTCAAGAAAAATTAAAGACTCACAATAATTGTTTCTTAAGGATAGATAGTCTCCCAGGTTGGTGTTTTGACCAAGGGTAAGACCCTAATAATTCTTAAATTCAAATGACTAGAAGGTCACGATATTAATTTTAGGGTCGAGGGGAGGACAAGTAACTCAAGGCAAGGTTATAGTCACATGGCTTGCTAGCTACACTTGTGTATACCACTATCATTGTTATAGAGGAATACTCTGGATCTAATAGCATTTGTTTTTCCGAGATAGGTGACGGGATACAATAGAGAGTTCAAGGGATATCATCGAATATGAATACGAGGTTCAAAGGCGATTTGAGTATTTCGAAGGAAATTGTCAAGACAGTTGCGGATGAGATCCTAGAGACACCTATATCTCAATCCAAGTAAGATAATTAGATGAAAAGCAAACCAAGTGTACTAGGGTTGACCAGACCATAATACACCGATTCTAATCAGGGAATATGTTAGTGGGCGTCCCCAGTATACATATGCCCTGAACAAGCTCGATAAAGAATAAGATTGCAAAACTAGGCTATAAATAGCGACATCATTCATGGTAGTGCAAGGTATAAGTACAATAGATAATGAATAAAGTAGTTATAAATAGTTCAAGTTTCATAAGGACCTAAGTCTTGTTCGGTGTTTCTGCTTATACAGTTATCCAACTGCCACTTGTATCAGGCCGTGGTTGACCAATGGAGTAGGGGCTACTAAAACTCTATATTCTAGGTAAACATATCTTCCTACACTAGCACATATTCGGTGCCACCCGGTTATACTTCATTAATGGATTATAAGAACACGGAGTGATAAGCCGTGAGGCATACTACCCAACTTAAAAAGTCAACTAATAGAGTAACTGAGAAATATAACACGTATACTTGTATGAGTTATCTTCCTAACCTCTTTATCAGGCACAAAGGAAAAAGTTAAGATTTACAGTAGAAAGGAATCAAGCAGAAGGAAATCAAGTTAGTCGGACGAGAGTTCGAAATTGGAATCAAATGAGGAGGTCAAGCATGTGGATGAGATACCTAGATTCTAATCCTATATGCAGGCTCACATCGATACAGTAACATAACCGAAGTGACAAACTGACCTGTATGGGCCACCATAAAAACATGTAACATCTCAGCTCCAAAATACTTAGGACTATGTATGTAGACATGCCAGCTGTATACATACGAAGTATACTCCAATGTATGGAATCCTCGTATGTATACATAAGCAATAAAATACAGTAAACCATGATAACTAAATCTCATCCACAGATATAAAGAATAATAATATAACTACTATGAATTTGTTATTTGTACATATAGTTGGGCGAAGACAAACCCACTACCAACTATTTTAAATGAGAGAAAATATACAAGAAAATGATCGATAAAAATGGCAAGACGAACCAAGAGCAATCATCTTCGAAGGAATGGAGAGGATGACGACCTAGGCTAGAACACCTGCAAAAAAGTCACAAAGCACCCACCTGGAGAGATCACCAGGTCCTCAAAGGGACGTAACAAGATACATAAAGAACATGCCATATAATCTGTGATATAAAATAAATAAAAGGAAAGGTGTATGCAATAGGGTGCCTAACCATTCTACAGTGATAATACAGATAAGAACAAACCTTCAACGTATGGGCACTCTGGCTACAGAAAAACTGGTATGGTCCCTCCGAGATACCAGGGACCTCAAAGCATAACATCTATCGAATGTCAGAGGCCAGCATGATCAGGAGTAGGAAAGTGCATATATGGCCCATACGTTAAGGAACTGTTCTCCCTTCCCAATGTCTTGTAGGGTCACATCCACGACTCATATGAACCTCTAGCAACTGCCAAGTCCACTAGCATGCAAATCTATTGGCAGTTACTCCTAACCGTCGTACATCTCATACGTATCGGTGGCCGACCGACTACGCGAGTACGTGTCCTACATATGACTCACAACACATGATAAAGCATGTGTCAAGGCCATATAAGATATACCAATACCTCATCACCAATAGGTGGTCACTAGTCTAAGTCAATGCAAGAAAATAGAACAGGATAAGTAAAACGACTGATACAGTCGATTGCACCCAAGTGTGACTTGGACGCACAATGATATAATACTATCAACAGGTTAAAATGCTGAAAATAAATAAAAATAAGATAAAGTAAATCATAGAGTAAGGTGGCAACGTATCTTGCATGTCGGTACGAAAATGGCAATCCAACAATCAAGTACATCGGCAATAAAATCTCAAAAACTACGAACGGCTCCGGATGCTGAAACAAACATCAAGAACATTCTCAGTATAAAATATATATCTAAAAAACTCATGTCCAAAAGTCCAATTCTGGAACAGGAGCAAAATCATAATTTCGGGTCAAAATGATGTTCGTCGTTAGACCCGTTTTGAACCGAAATGCATGCCAATATCTACAATCTCTAAATTTGTCAAACTACATGTCTACGGGTCCAGTTTGAGGAGACGAACCCAACCGTACGTCCAAAATTGGATTCCGGTGTACCGTGCACAAATTCGCCCGTTGGATCGGGTCACGAGCCCACCAAATTGGCGTTCCGGTCGACCTTCTCAGAATTGGACTAAACTTGGCACACAGGACCAGAAAAATGATACGGTCCTCATGGCCCAAGTTTTGTCTCGATACGACGAACGTGCACAAAGTTATGACCTAGTTTGTAGAGTGGTCGATACAGGGTATCTTGACGGATACGTATTGATTTCGTCGCGCACGCACAACGAAATCAAGTTTCGTAAGGTCGCACACGTTGACAACATCTATACGTGCCTTTTGATGCTTATGGGTTGCGACCATGTCGCCCGGTTTGTCGGGGCGCACGCCGTATCGGGAAGAATTTTCTGAATTTCTACTGTTTTAAAACTAGTTTTTCTTGATTTTTGCAAACTGATTTCTTGATTGATCAAATAGGTTTCCTATAATTTCAACTAGATTGGCTAGAATCACCTTTCCAATTTGTAGTGGTCGAAACTATTTTCTGTTTTGGTATATTGTCGAATCTACATATTTTTTCTGGATTTTGGTTCAAATTTCCCTTCAATCTAATACGATTCAACCCAAAATAGTTGATAGGCTTTCGAGGTGGTAACATAAACTATTCATAGGATTTTACAGAATTGGAAACGATCTAACGTATAGGAAGAAATTTGATCGGATAAGTGGGTACTTGAAAATCGGTGTACCGAACAGGGCACTCCGTTCTGGCGCATGCAGTCGACTGCGACGGTGCTCCGGCATCTCTGTGGTAGTTGAAGGCGGTCTAGAGATGCTCGCCCATGTCAGGGTGTGCTCGGGGTCGCCGCTCGAAACTCGCAGAAGAATTTTCTTAGGGTTTTCCAAGGTTTCTATGGATGGGTTCGTATATATATGTCCATTTTAAAAACCGATTTTAATTCGAATATATATTGGGTTTAGATTAGGGTTGAGGGGTAGATATCGTAGAGAATCCTATAAGGATCAATACAACAACAAAAAAATTGAGTAAATTTGGTGAAAGATTGAGGTGTTTCGAAATTTTGAAATCCTTAAGACTTCAGCTCTGCGCGCAGGTTTTGGGGTCGAGGGGACTCCAAGTACTGTAGCAGCAGTACTTTGTTTTTTTTTAAATTTATTTATTTATCTATTTTTCCTTTTCTTTGTTTTTTTGAAGGGATGCAGAGGCTAGGCTCTGTAGTTGGTCGCAGAAAATTAGGATGAACAGTGCCAATGCACTGTTCATTCAAATGGTTTTTTTCCTTTAATTATTATTATTATTATTATATTTATTATTTTTATCCATATACCTATATAAAGATATATATATAAATCTACATAAAAAATAAATTTATAAAAATTCTAAAATTCACAAAAAATATTTTTTAAAATATTTTAATAATAACTTGGACAATTAAACCTATTACATATAATGTAGCAATTTCTTGCTATTTATTAACATTAGCAAAAACATTTAGTAAATGCAAGCATTTTAGTAACTAATAAAATACTGTATTATACCAACAAGTAAAAAAATTCTAACCAAATAATACAGTATTTTCTTTTGAACTATTTTAGTACATAAGCTTGTGCAATTTAGCTATGTATGTACTTAATATAGCACTTATTCAAACTTAAAATAATTCCTACAAGATTTCTAAAATAAATATATTTCTAAAAAAATGATTTAGTCAAATTTTATACAAAATATGTATTTACCATATAGAATCGTAATCACTTGTTAGTTCTTGATATTCACAAAATCAAAAATAATTTGAAGACATTTTACTAATTAAGAAACTATAACTGTTTAATAAATATAAAAAAGTTTTAATATTTAATATGAATAATAAAAATTTAACTCAATTACCATATTCCCATCTTTTAAGCAAACAAAAACACCTATATTAAAAATATACTTTTAAAATTTTAGGGATTTTACACCTGTGATCGATCCTTTGTAGAAGATGTAGGATTAGTCCTTTACGTATAGCCTTGATGAATCTGTACTAGATATTTATAGGCATAATAATAACAGAACTTCTTTCCGTATTTTCTATTGTCTTTTTAATACTCGGTCTGTGCCTTTGTATCATCCGCGCTATGGTGGAGGAATGTTATCAGCTGAGATTTTTTATGCTTCTACAGTTATAATCGCCCCTAGATATGTTGAGGCATATGCAGTTCTCTAGGAAAGTCAGGGAGATTATTGTTAGCCCAATGATTATATCATGTTTTTGAATATGGCTAGTCAATTAAGTTTAACATAATGACGTCACTAATATTCATGTAATCACTATCATGTTTCTACTTAAACTTAGCATTGTCCTAATGTTCTATATCATATTTCTATGTTTCCATCATAATGCACCATACTGCTTTGTTCGTCTAATATGTACTTTCATATATGTAGTAAGCGTGATCAAAAATGATCAAACCAGGACATATGCAATGGAGAATTATTAATGGGCCAAAGACGACGTTATACAAGAAGATTTCTCTGAACTACCCAACAACCTATCCGGGGCCTCGCATCGGGGGTTCTGCTACCCGGTCAGCGAACAGGGGTCGAGGGGGCAGCGCCCCCCGTGGGGATTCGGGGGCGAAGCCCCCGAAAGGAAAAAGGCGTTCTTAAGTCTGCTCAAATATTAGAAGAAAGACGTCATCAAAGGGCTATTGGTTTTCCTATTTTATCAATGTATTTTTTATTTATTGATTCTAGGAATATGATGTACACTAAGTCGTACTGGCAAATAGGCTACCCTAAAAATATTTTCAAAATATCATATGTTTTGAAAAACAGCCCCCTATTTACAAAAAGCTCCTAACTGCTTAAAACAATTTCAAAAAGCCCAAAAATCAAATTGCAAAAATCCTGACCAACCCTGACAGAACTCGGCCAGAGTTCAGCCAGAGTTCAGTTAGTGAACGTTGCTTTTTGAACTTGGTCTCCCTGCAGTTACGGATCCTACCGAGATTTTCTCATAGAGTTCTGCCCGAATTCTGACAGAGTTCTGTCTTTGGAAAAACTATAAATAGAGAAGGATTTCAATCATTTCAACTCGCCAATTCACTTTCATATCTCTTCTCTATAAGCCTACTACTTCTTTCAAAGTATTCTGAGCTATTCATTTTCAAATCCCAAGCCAGTTACAATCCTCTAGTCGATTTGCCAGTGCGGTGCGGTCTAGAAGTTTCATAGTGATTGTAATCAGAGGCTTGATTGAAGAAAGACACTTCACAATTGAAGTTGGTCGAGTACTTTGGATCAAAGCTCACGTTGTAGAAGTTACAAGAACTTCGGATGAAAACTTGTTGTATTTTCCAATAGTGGATTCAACTGGAAGCTAGAGTTCTTCCGACTGGACTAGTCCTCACAAGAGAAAAATCAGTATACATCCTTGTGTTTGAGTTTGCTTTCTAATTTCTAGTTTTTATTTACTTACTTGTGATATATAATTTGTGATCTTGTTGCTAACATTTTTAGTTAGCTAAATTATGTTGCCTACTCTATTCCCCCCTCTAGAGTATTGCGCTTTACAATTCGTTCCTATAATTATCACCCCTAATCTTGGGTTCCAATATAGCGATCATATCTGGAGAGTGTTTCTGGTTAAAAGATTAAAAGAAGGTCTGCGTTTGTTGATTCTCGATGCCTCTCGCATTCCAAACAATGGATTTAAACATTATTGGGATTTGAAGGAGTGTAGTTTGGCATCTTTCTGACTCCGAGTTTGCATTGGGTTAGAGGGAGTAATGTAGGAACGAAGTCGTAAAGCAGAATACTCTAGAGGGGGGTGAATAGAGTAGGCAGCAGAATATTGCTAATTAAAAACTTGTTAGCAGTTAGATCACAGAAATAATATCAATAAACAAAAAGTAATAACTGTAAAAGAAAAGAGATCATAAGGCAAACGCAAACACAACGATATATACTGGTTTTCCTCTTGTAAGGAGTTGTCCAGTCGGAAGTACTCTAGCTTCCAATTGAATCCACTATTGAAAAATCTCGCAAGTTTTCATACGAAGTCCTTGCAACTTCTACAGATGCGAGCTTTGATACGAAGAACTCGATCAACTTCAGTTTTGAAGAGTCTTTCTTCAATCAAGCCTCTAATTATAATTTCTCTGAAATCTTCTAGACCGTACCGTACCAGCAAATTGACTACATAATTGTAACTGGCTTGGGATTTGAAAATGAAAGCTTTTTAGAACTATTTGGAAGAAACGTAAGCTTAGAAGAGAAAAGATGAAAGTGAATGAGAGTTTTGAAATGATCAGAATTCCTCTCTATTTATAGTTTTTCCAAAGGCAGAATTCGGGCAGAATTTGGAAGAACTCTATGTAACAATCCACAACTGAAGGGAGACCAAGTTCAAAATCCAACGTTCATATAACGTTCACTAACCGAACTCTGGCCGAACTCTGGTCGAACTCGGGCCGAGTTCTGTCAGGGTTAGTCAGAGATATTTTTAAAAATGATTTTTGGCTTTTTGAAATCCTTTAGAAGCTTTTTGTAAATAAGGAATGTTTTGTAAAAACATAGGTCATTTTTGAAAACAATTTTGGATAGCCTATTTGCCAGTACGACTTAGTGTACAATGTATTCCTAGACTCAATAAAAGTAAAAATTATACTGCATAAAAAAATACAGTCTCGAGTGGCAAACATAGCTTCAGTCTTGAACTGAGTAGATATCCAATCTTGATCAGTGTCCAAGTATCCAAAACGTCTTAAGTAAACATCTTTATATCGAGACGTAGTTTGATCAATTATTAAAATCACTATGACCAATGGGCCAACAATCTCTTCCATTTTGATAATTGACAAACCTTGACCGAAAATCTCCCCCATTTTGATAATTGACAAACCTTGACCGATATAACATCTTTGGTCTTTATCAAAACAAATTGTACCGATATAATGTACCAAAAAAATTGTTCCTGTAGATTGTTCATATCATGTATTCTTACAGAACGAAGAAGTTAGATCTTACTACTCCCCCGTTGTCACTTAGCAAAATAATTGCAAAAGAGAAAGCTCCCCCGCAATATATGCATAAGTAACAATCAGTGAAGAAACACAAAATATAGATATAAAAAAATTATCACAGGCATGGTATAAAGGTCACAGACAGTAAAGAAATATTATAAGCAGAAAATATTTCACAAGCAGTTTAAATGGAAGCATAATAAAAGATAATGCTATGAGAAATATGGAATAATGCTAAACTGAATAAAAATATGCTGAAGAAAGCATATAACATGTTCATCAGACAAAAGTAACAAAAGAAATCACAACCACATAAATAATAAGAGTACTGATACTAGCATGGAATGTCGGAGCATTTCCAAGTAAACAAAGACAATAAAATCAGTCTCAATAGTACGACAACTAGATAAGAATGTCTAAATCACATATCATCCTCATCATCATCATCATCATCTGCAGTGCCAGCATGTCTACCATGTCCGGATGGACCAGCTCCATAGGTGTGTGGAGTAGCACCAGAACTACGGTACCAATCATAAGCGTTCCCTGGCTGGAACAGAGAATGGACCGCCTCATCCTCAATGCGATAACCAGATATAGTAGGATATCTAGGAAGAGAAATAGCAGAATGACCCGTTTGAGCAAATCGGAGATCGGCAAACGAGTTAGCAATAGCCTGGAACCGAGTCACGTCACGGAACTCACGTTTCCTGGAAGTGTCAAAAAAGAAAGTCTGCATATCCAAAATATGCTGATGGATACCCTCAAAAGTTATAAGGTAGGTCTGAGGAGGAACAGGTGCAGTAGGAGCAGGAGCAGGAGGTGTAGGAACAGGTGCAGTAGGAACAGGAGCAGGAGGTGCAGGAATAGTAGCAATGCTACGACGAGAAAGCTTGAGAAACTTGGGCTTAGGGTCCAGAGCGCAAGTAGATAAATCGATATCAAAACTCTGAAAGATGCGAAGGATAAGCATCACATAAGAGAGATTGCGGTCTCTTCCGCGACATCTTTCCATTATCTGGATGATAGTCATAGGGGCAGAAAAAGAAATCCCCTTAAGAATGTGATATAGGGCAGAAAGTTCTAGTGTAGTGACACCATCTTTTGAAGTAGATTTTGGAAGAATAGTGGAATAGATGATGCGATGTAACTCGTAGTTAAACAAGTTCAAGTTATTGGCCTTGAACTTTCCAGGACGAGCACGTGCTAGCGCACAAAGCTTATTCTTGAAACTAACAAGAGTCGTGCCCTCGGAAAAGTCGAAGTCGGTGATGTCATCGAGCGGGGCACCTTCGTTTGGAATACCAAGGATTTTTGCTAACAACACATCATCGAACTCGATATCGATCCCACCAATACGAGTTCTTGCGATAAAAGTGTCTAACACGAAGTTATAATAGAATCGTCTAAGGGCATTAGTAGCTATAGGGAATTATTGGGTAACGAGACGGTGTAACCCTAATGCCTCAAACAAAGAACGATGATCTGAAAATACAGTCCATTTGATTGGCGTGCCTGTGCATATTATACGCATAGCAAAGTCGGCATACCATAGCAAAGCTTGGTCATGAGTTTTGAAGTAAAACGCATCCGACACGCCGTCATCCGATTGGACCGGGGAAAATAGTGAATTCATGTTCGGATCGAAAGACGATGCCTCTTCACTGGCATTAGTCTTCTTCCTCTTGAAAGGATTGAATTCCTTAGGCATTCTTTCCTAAAACTAGGTAAACCTAAGAATTTGAAAGTGGAGGAAAGAAGGAGTTATACCATCCGAGAATCAAGTATGTTGTAGAGGACGCGATTTTCCGCACGAATCCAAATTTTGGATGGATCTCTCCACGTAGATTGAAAGGAAAGGAATGGAAAAAAGCTAGGGTTTAGGGGGACCTTCGGCTGCTGCTGCTGCTGTGATGATATAATTTGGAAGAGATGAAGAGGAGGAGGCCTCGGGTTCTGACTTAAAAAATTATAGCACCAACAGAACTCTAGCCGAATTCGGACCGAACTCGGGCCGAATTTGCCTAGGGTTCTCCTGGTTTTTTTTAAATTTGTGGGCCACATCCTTTTCATCAACTCATTTCAAATATTTAATTCAAAGTTTAGTAATTTTAAACTTTCAATAATATAATTAAAATTATTTTATAAATTAACTTTCGTTACTCAGTGTCTGTTTCAGATTAGTTGTAGGAGTACTGTCCCAGCTAACGGGAGTTCATCGAGGAACAATTAAGTACCGCTTCGCTTCGACCATAGTCGTGGGGACAGACAGACTCTTTGTAGGCTTATCTCGAAAATAGTTATTGAGTATTGAATAAATTAATTAATAAAACAAAATTAATTAATATTATTGACATCTAAAATTCCTAATTCTCGACGTAAATAATTGAAACGATCTTCCGCTAGAGGTTTTGTGAAAATGTCAGCCAATTGATTCTATGTGTCTATGTATACAAGATCTATATCTCTATTTTGTTGATGATCTCTAAGAAAATAATGTCGAATCTCAATTTGCTTAGTACAAGAATGACATACTGGATTCTTAGTCGAATTAATAGAACTAGTGTTATCACAGAAAATGGGTATGTATGTGAAATATAATCCAAAGTCTTCTAAAGTTTGCTTCATCCATAAAATTTGTACACAACAACGTCCTGCAGTAATATACTCAGCCTCATTTGTTGATAATGCGACAGAATTTTGCTTCTTGCTAAACCAAAAGACTAAGGCTTTTTCTAAGAAATGACATGTGTCGTTGGTACTTTTTCTATCCACTTTGCATCCGACAAAATCAGCATCAGAATAACCGGTTAGGTCAAATGATATGGTTTTAGGATACCATAAGCCAACAGAAGAAGTGCCTTTAAGGTATCAGAAGATACGCTTAACTGCGCACAGATGTGATTCCTTAGGATTGGCTTGAAAATGTGCACACAAGCAAACACTAAATATAATGTCTGATCGACTAGCAGTTAAGTACAGTAAGCTATCGATCATACCTCGATACTTACGTATGTCGACGGGTTTGCCTTGTTCATCAATATCAAGCTTGGTTGAAGTCGCCATTGGAGTGCTAAGTGGTTTGATTGCTTCCAGGTCGAACTTCTTTAATAAATCTTTTGTGTACTTTGCTTGATTTATGAACGTCCCATTGTTGGTTTGCTTGATTTGCAGTCTGAGAAAGAATTTTAGCTGTCCCATCATGCTCATCTCAAACTCATTCTGCATACACTTTGAAAATTCTTGACAAAGAGATTCATCAGTGGATCCAAAAATGATATCATCTACATAGATTTGAATCAAAAGAAGATTGTTATTCAAAGATTTCATAAACAGTGCAGTGTCAACATTTTCCTTTGAAAAACTGTTGTCAAGTAGAAAAGAGCTTAAACGATCGTACCAAGCACGAGGGGCTTGTTTTAAACCGTATAAGGTTTTTTTCAACTTGAAAACATAATCAGGATTTTTGAAATCAGTAAAACCTGGAGGTTGAGCTACATAAACTTCTTTTATAAAACCATTCAAAAATGTGCTTTTAACAACCATTTGAAATAATTTAAAATTATGAAAACATGCAAATGCACATAACATGCGAATGGATTCTAATCTCGCAACTCGGGCATAAGTCTCATCATAGTCGATACCTTCTTCTTGATTGTATCCTTGGGCTATGAGTCGAGCCTTATTACGAGTCACTAAACTATTCTCGTTCAGTTTGTTTCAGAATACCCAACGGGTGCCAATGACTGGACGATCAATGGGCTTGGGAACAAGTTCCCAAACTTGATTTCGTTCGAATTGGTTTAATTCCTCTTGCATAGCATCTAACCAAAAATTATCACTACATGCTTCTTCAATATTTTTGGGTTCAAGCTATAAAATAAAAGTAACACAAGAATCTATATCTTTATTAGAGGAACGAGTACTTACACCCTTGGTAATCTCACCAATTACCAAGTCCTTTGGATGATCTTCCAAAAATCTCATCTCTTTTGGCATATCCTCAGGATTGTTGGTTCCGGCTTCTTTGCTTGAAGACTCAGCTGGTGCTTGGTGTGAAGGTTTCGCATCTTTATGGAAAGGTTTTACAGTAGCTGTACTTGGTGTACTCACGTCTTCATTATCGTCATCGACTGAATGTTGATTTAGTTCATCAAACTTGATATGAATTGATTCTTCGATGATCATGGTTCTCTTATTGAAGACTCTGTACCCTTTGCTCTTTGTCGCATAACCTAAAAAGATACCTTCATCGGCCTTTTTATCAAATTTACTTAGGTTGTCTTTAGTATTAAGAATAAAACATTTACCACCAAACATCTTGAAGTATGAAATAGTGGGTATTCTATCAAACCATAACTCATAGGGAGTCTTCTTCGATATAGGTCGAATCAGAACCCTATTGAGAATATAGCATGCTGTATTGACAGCTTCAGCCCAAAAGTATTTAGGTAGACTAAACTAGTTCAACATTACTCTAGCCATTTCAGATAGAGTTCTGTCCTTGCGTTCCACAACTCTATTTTGTTGTGGAGTCCTAGGGCAGAAAAAATCATGCAAATAACCGTGTCTCACAGAATTGCTTGAACTCTGCATTCTCAAATTTGCCGCTATGATCACTATGAATGTGAGTAATTATGAAACCTTTTTCATTCTGTACTTTCTTGCAAAAGGTGACGAATTCTGACAAAGCATCGTTCTTGCGTGCAAGAAAATATACCTATGTGTATCTAGAGAAATTATCTACAATGACAAATGCATATAACTTACCACCTAGACTAGCAATTCTACTAGTCCAAATAGATCCATATGCAACAAATATAGAGGTCTAATGGTACTTACAGTGTTCTTGGATTTAAAGACGGATCGGGTAGAATTGTTCTTTTCATATTCACTACATACCATATCCTTCTTGAAAGATATATCCGGTAAGCCGCGTACCAACTTCTTTGTGGATAGTTTTGAAATTGTGTCCATGTTTGCATGACCGAGTCTCATATTCCATAGTTGACTCTCAATGCTCTTGGCCATCAAGAATCTACTTGCTTTGTTAGTATCTTCTAACAAATAGAAAACATATATGTTGTCTTCCCTGATACCTTCAAAGATAGCACTACCAGTTGAGCTATCAACTATAATACATTTGTCTTTGATGAAGTTAATGCCATAACCATGATCAGCTAAATGGCTTATGCTGAGCAAATTATGTTTTAACTCGGTAACTAGACAGACATCTTTAATCACAGGATAGGGAGCCTTACCAATGTTACCGATACTGATTATGTACCCTCTCAAATTATTACCGAATGAGACATATCCATCGTTATTCTTCTTCGACAGTGTTGCGAATAATGATGCATCACCGGTCATGTGCCGTGAGCAACCACTGTCGAGGATCCATTTGCTTCTAGCATGTGAAGGACGTCCCACCTACAAAATAGTTTGCAGATGAAACTCTTGGTACCCATTTCTTGTAGGGTCCTGATATGTTAGTCTTTGGTATCCATGCATAAACATTTAAATCTACTAACTTTCTGATTCTACATGTAGAGGATATATGACCAATGAGGCCACAATAATGACATTTTGCATGTTGAGTGTTAAAAGTAGTGTGAGATGCATGATTGGTAGGTTTTGGTTTTCTAGTATAGAAAAATGCATGTCTATTAGTCTTCTTTAGCATAAGTTTGGTATGGTTTGGTCTGACAGTGTTTGGTTTGGGTGTGTTCCGATGATTCGGTAATTGACACGTGTTAGAATAGGAAGCAGCAACTTCAGGCCATTTTTTTAAACTAATTTCCACCTTTTTGGAGGTGTCATATAAACTAGTATAGTCAGATGTAAGTGTTTCCATTCTGACTTGTGCACACTGGAGATTCTTTCTCTCCTTAGATAGGTCTTCCTTTAGCTGGATGATAGTTTGGTCTTTTTTTCGGATAACTTGGTAGTCTCGTGTAACAACAGCTCAATAAAAGAAAGCTCGCCAGACTCAATAGAAGAAACATTATTTCTAACATCAGCTAGTTGGTCGGTAAGTCTTCTTATCTTCCCTTTGTACTCTTTAAGTACCTTCTTAGAGGTTTCATATTTACTATGCTGTTTTCTGCAGTCATTTAACAGGTCACTGAAAGCCTCTCATAGTTGCTCAAAGGTAAAATCATCATAAGAATCAAACAGAGGATTAGTGGTTACCTGATCGCAAGCCATCAAGCATACATTTGCAGCGTCATCTGATTGTTCGTCTTCTGAGTTGCTGGCTTCGCTCTTATGCCATATGCTTGTATTGGCGTACTTCTTTGATGTAGATCTCTTCAGGTAGCCTTTGTCATATTTGTTGCTTTTTCTTATTGACGATGATGTTGTTGGATAATCTTTCTTCATATGTCATTTCTTCTTACATCCGTAGCAAATAGGATCTTCCTCGTTGTTGTTGTTGTTGCTGTCTTTTGTTCTTTTGTTCTTCTGTTGAATCTCATGAACTTCTTGAATTTTCTTACCAGAAGAGCTTGATCTTCAGAGTCAGAGTCGCTGTCGTCAGAATCAACTTCGACAGTTCTTTTATGTTGAGCCTTGAAAGCGATCGACTTCTCTAACTTCTCTTTTGGTGTAGCATCTTCAAAGTCTTGAAGTTCCAACTCGTGAGTGAGTAGCTTACCCATGAGTGTTTCCAGAGACATTATTGAGAGGTCGTTTCCTTCAATGATTGTTGTAGCCTTTGGAATCCAATTCTTTGTGAGAGCTCGTAGAAGTTTGCGAATCTTCTCATGGTTACTGTATGCCTTGCCTAATGAAGACAAAGGATTTACAATATCCAGGAATCTCGTAAACATCTCAGTGACAGATTCATTTGGCTTCATCTTGAATGCCTCGTACTCTTGAGTAAGTCTGCTGATCTTTGACTCTTTGACTTGTGTTGTTCCTTCGTGGGTTACTTCGAGAAGTTTTCATACTTTATTTGATGTTGTACAAGTCGATACCCTGTTAAACTCAGTTCTGTCTAAAGCACAAAATAAAATGTTAATAGCACGTGCGTCAAGACTGGACATTTTCTTTTCATCTTCAGTATATTTATCATGGGGTTTATCAACTAAAACTCCCTCAACAGTAATACGAGGAGGCTTTTGTAGCCATCAATAACTATAGACCCTAAGTCAAAATTACGATATTTTAAGAAGAAACACGTTCGTGTCTTTCAATAAGTGTAGTTTGTGCCGTCAAACAATGGAGGTCTGTTTGTGGCTTGGCCTTTACTTGTGAATTTCACAGTTGCCATGTGTAATGCTGTGATCTATATAACAATTAAATATAACTACAATTTTTACCTTGTTTTACCTGTATAACCCGCTCTTATACCAATTGTAGGAACGAAGTCGTAAAGCAGAATACTCTAGAGGGGGGTGAATAGAGTAGGCAGCGGAATATTGCTAATTAAAAACTTATTAGCAGTTAGATCACATAAATAATATCAATAAATAAAAAGTAATAACTGTAAAAAAAAGAGATCATAAGTCAAACGCAAACACAACGATATATACTGGTTTTCCTCTTGTAAGGAGTAGTCCAGTCGGAAGAACTCTAGCTTCCAGTTGAATCTACTATTGGAAAATCCTGCAAGTTTTCATACGAAGTCCTTACAACTTCTACAGACACGAGCTTTGATATGAAGAACTCGACCAACTACAGTTTTGAAGAGTCTTTCTTCAATCAAGCCTCTGATTACAATTTCTCTGAAATCTTCTAGACCGCACCGTACCGACAAATTGACTAGAGAATTGTAACTGGCTTGGGATTTAAAAATAAAAGTTTTTTAGAACTCTTTGGAAGAAACGTAAGCTTCGAAGAGAAGAGATGAAAGTGAATGAGAGTTTTGAAATGATCAGAATTCCTCTCTATTTATAGTTTTTTCAAAGGCAGAACTCTGGCAGAATTCTGACAGAACTCTATATAACAATTTGCAGCTGAAGGGAGACCAAGTTCAAAATCCAACGTTCACATAACGTTCACCAACCGAACTCTGGTCGAACTTTGGCCGAACTCGGGCCGAGTTCTGTCAGGGTTGGTCAGGGATATTTTAAAAAATAATTTTTGGCTTTTTGAAATCCTTCAGAAGCTTTTTGTAAATAAGAAATATTTTGTAAAAACATAGGTCATTTTTGAAAATAATTTTGGATAGCCTATTTGCCAGTACGACTTAGTGTACAATATATTCCTAGACTAAATAAAAGTAAAAATTACATTGCATAAAGAAATACAGTCTCGAGTGGCAAACATAGCTTCGGTCTTGAACTGAGTAGATATCCAATCTTGATCAGTGTCCAAGTGTCCAAAATGTCTTGAGTAAACATCCGTATATCGAGACAGAGTTTGATCAATTATTAAAATCAGGTTTGACCATGACCAATGGGCCAACAAGTAATGGTGTTGGCTTTCTTTCTAGTGGTGGCATGAGAAGATTTGGCAACTTTCTTCGATTTCTTACCGAAAAGAGACAAATTTTGCTCTACGGATTTAGGCGGCATAGGATCCCCATCCCCTATATCCGATATAGTATCATCATGTATCAAAATAGAGGCCCCCTCTATTATAGAACTTCTATCAACTTGCATGGCTGGGATCGGTAGCATCCAGGGTATGTTAGGCCCATTTTTTACCATTCTGATTGTCTAGTTGTGCTGAGAATCCGCTAGCTGCACAGACTGCCTCGTGACTCCTCTTTAGTCTGTGTGTTGATCTTCACAGTATAATTGGCCGAATCTATGTTATCCTAAGTTTACCATACTGTCAAAGAGTCTGAAGTACGGGAGGTAGAATCAGCAGATGACTCAATAGCCGACCGTTTGTTGCCATGAGGTGTGAACGATCTTGTATTGTTCATCTCCTCATGAGGAGTGACTTCAGAATTGGTGGATTGAGCTTCCAACAGGAGTGTCTAAATCTTCGCTAGATGTTATCACGTCCATCATTCCTTTTGCATGTTTGTTGTATGGCTTGTTCGACCGCCCGGTTATGTTCCCATCCCTTTTGTCATTAGCATCTTAGATAACTGATTTTTACAAGTGGACTGTGGATCCTGGTCTTTATTAGATTCCTCTGATGTTTCCTTATTCAGTTGAGTGTCTACGCTACTTTCCTCATTAAGAGCCTAGAATTGGTTGGAAATTCTTATATTGGGTCGACTGTGGCTAGCCATCACCGTATCAGTCCGTTGCTAGTTATATTTTTTTCATTGGAGGATTCTTCGCTTTCCGAAAAACAAAAATATTTATTTGGTCGGACTAGCAGAGCAGGTATTAAGGTTAGGTTTTTTGCTGGGGTTGTAGATGCTTTGGGGTTAGTAGTCTTTTTCAATTCTGGGTGAGCATTAAATTACAATTTGGTTTCTTGCCCCATTATTAGACAGTGGTTGCAGTATTACACATTATTGTCGTAGATGATCTATTGTATATGAACCTTGATCCCTATAGATATTTGAATGCCATTAGGGCTTCGATGTGTCCATCTCCATGCAAATTTTGGCGTAGTTAGCTTTTGAAAAGTTCCTCGTTTCGTCCGCCATAGTCAGGAATTTGCTGAAAGAGCTAGCAACTCTTTTCATATTCGATGGAACAAAGCATATCAGAGGCGGATTTGGAAAAGTAACCCATATTGAGGCTATCGCTGATTCATCCTTGGTGTTGAAATTCGGAGACCATTTGAGAATTTTAATCGGGTGAGAGTCAATTTTAAGAACGTTTTTAGACCAAACATTTTTGTGGTCCTCCGTACCATATAAATGGAGAACAATATGCCTGGGATCCATAAGTGCCACAGAATACTCATCGGAGAGACCCCACTCAGATACACATTCTTGGACGCAATAGATTTTTGGGCAGCCGGATAGGAATTTTAGGATAAAGGTGTGAGAAAATTACTCTGATGGAGAGAAAATTTCCTGGGTGGAAAAGGAAATGGTTATGTCGTTGACGTCAGCAGGCGGATGGGGAATAGATTCAACCAGGTGCACATCCTGAATTAGTGGGGATGTGGCTCTGATACTGTTAGGACAGAGAATGTCAGCAAAAGAGGACTTTTTTGTTGGCAGGGCAGGATAGGATGTTGTAGTTGGTGGAAGGCCAAGAGGGGCCTGATGAGATCCTAGCTTCCAGAAGGTACTGGGGATAATGTGTTGCCAGTAGGTGAGTCCACTGGGATAGCACACATGTGCAAGTTAACTAAAGATGGGATAGTCCCTGATGGACCATTAGGTAATGTTGGGAATCCCTCCACCCGAGGTATACTATAGCATAGGACCGATGGGCACAGATATTTCTGGTGGTACGAAAACATAATCCGTCGTAGTAGTCTTAGTCGTAGGGAGACCGATCGAGGACGACGAAGGAGCAGCATGTGAATCATATCTGAGGGGTCCGATGAAGAAGAAGAATGGTGGATGTAGGGATCTGCAGAAATTGCCATGCCCATCAAAAAAGAGGGCAGCACCTGGGTAGAAGCATCAACTAGAAGAGTAGGAGGAACCGCCGCCACAGTAGAGCCCTCCGGAGCGGGAGAGGGGTCAACTTGGATCAAACTCGTGCCAGAGGGGAGTCCAAGGGGGTTAGGGAACCCATCCATGTGGAAGTGGAGAGCCGTCGAAGAGGATGACACTAGTCAGAAAGGTCCCGGTCACCACTCTCCAAGGGGAAAGATCGACCAGAACCGCACACACCGGAGAGCCACCAGGAAGACAGGATGGGATATGTACCTGAAATAAAAGAGCCGGAGGAGGAGGGGAGACACCCGCAGATGAGAGCCAGGAGGCCGTCGCAAGCGCGGCCGGAGCAAAGCCGTCAGATCCCCAGGAAATCGCCAAACTTATATGCTTCACTATAATAGATTTTAACCTCTACTCCCATATAATAGATTTGCAGTTTTATGTATATATATATATATATATATATATATATACATATATATATATATATACACACAAAATATATATATAAGATGATGATAATACTCATACTCAATCACAATAATTGTAGAAGAGATAAATGGCACGATAAGACATAAAAGATATGATATGACAATCTAGGAAAAGTCTAACATAAACATAACACAAGTATACAATTAGAGTCTAAGAGTCAACTATCTCAAATGACATAAGTCTCCAAAATAATAACATGCCAAGGATCAAAGAGCTGGAGACAAATCCAGTACTAAACTAGTCTAACTGAGTCGCTAGCAGAGCCTCCTCAGTTGGAGCTAAGCCCTCCTAAATCAGTGTCTCCCAGTCTACTCCTACTACATCATGTGGGCCATAGTAGGTAGAGCACTCATCATCTAAATCCTCTGGGAAAAATATATCCAGTCAGGATTGGAACGAAGAACAAACTCTAACAGCAGTTTCAATTAAATGATAAATGCTATAAAATAGTAATAGTGAGTGTAATACATGATGAGCATATAGAACTGTATCATAACTATCTAGCATAACATGTAATAAGAATGAAAAGATAGAGTAATAAAGAGCATCTCAATGAGAATGAAATAGACAGGAAAGAAACTGAACTAAATGTATTTTTTATTATCATTTACAAGAGGTCTTCTATCAATAACAATGTCCATAATAGTACGGCTCAATCATACGGGTAACATATGATTGGCTATCCACAATAGTACGACTTAATCTAGTAGGACCGACTATCCACAATGTCACAATAATACGGCTCAATCCAACAGGATTGACTATCTACGATATCACAATAGTACAGCTCAATCATACGGGTAACATATGATTGGCTATCCACAATAGTATAAAAGTATGACTTAATCCAATATGATTGGCTATCTACACTAGCACAATAGTACAGCTCAATCATACGGGTAATGTATGATTGACTATCCACAATAGTATAATATGGTGTCAACACATGAACAGGAAGATCGAAGTGTACAATAAGATATGAGAACAATATGTATATCAAGACAGAACCCATAACAACTAACTCACGTAACCATCGTGTTAGGAATCAAGTAGAACATCACTAAATATATAGATCATAACAAATATCAGATAATAGAAACTATCAGAGAATGTACTTGCCTAAAATTTGGTGTGAAGTATCAACAGTATCCAAAACAATGCCTCGAAGACTTAAATATGAAATATCAATGTCAAATCTTGTTTTGGAATCATAAACATGCTATACTAGCTTAATACTAGGTCTCCAAGTCATTTCTAGGTCAAACTAGGTCAATGCCTTGCTAAACTAGGTCATAGTGGGTCACTTCTAGGTTTTTAGGTCCATACCTTGCCATACCAAGGTATTTTAATCTAAACTAGGCCATACCCTATGTATCTACTCATAACATATGCACATAGGCACTATTTAGCGATATCTTAACCTTTATCCTAAATACCCTATCATCTTATCTATACTCTATCATAGAGGTAATTATGTCCATAACCTACTCTATGCATATTATCCTATACCTATTGTTACGACCCGCACCCACTTTTCAGGATACGAGTGCGTGTCCAAACCAGCCTACTCGCAGTGTCGTCGGTAGAACGCTGTCAAGGCCATGATGCTCAAAATCACATAAAGTAATGCTCATAAAATAATATAGCTTTAGTGCCCATTCAAAATAACTAAATTAAGTTACAAAATTCTAAGGTTTATATTTAATCGGTTATAATGTGTCACGACCCGATCCTAAATATAATGGGTCCAGTCGGATCATGCCCAGCCTGCACCGTTGTGAGACGACAGCAGTAAGTTGTATCAAGCAGTAAAACACAACAGGCAAATATCTAACGGAAATAAAAACATTTTTATTAAACTGAAACTAGTTTGAAATAGAAATAACAAGATAACAACATCACAATTTATTTATTACAATTGTTCTGATAAAGCAAAGAAAAGAAAAAAAACTATGCCAACATCTAAGGTTCTAGGGTTCCTGGTTCTGGTTCAGCTAAATCTGCAGGACCCAAGTTAGACCCGTAGTAAGAATTGTAAGCTAGCTCCTCCTCGTCGCAATCACCTAAAAATATTGGGTCTCCAGTCAAGAGTGAACAAGAAACATATTTCTTCCATATCTAGCATTTCTAAAATAATAATAAATAAAAATACGAGACAGTTTAAGAAACATTATAAGTTTTTTTTGTAAATAAAAGTAAAAGACAACAATCAATATGGTCTATAATGTCAAATATGATGCAATTCTATGCTAGTGTTTTGAGTATATAACAGGGCCTGTGACCGGCTGGGATAAAGGCAATATGTATACTAACGTTTTGGCCAAAACGATAGCATACGGTACGGCTCAACCCCCAGTACGGTGGGGGTTAGCGCGAGAGAGACAATCGAGAAGTTTGGCTTTGGTCACAGACGTTATACTACTCCCCTAAACAATCCCCGAGTCAATGAGTCAATCAATCAATCCGTCAATCGATGTGGAGTCCGAGAGAGATCCACTGTGAATCAGTGTTACTACAGTACATGAAACTACTGATGCATACATTTAATTATTAAAATAAAAACACAGACAGGAAAAGATATGAACTTGCCTTGGGTGTAACCTCGGCGTGTAAAACAACAGCATAAAAGGTACGGCTATGATTCAGGGATCAGAACCTACATTAACAATATCATGTCCTTAGAACTTAACCAAGATTCGCTAATAAACTACTAACGCAAACTATGCTAATTATAGACATTTGCCGTACTTATACGAGAACTAATAATTTTAAATATTGTTTTTTTTGGTAAAAACTATTTTATGAAAATAGGCGGAACATAAAGTATTTTGGAATATTAACACAAAATATGGTTTTTATCGAACATTATCTTAATAGTAAAATATTGCGTAAAACTCGGAATATTTGAAAATAATACATTTATTTTCTAAATAAACTTTTGTGAAATATTTAACAAATATATTTCTTTTGTAACAAAATTATTTTAGTAATAAAATATACGCAAAACTGATTTTAAATAAAGTTACGATTTTATTAGAAGATACGATATTATTATTAGTTTTCATTCCATAATTATTAGCAGAAAAAGTCAAAATTATGAAAATAACTTTTCTACTTAAAAACATGAATATACGATTTTGGCCCAAAAATATCATTTTCCTATATTAAAATGCACTGTGCTACGTAATTAGATATTTGCTACTAAAATGGCCATATAGAAATTATAGCGGAAAACATATATTTGTTGAAATTAGCGATAATACGATAATATTCGATTAATAATACAAAAAGCGCATTTTTACTTAAAAGATACTTATACAAGATTTTGCCTATAAATTTACGCCTTTGCTATTAAAATAATATTTTGTGGCAAAATATCGATTCATTGATGATATTGAATTTATGTTTAACGGCATTAGTCAAATTCACGTAGTTAACACTTCTAACCATTAATCTACAACAACGCTAATAATTAACTACTTCTAACAATTATTACCGAACCAATGTAGGAAACTAATTAAACTAATTAACTACTTCTAGGAACAGAAACAGGTTCTGTGAAAACTACAGAAGGGTGCAGGGGTATACCAAAAGCTGTGACGGAGCACCAAGGGGATGCCTCGGACTCGGAAAGCACGCGGGATGACACGAACACGGATACGGACACGGACACGAGGTGCATCGCAAAAATGCACGCGGACGGCGGTGGCACGCGGGAGGCACGTGACGCCGACGGAGAACCACGCGGTGGGCGCCAGGCGGGGCTGCCGGTCGTGGGGCACGCCGGACGGGGCTGCGACGACCGGGGTGGTCGTCGCACGGGGCGCGAGAGAGCAGCGGTCGTCGGGGCGGCTCTGGTTGCCAGTCGGCGGTCGGCACGGAAGGAGGGCGAGAGTGGTCCTAAAATGATGGGGGCGGAGCTGTGAGCGCAGTGATGCTCTCGGATCAGAATTTGGTGGAGTGGGGAGAGAGTTATGGATTTATTTGTGAAGGTTTTGGGTGAGAGAGAAAGGCTTCTGTGATGTTTCTGATGGAGAAGAGAGAGTTATCTGTACGTGAGGTTTCAGATCTGGATGGGGAGGAGAGTGCGCACGGGACCAAGAGAAAGGAGGTACGTGGGTTGACAGGTTGAGTCACTGGGTTCGGTTTTGGGGTTAGAAAAATGGGCTTAAGTCATGGACTTCACAACCTTCCCTCCTTAGAAAATTTCGTCCTCAAAATTTTAAAGATAAGGGTCGGGGTGCATTCATGCAATCATGCCTCAAACCAGTCAAGGTATTCTTCCTCAACAGTCTTATGCCTAACTAGGCTAACTGTCTCATAGCAAATCTATCTAGTACAATATCTTCACCAATCTTATCCACTATTCTCAAATAACATTCTTTTCTCTTTCGAAACATAGTCACTATCCACAATTATGAGTTTCTGCTTTCATCCCTGAATTGTCAATCACCGTCATAATCTTGGAAAATTTGTCTTTCCATCTTCAATATGTTTTGTACTTCCTTCTGCTTGCTAATATATATCCATAATTTAACTCTATGTCATACCACTACATGTGTTTCAATCACATTCTTATACATCTTATTCATTCCTGACCAAAATATTATAATTGGTACACTCCATCTTATCTTAATACTCTAGTATCAAGCCTTAATAACCCAATATCATATTTAAAATCCAACATCACGTTTCAATACTCCAATTTGTCATGATCAGTGAAATTTTTATCATTCCTTGTTTATCTTTTGTACTCATATGCGATCACTCTGTAATTTATCTAGACGTCTATTTTCACCAACACGTATATATCTTGATTCTAAATCCTCATTACCTATTTGATCCTGAATTCTCAATAAAATTTATTTATCTTGTTTTAAGCTCGAACAGTTCATCTTGATTTCACTGTATCATTTGACCAAACTTTTTTCTGTTAAAAATATATCTTATTTCATCCCCCAACCTTGTATTATTTATAATCCTTCAATATCTGATTTCTGATTTAAAATCTTTTGCACCCTTCAATTCATACGATAGCCATCCTTAATTAGATACACCTTAAGTCCAAAATTTCTTGTTTTGGTCGTCCTTTATATATCTTTTGATTCATCATGAATCTTCCTAAAGTGCATCTTCATGCTTATCATTAAACAACATCTAATATACAATGTCAATTTACTTGGTATTCACATCATTAATTATCCCTTCATTGATTCAAATCACAAGTCACAAGTGTTCATAATTACTTCATCTTTATTCCATAACTCATATACTCAAAAAAATCCCTGATATAAATCGTTCCAGATTTAAATCATCAGGCATAATCAGATTCACGGCATGATCACTAGGTATAACGATAAAATATAGGCACGATCAGAATTATCTAGATATGATCTGAGATAGAGTTGGAATATTGTTGTGATCAAAAATTATTTTTAGGCACGAGTAAAAGCTAGGTACGATTAAAATATGATCATAAAATAGGGAGAAATCAAATGAGGTCTCATGAAACAGAAAATGCAGTAAGGAAACGAACATCAACAGTTTATTGAGAAGACAGGAAATAATAGAATCTTCTGAAAGGAGGGACTAAAAAATTCTAAATCAAATTGGAATAGGGTATAAGGATTTTGTGACTCAGGAAAAATCAACAAGTTATATGATAGTAGGATAGCGAGGGTGATTAGAATAATATAGCTATGATAGGAATGTAATCATATAAGATATTTCCATTGAGGACTAGGTTGTCATGCCCCGCTCCCGTAGGAGCGATCGTCCTCGCTAAGGCGTGATACCGCACGATCCTATATTGCGCTCGCGTAAGGCGGATTCCATAACGGCCGATTACAGCGGCTACGACGGGATCGTCGCACAGAAGTTCCAAGCAGAGACATTGAACAAGCTAGCAGAAATTTAGAACAAAACACAAGTCATTCAAAAGAGGTTCTTTTATTGATATTGGAACAAAGATTACAATGGGACGCAAGGCCAAGATTACAAGTCACTCAAGCTTACTCTTCTCACATTACAAGTCCCTCAGCTCTCTCTCTTCTCTCAATACACGTCTTAAACCAGCGGATGCTTTGGAAGGCGATGCCCATACATTATGTCCCGTATAAGTCTTGATTCCACACGGCCGCACGCTACGAATCGCCAAGGAACTCTATGCCTCGACGCATCCAAACGAGTTTTGCACCACGAGCTTCTACCTGTGCCTACACATAAAAACTATGTGGGTGTCAGTACTCAACTGTACTGGTGGAATGAGCTCCTCGTCCACCCATACAAAACCTATACGTTCATTTACTTTGTGCAACTTAACCCTTTTTGTAAGCCCCCTAAATTTAGGATTTTTTTTTCAATTTTCTAAATCAATTATTTGCAATAGATATTATTATTTGATTATTATTTGATTTAATGTTCTTTTCTGTGACTTTGACTTCTGGAGCGTCAGGGATGCCAATCTCTGGAAACTCTCTTCATGAGTTTGTAGTAGACAAGATTATTTTCATGTTGATATATCATGTCCCACTCAAACTCGTTCCCTTGTACTCCTTTTACTTCGCACAACTTTAGTTCAATTTAAACCATTTGATCGTTGAATAATTATTAATTAAATTCCCACTTTTATCTTTGATCATCATATGCACGTTACCATGACTTTTAATTTAGGAGCACCAGACTAGTCGTTTCCTCGAAACTAACTTCTCATGCATGATCTACTCGAGACGCCCTACACCCATGACCTTCGTGTCCCACTCAGACACACCATTTGTGCTTCATTTGCTTCACATAACTTTCCTGACATAAGACCCAATTTTAACTTATCCCACAGAGTCACATTTATTTTTGACTTTAATTGTGGACACCCTTTCGACCCAAACTTGTCAACCCAAAATATGGACATGGCCCACATGAAGCCTACTATCTACATGACACTTGTGTCCTATTTATTTGAGCTCCCACATGCTACTTATTTAACCATGACCATAAATACCTAAAATTAAATAATTTATTGCACCAAGTCTGATTTTGACCCAACCCGACTCAACTAAACCTAATCCAAGCTTCATGTTATCCCCTCATGAATACTAGCACTCATTCCCTACAAAATACCAAACATCATAAGTGTACCCACTCAAATATTTAATGTACAAACCCTTTGATTAAATCCCTAAATAATAACCTATTATAGCTATATATTGTTTGCCATTGATTGTAAAAGAACAAAATAATTATCGGAGGACTGAACTTAGACTCACAATACAAACTCGCTTGTACAAAAAAAGTCTAGGGACGAAAGCCTAGGTGCAGCAATCTAAGTATAATTGTTTATTTTAGATTCTGGGGGGTGATGATAGAGGCTCGGGAAAACGACGGCCGCTCTGCCTTACTCCTTGGACGATCGGGTGCAGCTTTGGCTCTGTAGAAGAACTGCTTGGCGTTGATGAAGAAATACACTCCTTTCAATCTCTATATATTCTCTCTCTGGCTCTCTGGATCTCTGTGTCTTCTTTTGCAAAAATAAGAGAGTCTCTCTTTTTTCGCAAGGGAATAGCACCTTGCTATTTATAAGAGTGGGGGGCATCACTAGGGTTTGTAATGATTGCCCATTCTCCAAAGTCGGCAGCTTAGGATCAATGAATCTGGGCCGCTCATCTTGAACATAATAGATTCGGGCAATTAATGTGATTGCATCAAATCTTTGTGGATAATTAATGATGATTGACATAAATCCTCATGATTTGTTATGCCAATCTCGGATCTCCCGCCACGTGTCATTGATTTGCTTGATTGCAAATGATCTGATTTGATCCCAATATTTTATTAGGATTTGTTGATAGATTTCGGTTGATTTGATGCCACGTGTCCCATTATCATACCACGTGTCTTCACTTAGAAAATCTGAGCCGCATGAGGATTGCTCCTCATTGGGCTGCATAAGGCTGGCCACGTGTCAAGGCTGCTTGGGAGTGACCCCTGAACATTTGAACCGCAAGGTGATGATCTGAGCCGCATGAGCGTAGGTGACCGCATGATGGGTGCCTTCTTCGTGAGCCGCATGGAGATAGTCCTTGTGAGCCGCATGAGGTAGCCTCTGCTTGAGCCGCATAGAATAGCTTTGGCCTGAGCCGCATGGGATAGCTTCGGCCTGAGCCGCATGGGGTGGTCTCTGCCTGAGCCGCATGCGACTGTCCATGTGTCAAGGCCGCATGAAGGTTTCTGGATTTCGGGGGATCGTATCAGAGATTTCCTTCGTTTCCCTAGGAGTCTGCCATTATGACGAAAGTCATTATTGTTTCTTTGTGTCAGAGCTGTCATTTGTCAGAGCTATCAGCCGTCAAGGCATTTAATGCAGTAAAGGACAAGAAGAGCTATTTGCAGGCCACGTGGCTCCTCTCTGAGCCGCATGGAACTTATTCGAGCCGCATAGACGCTTGAGCCGCATGGATCCCTGAGCCGCATGCGCTCTCTGAGCCGCATGGGGCTCCCTGGCCGCATGGATCTTTCTTTATTCTTTTCCATACTTCTACAAGACCCCCTTCAAAGTTTTCAATTTACAAAATTGAAATACTTTGAATAAGAAGCATGGCTATGTATAAACTTTTCTGGCCGCATATGATGTCCTGGCCGCATGGATGTCTCAGCCGCATGGATGTCTCAGCCACATTGAGTCAATCAGCCGCAGAGACTTTCGGGCCGCATAGCTCCTTGCCACGTGTGCGTGTCTTTAATTGCCTCAAATTCGTTTTAGTGCCGTCTTTAGGGGAAATCCTAAGGGTCGGCTCATTAAATCTTTGGATTTTATGTCCTGGGTGAATCTTCTTTATGAGAGAGGGGACAAAATCTGAGGAGTCAGTTTCGTCTTTTCCGAGGCGGTTATTAGTCTACGTGTTCCCCCCCTCTCTTGTCCTCCTATAAATAAGAGGAGTTTAAGAGAGAAAACTTCTTTTACTTTCTCCTTTTGCTTCGAACCTTCCCTATCCCGATTGTCATCCTCTTCTTCGATCACCAATGGCTCCCAAGAAGACCATTACGGCGAAGGGTAAGAAGGCGGCATCTTCGTCGACTGCGGCGGCGAAGGGCAAGAAGACTGCTTCTACTTCGACTGCGGCCGCTCCTCCGTCGGCCGACGTGCCCACAGCTCACCCTGACGTCCATCCCCCTATTACTGGTAAGGACATTATATGAGTTTAAAGAACCCTAACTGCTATGGCTATGTCGCATATTTTATGCACGAGCCTTTTTCTTCATGTGAGCCGCATGTTCGTCCTATAGCCGAGCCGCGAGCCGCATAAGAATAGCCACTGTGATCGCATACGTGCTTCGCCAACGAAGCCGCATAAGCTACGCTGAGCCGCATAGATTCGCACAAATTTGTCTGTCACGTGGTCCGCACGAACTTATCCGAACCCTGAGGGCCCTATGAGAGCATTGCCTCATGAACCTTCACTGAACGGAGCCGCATAAGTATTCTTCTGAGCTTGAGCCGCATGAGGCTTCATTAAGTTGGAGCCGCATAAGCTCGAAAACATCCATCAGTTCTTTTTGTCCATCTTTTTAACTTATCTTTTTCTGTCTTCTTCTCAGTGAATTTGCCGATTAATGCTGCTGGAGAACTCCTGGTAGGTCGTGCCCAAGCTGCTCTGGGCTATAGATACGACCATATAGTTAGGCATATGGCGGACCAGTTTCCTAGTGACGAGCCTCCGACGAGATTGAATGCCCTCAAGAACCAGCCTTTCTATTTTCTCAATGCTATGATGAACTTGGGGAAATTAAAAGAGGAATACTTGAAGCCTGCATTCTTCTTTGGAGACGCCTTGACTGTGAAGAACAGTCAGGTTCTGGAGGTGTCAGAGAACTGCAGTTTTGTTTCTAACGGGATGGCGATCCGCATCCCCCAAATGGAGCGTCACTTCCCACTATCTTGGTTAAATATGCTCCCACTGGACCGAAAGATGGAAGAGTCTTTAACTCCTACCCGAAGTGGGATGTTTATGGGAGACATCCATTATAACAACAGCATGAAGTCAGTGTGTGCGGGCAAGGTGCACACCAGCCATTCTGTAATAGGATTGGCCCCGGGTACTTTCTTGAATGTGCCGGGTCCCAATTTCATATTTTCTACAGCCAACACTTTTATGAACGAACTTGCTCAGAAGGGTTTCTATCCCATTGGCCGGTTGATGCTCCCTAGTTGGATACATCCCATTCCCTCGTGGACCAATCTGTCTATGTGCATCTTGCGAAAGTATGAGGCCTTTCTGTGTGAGATTGGTCTTTACCATGCTATTCGGGGCACCAGCCATGGCTTGTCCATAAACAAGAGATTATTCATATCTCTGCTGGAGATGTATAACCGCCGTACGGGAACCTTCTATACACCCGTAGGGGAAATGGGGATTGTGCTCCATGAAATGCACGCGGTCTCCAAGCTTCCTTGGGGGGACGAAGCTTTTGAGGCGTATACTCCCACGAATGAGGAGTTCGAAGAGTTAGAAGGACTGTATCCAGGCTTCGTGGCTCTTTATCAAGAGATATTGTGCCACTATAGCACATGTCATCAGATAGCCAAAAAGGATAGCAGCTCGGAAGAGAATGCTCCCCACACCAAGGACTGGGTGCGCTATCTCTTTATGATGGGCGCCTCAGGTCGAGTTACTTCCTGACGTCCTCAATCCCGGGAGGCGATTCAAACCTTGGTGTCGTCGGCCAAGAGGGTGGCCACTACTAGTGACAGATTCAGGAGTAAAATTGACTCTTTTGGTTATTTATCAGGATACCCAAGAACTGTCAGAGAAGGCGCTCCTGGCGGGATTCTTGATGGTATGGCTGCAAAATTGTATAGTCTCGGGAGGAGCTGGTTCTATTGAGAGGATCAGTCGTAATTTCATCCTTCCGGCTGTGAAGTTACTTTCGCGGGTCAAGCTAGCTCTCCTCCCGGCCATGGTGTGCAGCATACACCGTGGCCTTCGCACTTTCATGTCCAAGGTCATCGCCCGTGATGTGACAAAAGATTTTGAACGGACTGAGCTGCCCTATCATTATCTGATGGGGTGGCTGCTGATGCATTATCCGTCTTTGATGAGACCGTGCTCTGAAGACGGCGTGACTGACGACGACGCTTTTATCTTCCGTTATCGTAATAAGTCTTGGGAGTGCGAGACCATGTGCACTTGCCGAATGGCGTTGGCGAGGACAGATATGTACAATATTTTCGTATTTGTCCCTCGTTTTACTGCTGAGGAGATAGCGGCTGTACAACTCGATGGTATTGGGCCCCCTCAGCTTCTGGATGGCCAAATGCTCCTGTGGCTGCGTAACATCCGTCCCGCTCATCTGGTGTATCGCAACCGCAATACTGTCTTTCTGGAGCCTTATCTGCCCAGCAGGTTTGCCCGACAATTTGGATACAGCCAGCTTTTTCTAGACAGCCCCAGTTCTTGTCTGGGTTTTGAAGGTAGCCTTCTTGACGGCATCAAGGCCTGGCACTACTACGATACGTTCCATACCCGTACCATTTTCTCGATCCCTGCTATTAAGGCATTGGTAGAGATTCTGTATATGGCAGCGCTGTACCATGTCATGGCGAACAAACCTCCTGTCGGTTTTAACCCGGGTGCCAGTTTTATTGTTGGTACCGACCTGGAGGAGAGGTCCCAGGGGCCAAGACGAGGAAGAGGAAGAATATAGTCGAAGTGCCAGATTCAGACTCTACTACTGCGGATGATGAGGGCGACGAGCATGATACAAATAATTTTTCCCTTCCGTTGGAAGATGTTGGGGCGGATCAGCCGGCTGTTTTGCCAGATGAGATGGTGGCAGATCAGCTACCCGTTGCACCAGGCCCTGTACGAAAGCGTAGTAGGCAAATTTCTCTAGTTGGCGGTATTCCTCGCTCCCGAAAACTGGCTGTGACCAGACACCACAGGCTAACTATAAGGGAAAGAGGCGAGGAAGTTGACCCCACATCAGAGGTAAACAAGTCACTGCCGGTTCTTCCTTTCTTCTAGCTTTGATTTTAATCATCTTTCTTCCCTCTTGTAGGTGTCAGAAGAAGAGGAATCTCAAGTTGTCGAGGTCGCGACTCGGGATGACGAGGGCTCCGGTGAGCCTGTCCCTGAAATTGCTGAATTCTATCAAGATAATGTTGATCGATTCGCCTCTTCCTTCGAGGTGGCTGGGACAGAGGAGCTGGCCGAATTTAACTTGGAGATCGTGGGTGAGGAGACCATGCCAGCTGCGAACAAGCTGCAGCCTCCATGCTCCTCCCCTGGTAAGATAAGCCGAATCTTAACTTGCGAGGAGGCCTATCTGCTCTATCATAACATCCTTCGAGTCACGTCGATTGATTGTTGTCATAGACATACAGGTCCTGCCTCTCCAGTGCCGAGGATGGACATTGTTGAGACAGACTCTGCCGAAGGGGTACTGGCGGAGAGGAGCGTACCCCGTCCCCTTCCGGCTCGTCTTGATAGGCCTCCCGCGGGCTCGAGTTCGGCAAGTCAGGTGATAGGACAGCCGGGGTAGGGGACGATGGTCCTTGCGTCCTCCTCCGCTCGAGCGGCTCCGAGAGTCGACCTCTCCGCCCTGCCAAGAGTCCAGGCTCTTCGGATGGCAAAAAAAAGAGTTAGCCGCTATCCGCGCATCGTTCTGCTCGAAATTTGTCCCCTTGGTGGCAAGTTCTAGCACAACTCCTTCGATGTTGTCGGCCACACTTCCTCTGACGCCGTCCTCTACAGAGGTCCTGGACGAAGCGTTACAGGACGTGGTCGACAGCTTTTATCGTCACTTGAAAAGGGGGATAGCGGCTGCTGTGGAAAGAGGGACCTCTTTCGTCTTGGCCCGGTAATGCACCCAGGGTCAAATTGATATCCTTAAGACCCTTCCCGGTGGGGCGGGGGTGGCTGCACTTCTCGAGGCAAAATTGCTGGAGACTGATCAGCTGGTGGCCCAGCTTCCGGTACTACGACAGGCTGATCTGCCTGCTGCTATAGATCAGGAGCGCGGTTCCCTCACAGCTGCTATAGAGAATGCAAGGGCTGCTCGGGATAAAACCAGGCCGGCCATACTGAAGGACCTCCGCGATCTGTCTAGTCGATATGATCAATTGAGCCACGAGAGTGAAGATGTTACGGCTCGGGAAGTGACTGCCTCCCGCGGGATCACTGACATACGAGAGCAGATCCTTGAGCTTCAGAGGAAGTTAGCTTTCTTTGAGTCTGAGCTTGAGGCTGCCCGTATCGACAGGGGGCTAATTATCCAGGAGGCTGACAGAGTTAATCAAGCTTCGGCTGACCTGAAAATTGCCCTGAAGAAGTTGGAAGACCACTGGCGGGCACTCACGGACTTGGATAATGGGGAGCGGTTATCCCAGGAGGCTGAGCGCCGAGCTAGACAGCGGCTTGAGCGGGGGACCACCTTAGTGAGAAGCCGTCTCCTGGAGTTATGTGATGCCGAACTATAGTCGGCCTTTTTCTTCTTTTGTTTCTGTTTTCCTTTTCTTTTCTTTTTGAGAGGGATGTGGTCCCGAAACATGTAATGCTTTTTTGCTTTCAAATAAAGAGTATTTTCCATTCGATCCTTTATCTGTGCTGCTTGTTGTGCCTGTGGGATTATGGTGATGTTTGTCCCTCATGGGGGACTTGTCTGTAGACCTGTTACCCTTGGCATACCTTGGTTTTAGGTATGGGTAACAAGTTTGATTGGGGATACCTAGAATGGTTCCACGGTAATGTTGTCGTGGACGTTCCGAGTATCGGGAGAAGGAATGCCATGGAGCAGCTGGGCTCCCGGGGCATAATGAAAAATGATGGGCCTGTGCTGAGAAATTCAGTACAGGACATTTGTGGGCCTATTACCCTTGGCGTACCCTAGGTTAGGATACGGATAATAGGATGAAAGGGAACCAACATACTTACTCAGAGGTAATGAGGACATGGCAAGCATGAGGGTTTTCTTATCGCGAAATCTTCCTACTCAGAGGTAATGAGGACATGGCAGGATTGAACTCAACGGAGGATATTTGTGGACCTATTATCCTTGGCGTACTCCGGTTGTGGGTACAGATAATAAGTCGAAAGGAAATCAACATACTTACTCAGAGGTAATGAGGACATGGCAAGCATGAAGGTTTCTTCGACGGAGCCTTCCCACTCAGAGGTAATGAAGACATGGCAGAAGTGGGCTCAATGAAGGGGAGTACATAGATCAACTCAAAGGTAATGAGGACATGGAAGTTCTATGTAAAGGGGTGATTTGTTTTTGGCGGAAGTAAAATGACTCAGAGGCAACATCGACATGGCCATTTTGGAAATTTGTGGATCCGTTACCCATTTTGTGCACTGGGAGTGCGGGTAGTGGATCATGAGGGAGGATCTCTTTCAGGAAGAAAGTTTATAGGTATGGTCATACAAGATTTACTATCTGGAAGAGTGACCGGAGTGTGAGTTCAGAGGCACCTACGGGTACATAACTCGATAATCTGGAAGATTGTGAGTTCAGCGGTACGGGAGGGTATATGACTCAATAATCTGGAATTTTGTGGGTATGAGTTCAGCGGTACCAGCGGGTACATGACTCAATAATCTGGAATTTGGAATATGAGTTCAGCGGTACCGGAGGGTACATGACTTGATAATCTGGAATTTGGAATATGAGTTCAGTAGTACCGGAGGGTACGTGACTCGATAATCTGGGATTGTGAATGTGGGTTCAGCGGTGCCGGAGGGTACATGACTTGATAATCTGGAATTTGGAATATGAGTTCAGCGGTACCGGAGGGTACGTGACTCGATAATCTGGGATTTATAAATGTGGGTTCAGCGGTACCGGAGGGTACATAACTCAATAATCCGGGATATTTTGTGGAGGAAGAATATGAGTTCAGCGGTACCAGCGGTTACATGACTCGATAATCTGGGGAATTATTAATATGAGTTCAGCGGTACCAGCGGGTACATGACTCGATAATCTGAGAAATGTCGTCTAGACATAATATTTCTTCAGGAACTAGCCGTTGACGGGCAACATGAGCAAGTCACCATTTTGTTTTGCGAGGCGGTAAGCTCCATTGGAGAACACAGCATCAATGATGAACGGGCCTTCCCACTTTGGTTGGAACTTGCCGGCGGTCTTGTGGGTCATAACCATCGGCCTCCAAACTGCCAGAACGAGATCGCCGACTTGGAATGTTCTGATCTTCACTTTCTTATTGAAGGCTCCGAAGATGCGTGCTTGGTATAGCTCGATCCGTTGCTGAGCCAAGAGGCGCTTTTCATCTAAGGCCTCCAACTCTTGTAGTCGGCGACGGTAGTTATCATCCGTCGTCAATTGGTAAGTAAGGGCGACGCAGAGTGAGGGTATTTGAGTTTCCAACAGGAGGACTGCCTCACTTTCGTATACTAGGGAAAACGGCGTGTTTCCAGTGGCTGTTCGGACTGTAGTACGGTATGCCCATAAGCATTCACTAAGCTTCTCGTTCCAGTCGCGTTTGTTGGACGATGCGAACTTCTTGAGGAGTTTGATGATTGTTTTGTTGAATGCTTCTGCCAACCCATTCTCTGCTGGATTGTATGGCGTTGAAGCAATATTCTGGATGCGGTGCTTGTCGCAGAACCGATAGAAGGTGTGGCTTGTAAACTGCGGACCATTATCGTGGATGATCCTTCGGAGGAGTCCAAAGCGATAGATGACGTGATGCTTGAGGAAGCTGATCACGTTTGAAGTCTTTACTTCTGCAAGTGGGACAACTTTCGCCTATTTGGAGAAGTAATCTGTGATAGCAAGTATGAAGCGATGTCCTCGGGAAGAAGGTGGAGCGATCGGACCGATGATATCCATTCCCCATGCTTCGAATGGCCAGGACGCCACTGTCGGATGTAGAAATTCGGATAGTTGATGGATGAAGTCCGCATGGACTTGGCAGGCTATGCACTTTCTTGCATAGTCTATCGCATCGGCTACCATCGTGGGCCAGTAGTAGCCCATTCGGCGAAGACGGTCTTACAATTTTGGGCCCGGCTGATGGGCCCCGCAGACACCGTCATGAGCTTCACGTATGGCTTCTTTGGCTTTTGCGTTTGACAGACATCGCAGTAATTATCCATCGTAGGATCGGCGATACAGCATTTTTGCCTCTGTATCGTAAAAGAATCTGAGAGAACGCCTTCTGATGGAAGTGGCTTCCTTTGGGTTCTCGGGCAGGATGTCGTAGACTACGAAGTCTATGAATGGTTGTCTCCAGTCTGGCATTTCGTCGATAGTCTGAGTGGAATAACTCGCCACGAATTAAACGTTGTTCTTGGGACAGACCAGTTCGTGGCCTATCACATCCACCGATTGATGAGCATAGTTTGGAACCGCTAGGGAAGCGGCAAGGCCAGCTAAGGCATCGGCTTCGATATTCTGGAGTCTGGGAACGTGTTCGATGAAGAATCCCTAAAATAACGAAATAATGTTGATCGCTATTTGGTGATAGGGGATCATGTCTTCATGGCGGACTTCGTACGAACCCCGGATCTGATTGATGATTAACTGTGAATCGCCGTATGCTTCAAGATATTCTACCCCCAGCTCTCTTGCAAGTTGGAGTCCAATGACCAAAGCGTTGTACTCGGCCACATTGTTAGAGCAGGGCTCTGTGAGAGAGTAAGCGCGATTGATCACCAACCCGGAAGGAGAAACCAGCACCACCCCGACTCCGACGACGATGTTGCCGTTAGGTCCGGTCCTTGAGGCGTCGTCGAAGAACATTCACCATATATCATCGTGAGAGGTTGCATGCGAGTCGGCGACCTCATCTGGGATTTTTTCATATATTCTGGACGACTCCGAGCCTGGGTGGGCTGCTAAAAAGTCTGCCAGAGCTTGACCTTTAACAGCCTTTTGCGGGACGAAGATCATATGATAAGGAGATAGCAATATTGCCCATTTGGCGAGGCGGGAGCTGAGTGCTCCTGGTTTCGTCATGAGGACCCTGAGAGGATTGACTCGTGAGATCACATGTATGGTTTGTCCTGTGACATAGTGCCGCATCTTTTGAATGGCGAACACCAGGGCGAGGCATTCCTTCTCCACGGCGGTATATCGATGCTCTGGCCCGATCATCATTCGGCTGAGATAGCATATAGCTTGCTCATGGCCTGCATCGCTATTTTGTGCTAGCAGAGCATCGAGGGAATGCTCTATTGCTCGTACATAGAGCAGGAATGGTTTTCCAGCAACTGGGACCACCAGGACTGGAGGTTCGACAAATATTCTTTGATGCTGTCGAAGGCACGCTGACATTCTTCGTCCCATACGAATAAGACACCCTTTTTCATGAGATGGGTGAATGGCCGACATCGCTCGGAGAGGTTCAAAATGAACCTCCTGATGTACGCTAGCCTCCCTTGAAGGCCTCTGAGTTCGCAGAGATTTCTCGGGGGACCCATCTCCATAATTGCCTTCGTCTTTTCTGGATCCACATGAATTCCCTAGGCAGTAATAATAAAACCCAGGAATTTTCTGCTGGATACGCCCAAGAAGGATTTTGTGGGATTCATCTTCAGGTTGTACACTCGTATCAGGTCGAATACCGTCCTCAGATCCTGCAGATAGTCTCCCTTATAGCGACTCTTGACGACAATATCATCAACATAACACTCCACAGTCTTGCGCAAGTGGTCTCTGAAGATGATACTCATGGCTCTTTGGTATGTGGCGCCAGTATTCTTTAAACCGAAAGGCATGACTGTGTAGCAGTATGTGCCAATCGGTGTTCGGAATGATGTATGCTTCTCGTCGTCAGGAGACATCTTGATTTGGTTGTACCCCGAGAAGCCATCCATGAATGACATGCGTTCGAAGCCGCATGTGTTGTCGATCATGATGTCTGTGATAGGGAGGGAAAATTCATCTTTGGGACATGCCTCGTTCAGATTGCGGAAGTCGATGCAGATTTGAATCTTTTCATTCTTCTTGAGGACCGGAACTATGTTGGCGACCCAGTCAGGATGTTGTTCCTTACGAATGAAGCCACTGGCTATCAGTTTGTTGACTTCGACTTCGATTGCATCCATGATGCCCGGGCGGAAGCGTCGCTGTTGTTGTTTGACTGGCTTTGCATCTGGCCGAATGTTGTGCTTGTAAAGGACAACTTCGGGGTTTAGTCCTGGCATGTCTTCATAGCTCCAGGCGAACACATCGATATATTCTTTGACAAGTTCCAGTAGCGATTCTCGCTCTTCGTTTGTCAAGCTTTTACTAACGAAGATTGGTTTTGGAGAAGAGTTGCTGCCTAGATCCACTTGTATGACCTCATCTTCAGTAGGAGGCTCTCTTTGTTCGAGCCGCTTTTCCTATTGTGTATCCAGCTGTTGGGCCCATGGCTCTAACTCGAAGATTTCCGGAATGTCTTTATCTTCTTCGTAAGCGTCAGTGAATGCCATATTGACTGACAAGACTTGTCTGAATACGTCTCCGATGCTGGTATCCGAATCAGAAGTTGGTGACCCAGTTGAATGTGAATGCCAGTCGCATTCCTCGTCTGAGCTTTCAGGGGTTGTCGTGGGTGTGACATAACCTAGCCCACATCTGGTTTTGTTGTAGTAATCTCGTAGTTTTCCAGCCGGGACTGGCGACTTTAAAGGTAGTCATCGACCAGTGCCGTAGTTCAAGCCTGGCGTGGTCTCTAGATCATACCCCTGTTTTTGCATGAGATATTTGGATTGGGGGCTATACAGATAAAGAGGCAGTCTCCCGGCATCTGATTCGAGATCGACCTTCTCTATAGTGAAGGGCTGTGGGTCGTCCTTTCGGCCGAAGATGATTGGATGGTCCCCTCCCTCGATTATGTGATAAGCGTCTTCCACTGGAGTAAGCTGGTATGCGGTGTAAACATTCGTCAGCTGTGTGTGTAGGTGAGTGCCTATACCGTGTTCTATAGCATACATTGTACAAAGCTTATTAAGCTCGAGGTAGTTCAAAGATAGCCCTTTATTGATGAAGTAAGGTATCTTTTCTAGCGGGATTACATCATCTGCGGAGGGAACATCAGTGTGGGCGGCCACAAACTTGGCCAGTTCTGGTTCTTCTTCGGCCACCCCCTGTATGAATGAAGACTGAGAGGACAACCTGGACAGCTTGATCGTCAGGGGTTCTGCTGGTGGAGCAGAACGTGGAGTCGTTGGCAAACTAGCGACCCCCAGTTTGGTATTCGATGCTGGGCGAGGAGTTGTTGGTTCGCTAGAAGCCCCAGACTTTGTATCGGGGTGACGACTCTTCTTGGGAAGGCGTATCGTCATTGGCTTATCGGCGGGGTTGAGCTTCTCCATTTGTGGCTGGCCGACTCTTGGCAGTCTAATTGTCAGTGGCTTCGTTGTGGGTCTTGGCACTTGGCCAGACCTTGGCAGCCGGATTATCATTTGCTCTTCTTGTGCCGAGAGGCTGATCGCATCCTTACGCAGAGCGGCCATAAGGGGTGCGGACTTGCCAGATTTGCGAGCTTGAAGGTGGATCGTCAGAGGTTCTTCTGATCCTGAGGCCGTCTCAGTTCGAGCTTGTACATCTTCCTCCAAGTGTCTTTTTGACTTTTCGTATAGGCAGAAGTCTGAGTAGTAGGACTCGACCCCTTTGAAGGGATCGATGTCGACAAATTCTGTCCTCACGAAGCCGTATTTGTCGATATACTTGAAGCATTGGTGCAGCGTGGAAGGCACGATCATATAATCGTGTATCCAAGGGCGCCCCAAGAGGATGTTGTAAGAAGTGTCTGAATCTATGACGTAACAGGTGACTTTCGACTGGAGATCGCCAATTTGGCACTTCAGGCGAATCTTCCCAATTGGGTAGCTCCTGTCCGAATTAAAACCACTGATGGCAGTGCTTGTTGGCGTCAGGCAAAGCATAGGAATGCGAAGATGATGTAACAGACCCTTCGGAATGATGCTTATGGAAGAACCAGGATCAATGTGCATCTGATCCACCTTTACGTCCCCGATGTATCCGGTGTAGTATAACGGACGATCGTGCAGATTGGTTTTGATGAGCATATCCTGTGGAGTGAAGACAATGTTGGGCATCGCTCCTGTGCAAGTGCTATCTTGGAGATCTGCAGGCGGGCTCTCTCCTGTGAGGTTGACCTGAGCCAGATAGGCGTCGGCATTTTGGAGTGCATCGCTCAAAGCCGTGCGAACATCATTTGAGAGTCTCAGAAGCTCGTATAAGGATAATTTGGCCGGTGTGTTGGCCAATTGTGCCAAGATGTCGAAGTTGTAGGGCCTCTACAGTCCCTAAGGTGCCTCTTTTCGGAGGGATTTGTCAAAGCGAGTCTCCTTTGGCCTAGGCTTGTCGGTCGTCGGAGGCTGAGAAGGTCCCGGAGCGTCAGCAGTGGCCGGCTGATGTTCTTCAGTCGGGTTATCTGGTGCAGGCTGGGATTGAGCACCAGATCGAGTGACGACAGCTGCAGCTTCCTCGATATCCACCGAAATTGTGCGGCAGGATCTGACCTTTCCGTTCTTTTTTTTGCCAATGGAGGGTGGTGTGGACTGAGTCACTTCAGATACCAAGTCTGGATGGACCCACATGATCTCCCCCCGTGATGTGGTGAGGGGCACTAGACCAGCAGCTTGATCTCGGGGAGGTGGAAGATTAGCAATCTCCATGGTCGCCAGAGGGATGGGTATCACACCGTCTTGAGCCTCTGTTGAAGGGAAGCTGCCGAATTGTACGGACACCATGTTGGCCGCCACGGTTATCTCCTCGAAATCGATGGCCAGAGCGTTCGAATCGATGAGATGTTGGATGTATCGCTTCAATTGGTAGCAGTCGTGTGTAGCATGGTGGACGTAGCGGTGGTAATGGCAATACTTTGGGCTCTCCATATCTGTCGGTCGAGGTTCCCGTCTTGGTGGAGGGAGCTGAATTCTGTCTCCTTGTATGAGCATGTCCAGCATGGGCTTGACATGACCGTCTTTGAAGGAGTAAGTGATTTGCGGCCATTGTTTGTCTGCCGATTTTGACTCAGGTTTCTGGGCTGTGTCGGCCACCATAGCCTGCTTACCCTTGTTGTCCCGATTGTTGGAGGGGCTACCCCCATTGTCGTTGTTAGTATTAGGACGCTTGCCCTTGTTCTCTCCCTCCGAGATGTGCAATCCTAGTTGGCGAGCCTTCTTCAACCATTCTTCGGCTCTAGTGGCACTGATGATTAACGTCTTCCAGTCCTTAAATTGACTTTCGCCCATCTAGAGACTGATTGTTGGAAGCAAGCTCTTTTGACAAATTTCAATTAAGGAGGAATCCGGGTTACCGGACGGCAACTTCATGGCGGTTTGGCAGAACCGCTCAATATAGTTCCTTGTCAGCTCTTTCTCCCCTTGAACGACGTCCATGAGGGTGGACATTGTGACGTCCTGTCCTACTTCGTAGAATCTCTCCATGAACATGCGCTTGAAGCTGGCGAAGGAGTGGATGCAGTTGTCTGGCAGGTTACGGTACCAGTCGAAGGCGACTCCTTCCAATGCTCCAATGAATAATCGCATAAGGATGGCATCATCATGGGGCAGATGGTCGGTGGTGACCTCAAAGTACGTGATGTATCGACTTGCGGAGGTCTTGCCATCATAGGGATTAATGTTGAACGACTTATATCTTGGCGGGAAGGGGACATCCCTCCATGCAGCAGGGTATGGTTGCCGTATTCTGAGGTCTTGAGAGGTTTCTCGAGCGTGAAACATGGCTCGGAGCTCCTGGACCTCTCTTCTTGCTTCCCTGGCCTCATCCACAGCGACGGAAGCCATCATTTCAGGAGGATTGTGGCCCGGGTTCGGTGTCGCTGAGTTCGAGTCCGCATCCACAGATTTGACCAAGGCGTGCAGTATAGCCTCCAGAGTGTCGATGCGTTTGCGATCACTGGAACCGCCTTGATTGTTGTCCGTCATGAACACCGTCCTTATATGAGGAGAGATGGAAGAAACGATGGAGGACGTACCCTCCGAATCATACCCCTGTAGCGAGAAGTCATCGGGGTATGTAGGAATATTCTCCTCTGGTTTGGATTCAGATGGGATAGTACCCCCGGCTTCAGAGTTTGCTTCATCTTGAGAGTCATGGACGTCCTCGAGGACGTCGGCATTTGTTGTATCTGATGGGAGAGTTGTTTCCTCCAGCTCGTCTTCTTGGAACATCGGATTGTCGTGGAGGTTCGGAGGAGTGCTACCCCCAGTCCCAGCAACCTCCAGTGGTGTGGACAATGAATCTCCTACTGTAGCAGATTTCATTTTTGAACGGGTACCTTGGAAAACTCCGGTGGTGGGCACCCGCTTAGATGATAGTCTCTTAGTCATAGTGGTTGAAACCTTCGGGCTGGGAGCATTGGTCTTCTTCCCTCTCCCATCGGTGGGGATTTTCTAAGCAGAGTTGCAGGAGACGACGGGAGGTGCCTCATCCTCTGAACATGGTTGTTGCAGTCTTTGGAAGACGGACTGTCGGTCTTCTCGTACCGTCGCATTATTGCAACAGCAGTTGACGATGACTTGGGTACAGTAACGTCCGTGGGAGGACTTTTTGTATCCCGAGGCACCTTCTCTTTCCTTGCGTTTGTGGAGATGGCCTCACGCAAGTCAGATGGGTCCGTATCGACCATGTTTGCTCCCTGGATTTTGGAAGACTTTTGGAAACCTATCTGTCCATTTGCCGCAGGGGACTGGACTCGAGTGGTTCTGTACAACTTCCCATCAGAGGCCCGTATAACAGTATGTGGGACGCTCGGTTGGTCAGAGGTCGGATCAGCGGACCGAGCTAGCCAAGCTCGTGCTGCCCTAGACTTCTTCACTCTAGTGCGTGAGGGCACATAGTAGGAAGAGTCTAAGTGGTGCCGGAGAGAATCAGACATGTCTTCTTGGGAGCACAAGAGATCAGGACCATAGGAGAGGCGGTCGAAGACAGAGCCGCGTGGAGTAGGCGTCATGCGGCTGGAATCAATAATCTTCATGCGGCTGGCAGTCGTAGCCGCATAGGACTTCTCCATGCGGCTGGAAATCCTGACCGCATAAGTATTATACATTTGGCTAGCAGTTGCAGCCGCATGGTCATCATTCATGCGGCTGGCAATCTTGGCCACATGAGTCTTCGCTTTGCGGCTAGTGCCCTTGTTCGGTTTCTTTCTGGAACACATAGAATCGCTCTTTGCCCCTGCAAGTCCAGCATCGTAGTGCTTTTCTCTGTCGGACTTGGGGACAGCAGAGTCCTCTATGGCATGAAGTGGGGCCGTACGAGATCTGCCTTCGCCGTCTTGGGTAGCAGAGAGTACTCCGTCCAGGGCCTGGAGAGGAGCAAGTGATTTTGGCCTCCATTCCCTGCGAGCCTTCTTTGTGCGGGTTTGCTTCTGGACTGGGCCAGCGCTTCCGCCGGAGAGTATTTCATCAAACGTCTGTTGGTCGAAGCGGACGACCATTTTCTGTTGTGTGGAGCCAAGTTTTGCTGCATCCGACTGCGTCACCAACTTCTCAGCCGTAGAGAAGTTTGTCCCCAGCAGAGTCGCCATCGTGTTTGCCATTGATTGTAAAAGAACAGAACAATTATCGGAGGACTGAACTTTGACTCACAATACAAACTCGCTTGTACAAAGAAAGCCTAGGGACGAAAGCCTAGGTGCAGCAATCTAAGTACAATTGTTTATTTTAGATTCTGGGGGTGACGATAGAGGCTCGGGAAAGCGACGGCCGCTCTGCCTTACTCCTTGGACGATCGGGTGCAGCCTTGGCTCTGTAGAAGAACTGCTTTGCATTGATGAAGAAATGCTCTCCTTTCGATCTCTATATATTCTCTCTCTGTCTCTCTGTCTCTCTGGATCTCTGTGTCTTCTTTTGTAAAAATAAGAGAGTCTCTTTTTTCGCAAGGGAATGGCACCTTGCTATTTATAAGAGTGGGGGGGCATCACTAGGGTTTGTAATGATTGCCCATTCTCCAAAGTCGGCGGCTTAGGATCAATGAATCTGGGCCGCTCATCTTGAACATAATAGATTCGGGCAATTAATGTGATTGCATCAAATCTTTGTGGATAATTAATGATGATTGACATAAATCCTCATGATTTGTTATGCCAATCTCGGATCTCCCGCCACGTGTCATTGATTTGCTTGATTGCAAATGATCTGATTTGATCCCAATATTTTATTGGGATTTGTTGATAGATTTCGGTTGATTTGATGCCACGTGTCCCATTATCATACCACGTGTCTTCACTTAGAAAATCTGAGCCGCATGAGAATTGCTCCTCATTGGGCTGCATAAGGCTGGCCACGTGTCAAGGCTGCTTGGGAGTGACCCCTGAACATTTGAACCGCATGGTGATGATCTGAGCCGCATGAGCGTAGGTGACCGCATGATGGGTGCCTTCTTCGTGAGCCGCATGGAGGTAGTCCTTTTGAGCCGCATGAGGTAGCCTCTGCTTGAGCCGCATAGAATAGCTTCGGCCTGAGCCGCATGGGATAGCTTCGGCCTGAGCCGCATGGGGTGGTCTCTGCCTGAGCCGCATGCGACTGTCCACATGTCAAGGCCGCATGAAGGTTTTTGGATTTCGGGGGATCGTGTCAGAGATTTCCTTCGTTTTCCTAGGAGTCTGCCATTATGACGAAGTCATTATTGTTTCTTTGTGTCAGAGCTGTCATTTGTCAGAGCTGTCAGCCGTCAAGGCATTTAATGCAGTAAAGGACAAAGAGAAGAGCTGTTTGCAGGCCACGTAGCTCCTCTCTGAGCCGTATAGAACTTATTCGAGCCGCATAGACGCTTGAGCCGCATAGATCCCTGATCCGCATGAGCTCTCTGAGCCGCATGGGGCTCCCTGGCCGCATGGATCTTTCTTTATTCTTTTCCATGCTTCTACACATATAAACCTAGCCTTTGATTCATGCCCCAACTCATCTCTACCATACATCTCCTCATGGCACACACTCACTCCCACACCCCATGTGACGGCCCTAATAAATTTCCACACTCTCTCTTCCCACTTTTCTAGCAGCTAACAAACCTCCCCTATTTTTTATAATACTCTCTCTCTTTCTCCAAATAATGCACAACGACAGCCCCTCCATTTTAGGCCGACAGCCCCCATTCTTCTTCCTCCACCTCATCATCCCCCACACCTTTACCACCTCCTTCCACCCCCATGCCGATAGCTCCATGGCCGGCCCCTCTCCATCAACCACCACAACCACCCCCATCTTTAATACCACTTCATCACCATCACCCGCAAACACCACCTCTCCTCAGCCTCTTCCACTCTCCTCCTCCTTCCCGCGGCGCCGCCGTACAGCCTTGCTGTCCCACCGCCGTGCCACTGCGAGTGGCCAACAGCAGCAGCGAGGCAGCTGCCAGCAGCAGCCACTGCAGCAATAGCAGCCAGCAGCAGCGCATAGGTAGCAGCAGCCGCGCCACCGCACGCTGCCGCCGCCACCGCATGCTGCCGCACGGCTACCCTCCTTCGGCGAGGCCACGACAAACTCCCCCAGGTCACCGCCCTCCTTCCCGGTATGATACATAGTCGATTCGTGCGTTTTGTACAGAATCTCGTCGACGCGCGCATGAACGAAATTCAGAATATTCGCCTCGTCGCAGCGACGTTACGCACATTTTTTGATAAATTCGACCATTGGATCGACAAACTCTTTGCTCCGTCACAATCTCGGTATATAGCTCTTCACTCCCCTCAAGTTTCGTCCGTTAATTTTGTCGTTTGATATATCAAAATCGGCCACCAAGTTGATCATTTAAATTTTACTATTTTTGGACAGTTTTGTGGAGCCAACTTTGTCGGCTCGTATCTCCGCCATCGCAGCTCCGTTTGGCGTGCCACTGGTTCCTATGCGCAGTTGGTATAACCCTCTTATTGCCCCTTAAGTTTCGTTTTATTGTTAGCACATTTGATTGGTTGAATTTGACGCCAAAGTTGGCCGTCCAAATTCGTAATTTCGAACTTGTAAATTTCCATTTTTGAACTCGGGACTCGGGATTTCAATTCTGACACCACTATTAGACTCGTGACGTCGTTCTGGCACGAATTCATATAAAGTTTGTTAGATTTAGAGGACGTAGGCCCTGGCACACATTTCGGTGCAAAGCGGGCCCCATAGTTCGAGTCAACGGGTTATTTTGAGGTCGGCTCATCGGAATCCAATTTCGGATATACCGTTGAGTTCGTATCGTCATTCTGGACTCGTTGACATATAATTTGCTAAGTTTTGAGGACATTGGCTCCGGCACGCTTTTTCGTGCAAATCGAAATTTTAATGTCCTGGTCAACGGATCAATTTGAGATCGGGTCAACAGAATCAAATTCTGGATATACCGTTGGGTTCGTACCGTCATTCTGGACTCGTTGACATATAATTTGCAGAGTTTTGAGGACATTGGCTCTGGCACGCTTTTCCGTGTAAATCAGAATTTCAATGTCCTGGTCAACGGACCAATTTGAGATTGGGTCAACGGAATCCAATTCTGGATATACCGTTGGGTTCGTATCGTCATTCTGGACTCGTTGATATATAATTTGCTGAGTTTTGAGGACATTGGCTCCGGCACGTTTTTCTGTGCAAATCAAAATTTCAATGTCCTGGTCAACGGACCAATTTGAGATCGGGTCAACGGAATCTAATTTTGGATATACCGTTGGGTTCGTATTGTCATTCTAGATTCGTAGACATATAATTTGTTAGGTTTAGTAGACTAGTATCCTTACACGTTTTTCGGTGCAAAGCGGATCTGACACGGACACCGTTTTGATCCGAAATTATCTTTTTGCCCCTGTGTCCAAATTGGACTTATGGATAGGCTATCCTAGCTGATTTGACCATTCTTGACACGTTGGTGATGTTTGTTTCATCATCCGACAATGTTTGTAGATATTTCTCTATGTATCACCCTTTATTATAATTAATTCTTATTATGTTCGTATTTCGGAATTAGTGCAACGAAACTGAGATCAGTCGATTTCAGTGATCTCACATCGCTGAAATTGACAAGATGACCATATGGATCACTATGATAAGATTATTAACCTTACCGTTAATTATCTTATCTCGATTTCCGTGTTATAGGTTTCGATGTACGAATAACGAGGTGCAACTTGATATTTTAATTCTTAGATTATAGTTGATCATGTTTGACCAAGATATATGGAATCTTGGTAGGTAAATATTAGGAATAGTATGTTTAGGCTAGTTTTGATCTCGGTTGACCAAGTTTGACTGTTTTGGCCAAAAGTCAACTATCAGTCAATACTTGGCCTAGAAATGTCTAGAACTTGACCAGAGTTGACCAGTTGACCAAAAGTCAACTGTTAGTCAATATTAGCCTAGTTTGACCTAGAGTTGACCAGTTGATCAAAAGTCAACTATAAGTCAACCTTTGACTCAGTGTGACCTAGTTTGACTTAGTTGGACTGAGATTGACCTATATTACATAGCTTATACTATATAATCATGCCTAACACTGTTGAACCCTAATTAGCTTATATATATCTCATCTTTAGGTTGTGACATCACTCTTAGCATCGACCCCATTTGACAGCTCAGGACCGCAGGCGAGTACATTCTCTGATAGTAGTTCCTTATCTTGATATCTTCTGTATCAGATTCAGTTATAGTGTTTTACTTGATTCTTGTCACGGTGGTGCACGGACTAGTATACGTCGGATCCTGGCATTAGATGTTATTCCTGGACTTTCTTGGTATATTGGTACATTGTTCGATCTTGTCTCTTGTACTTGTATAGACACCGATTTCTTAGGGGGATTAGCTACCTTCTTGGAGAATCCCGTGTCATGACGTACCATGTCCGGATCCGTGATACTACTCGGGGATGGGGAGTTGTTAGTGGTTATGTGATCAATACCATACTTGTATTCTTATACTTGTTCATAGCTATACCCTTACTTCACGTAGGGTAAAGCCTGACCCTACTTGTTCATAGCTTTCCATGCTGGCTGGCCTGACCCAGAGTTCTTATTGTTATTGTTCATAGCCAGTCAGATGGTACAGCCTGATCTTGACCCAAGCCGATCACATAATGCTATAATATCTCAAGGCACATTTTATGTTTACATTATACATCAGATATTCCTGTACTGTTCTACTTTCCTGTACGTTACACCCTGACATGATTTCCAGTTTATATATCATGTTTTACTTACAGTCTTGATATATCATCTTGTATTCCATTATGATTATCTCTTATAGCATTTGTCAATACTATGAAACTATTGTTGGAGGTGTACTTGCTTATTTTCCTGACAGGATAACCGTTGATGTTTACAGAGGACATGTTGGCTGATTGCTCTACCTTTTACGGGTATGGCCAGGATAGAGTTTGATGAGACATTACCCCTGGAGCCCGTAGATGATATAGCCCCTGTTTAGACTGTTAGATAGGTTTGTCTGGACTGCGAGCCAGCTAGTTTATGAGACTTATATTATATTTGTGTTTGGGACCTTGTGTTATATTTTCGACTCTCTACTATGTTTGAGACTTTGCTTCTATTTTCGTACTTATATTTCCATCATATCTTTATTATATTCGTGCCTATCTTCCCTAGATGTCTTGTGATTGAGTTGAGATTATATACCTCCGTGCGGAGATGACAGGTACAAATATATTGTGTCTAGATGCTATACTTTCTAGTAGACCTATACAGCGTTCTACCGCCGATTCTGCGGCGTAGGCTGGACGTACCCACGTGCTCGTGCCCCTAATCTGGGTGCGGGTCGTGACATTTTTTATTATCTTTCTACTCTTGCCTTAGGATTATTTTAGGACCGACGTCTTGGCCTATTTTGTGTCTCTAGACCATCCCGTGCTTGTAACGACAACGTTAACCTATCAAGTCGTGTTTGCCTTACGGCCTAAAATCAGAGACGCAACTACGCGATAGTACCCAATTTCCTTGTGATCGTGCTACAAATCCATCGTGTCGTGCCTCGCAACTCAGTATGACTTAACCATATCACCGCCTCGCGGCCCTTGCTACTTTGATCACCAACTGACCCAATCAAGACTTGTGGGCTAAGTGTCACTCGACCGACTTTGCCTTACGGCGTTTCCTGACTTAAACTCACGATGACTCAAATCTAACTTATGCAACTTATATGCCGACAACTTAAGACTTGACGCTACATCTCGTACCGAAGCACGGTGTCTTTGTTGCAGCCAAATCTTAGGCCCAAACATTTTCTTTCGATCGTGCACGCATTCAACTCGACTCATTGATATAGTGAACACAATACTCGACTCAATCCAAAGACATACAGACGGATGGCCGCCCATGCCGACTCATCAATATGAACTAGTCACTAGCGCCATCGCTATAATGGACTCCCTTTGTAGCTTTTGATTAGACGGACGCCCCTTGCCAACACGAGTAGCGAGCTCAACTGCAAGTCCCCGCCTAACCCGTACGGTCATCCAGCACAACTATGATGTCTACCATCGAAACGGTTCCCATAGGCCGTCTGGGTCACCGTTCGAGAAACTGTTTATTTTATCTTGTATAAGTTGTCCAATGACCATGCAAGACTCGACTCGAACTGACGTCTCACACAGTCAATCTACTTCTAGTGTTACCATCTCTTTCAGGACCAAGTTCAATACTTCTCACATCTGAGACCTTGCCTCGACGACCCGGTCGCGAGCATTCTTCTTTCTTGCCCTATCATTTCACTCAACTCAGGAACAACTATTTGAAGCACTTTCCAAACTCAATGAATCAAACGTGGCCCGTGCCTTAAAATACTAAGTCTGTGACATAGTGCAACACCACCGCCCAAGTCATACTCTATATGACGGGCCTTGAGACTGTAAGACTATGTGGTTATACCCCGCCGTAGAACTCATAGGACCGTGCTTGCTACTACTCTGATAGCCTAACATAACTTGCCTAACTTAACTTTGCAACAACTTGACGAACAAAGGCTGCATCAAGCTTTGCCTTGATGGAACGTGTCGTGCACGTGTCCGGCTTGAACAAACAAGTTATTTGGTTGCCTAGACTTATGCCACAAGCTGTGCAATACAGCTTAACCAATAGGGCGGGCAAAGGCTATTCCAAGCCTTGGACAATGGATCGTGCATGCTTTATCAAGCATTCATGTGGACGACGCCTATGACTTGGGCTACGTTCATAACTTCCCCTACTCAACCAACTTTCCTTCTTCCAAGCCACGGGATGAAGGATCGAGTGTCACTTTCAAAGCACGCTGTGCGCCAATTCTAAGCCGACCGTTGGACCTTTCCATATTCTAACTCAATTCGACCCGTCGGGATTATTCCCTTAGCTATGTGGATTCGTCTCTTTTATTATCAAGCCTACTTGTGTAATTTGAAAACATACGATTGATTATGTGAAGGCTAAGATGAGGCAAGTTTACCGAAACTACCCCACCTGAGCGAGGAGTTGCATCGACCGAGCAAGTCTTCGAGCAGCCGTTGTAAGGCTAAGATCGAACGCCGTCGACGTTCCGATTCCTCCGATTGACTGAGCGGGACGTGTCACATCCCAAGACCAGAATACTAGCAAGTGGGGACGGACAAGGCCAGCTACGCAATCCCAAAGTACACCAGTACTCTAAAATTACGTATAAGCTGTCAAGATATGGGGGTTACGTCTACAAGCCAACAGTCGATCCTAGGTTAAACAATCCTAGGTATCTCAATCACAGGCAATTATACAAAGTACAAGAAGTATGATCATCAGACATACAATAGTAAAGCGTCCCAAACCATTTATACATGGACGATAATGAAGCTAGTCATACCAAAATAGAGAACTAGCAAGAGTAATAGTCATACATGATAAGCTCTAGCTATAGTCTAGAATACGCACATCATGTCTGGGCCCGTAGGCTAAATATCAAGAACCAAAACACGAGCTAAACACGTGCTCGGAGGGAAAACGCCACAAAAGAATAATGTACATATCAGGTGGGAGAATGAAACAAGAAACCCACTCAGGTACTCTGGTGCTCCGGATGGTCACCGTCGAGTAGATGGTACAGAAGATCCTCTGGGCTTCTCTATTAGATCTGGCCAAACAAAACCAGTGGGGTCAGATCCTAAATAGCAAGTACCACAAAGGAGGCCAAACTATGAACGAAAACCAGCAATCACTAACATCAACAATTAGAGATACAAACGAGTAAGGGCAGATCGAGACTCGTGCACTACCAATGCACTTATCCCGAACATAAGAAGACAATAAGTAAAGCATCTTGGAGCATAAAGTAATTAACATGTGACATAATGTAAAGTATAAACATGCTAAGTAAACAGAAGCTTGAGAACATGTAAAAGCAATTGAACATGTAAGCATGTGAGATAGTCGGGTCATACGAACATGGTAACCCAGCATAGGGATCATGTATAGCTTGAGAAAGAACTGAACATGTGAGCATGTTAGAATAAAAATAGAACGACAATGATGGGATGAATTAGGAACTATTTCGGAAGTCAAGTTACAACCCTTAAACCAAATAAGGACCGGGATTGTAACCATTCTCCAGAACAGAACTTAGCCTCCGATCATTCATTGATAAAAGTAAAGCATAAACCATAGTGTACCGAAATAAACATACGGACACCTCCTAGACAAAACTAGACTGGACTGGACTGACTCCATCCATCAATCACGGCCAAGCAATGAGTACGGCTTGATAATTTAACTAACTAGGATTATCACAAGCCTAGTTACTAACATGATGCAAAGAGATGTTCCGAGTCCCAAGCGCTGCAGCTATCCAGTTATCCTTCCACAGGTTGAAAGTTGTATTAGGTGGATACATCGCCCAGGAGACAAATGTATCCCATGGTGACTTGGGGGTACAACATATGACAGTGTGCTGGAAATGCGCCCTACTCGACGGCAGGCTACAAGTCCAATTAAAGCGTCCAGATAACGGGATTGTCTGTGACTGGAAAATCTCTTTATGAACTACTTGATCAATCTAGTCATTAACCTAGTCAGATTCAGTATGAATCCCTGACCGTGGTAACCAGGGATGCAAGTCCTAGACATGATGCAAGACGAGACTGGTAGCTTACACAAGCACATTCAAGAACAATCACCCACGGTGTCAAGATATTAATCAGCATGTCAAGATGGCCGTCGCAACAGCATTCAAGATTATCATGTTAGGTTACTTATCGAGATTACTTATCATGTCAAGAGTGCGTCACGATGGACCACCATCAAGAATTATCATGTCAAGTTACTTGTCAAGAGTGCACCACGACGGGTCACTATCAAGAGTTATCATGTAAAGGTTACTTGTTAAGAGTGCGCCACGATGGACCACTTTCATGTTATCATGCAAAGACATGTTCAAGAGTGCACCACGACGGGTCACTATCATGTAAAGCAGAGAAAGACATGTTCAAGAGTGCACCACAACGGGTCACTATCATATAAAACAAAAAAAAGTCATAAATCATGAGTGCACCACAACGGGTCACTATTTAGAAATTCTAAATATGGCATAGATTGTAAAGTAAAATAAATTCGGAAAAAGCATGGAAACACTTATCATATCACATAAGAAATATTCGAAAGGAAAGACATATCCTGACATGTGAGAGCAGACAAGTATAAGCAACTAATTGGCATAAAATAATAATTAATTCTGTGCTAGTATTAAGAATTTAAGGAGGTACAATTATTCTCTAACTGTACAATATTATCAAATCATGTTAAAAAATTCATCTATTAAAGAAGTATTAAGCTATTAAGTAGGATCGTCACAATTTAGGCCAAGATAGAAAACATGCAAGGCAATCATAAGCTCTATATCAAGAATGAAAGAAACTTGCATAAAATAGTTGGTAACATATTCTTGAAGCCAAGGAAAAGATCTACAACTTTCATGTTGGGAGTTGGAAGAAATTCGGGTCACAAATCAGCCAAATAGGACATAAAACAGCCAAAATAGGCACTATGCGGCATTCTGTGACACTATGCAGCCTTTCGCGGTACTATGCAGCCTTCTGCGGCATTATGCAGCCTATGCGGCACTATGCAAGCCATGCGGCACTATTCATTCCTGCGACACTATTCATCCATGTGGCACTATTCATTCCTGCGGTACTATTCATCCATGCGGCACTATGCATCCATGCGGTACTATTCATTCCTGTGGCACTATTCATCCATGTGGCACTATTCATTCTTGTGGCACTATTCATCCATGCGGCACTATTCATGCCTGCGGCACTATTCATCGTCCCTGCCAGAACCAGGACAGGTGAACTAGAAAAAGTCCAAATCTTATTTTGGTCATAACTACCTCAAAACAAGTCGAAATCTAACTTTTCAAAGGTCCATTTTGGGTAAAATCGAATTCTCTACAACATAGAACAATCAAAACTTGAAAATAATGAAGTTTAGTAGATCAAAACCCACAAAAATCGAAAATACTATAAACTTAGGTCTACAAGAATCTATCCATAAAAATCAAAAACTCCAAGTTCTAAAGATGCTTAGAATCATGTAAGAAAAAGCTTAGAACAAACAAAATAACATTTGTCCAACATTTGGCAAGATGTACTTGCCTTAGGTTGGAGGAGAGAATGAAGAGGAAGTAGATGAAGAGAAATAAAATAATGGAAGAGAGAGAGAGAGAGAGAGGAGTTGGGTTTTATACAAACCTTCTCATCTCAAACCCACCTAAACCAAATCAAGCCCAATACCAAGTTGAACCGAACCAAATTAAACCAAGTCAAGTTTAACCTATACTTTGGAAAAATTCAAAATATTCGAAAACCAAGAAATACGAAATATGGCTCAAAATACGTACCCGTACATAAATACTGATACAGTGAGACGAGTCTCACAGGACGGGGCACTACAGATGATCAAATGGAGGTAGAAAGAATATCGTATCACTATTTCAATGGTCAGAAGATAGGATATGCAGAAAAATAACCTACGAGATAACTATCTTATTAATACCCATACAAAAACAAATCTCTAACTCGCTAAACTAGCTAAACTCTCAGTATCTACAGAAAACTAAGGCAGCTTCCAAGGTATTAAAACTAAATCTATTTGGAATCACAAATCATCTAAATCAAATTTCCATCTGTCGTTATATGTAACTCGTATGCCAAATGTATTTCAAATTTTAAGTATTTCTCTCGATCAAATTATTTTACAGACATTAATTTTTTTTGTCAGTTATTCTTCCAAAACTGACTACATCAAAGTCACAATCTTCACTTGTTATAGTAAATCCTTAGAAAGTTGATCCATGATCTATATTCGAGAATTTCCAATTCTTGAAATCAATTGACCAAATTATAATCACTAATCAAATTTTAATCTTTAACCATGCACATGTCAATCGTTCTTGTCCAAACACAATAGCAAAAATATCACAAAATCTTAATTATTTTTACCATAACTAATATGAGTCTCCAATGTGGTAGAAAATGCAAACTCAATTGCTTCTTTCTAAAGTTGAATGCCAATAGTCTTATCTCAATTCCTCACTGCTTATTCCTTCTCTAGAACCTATCATTCCATTGTTTGTGATATTCCTTCCATGGTTATTGTAGAAGCATAAAAATTTTAGCAGACTGGACATATGCGCCCAAGCCAATAAGGACATATGCGCCCAAGTAAACTCATATGCGTCCAAGTCACTAGTAAAGCCATATGCGCCCAAGTCACCAGTGGAGCCCTATGCGCCCAAGACAAGCTCTTCTAGAAGGGGGCGCATAGCCCTGTTTCAGGCTATGCGCCCAAGTCAGAACAACCCCTGACTCGGTCAAACCTACGATCAAAACGTGCACTGAAGCATACGGCCACGTCGGTCTCCACGAGCAGTCGTGCACCGAAGCATGCGGCCACGTCAGCACCACGATCAACCCATGATCACGCAGCCTGCATACGCCTACACCCTATGCGCCTAAAGCATGGCCATGCGCCCACATAAAAACCAGTGTGTTTCCTCATGTGGGAGCATAACATCATTCCAGCTCAAGAACGACTATAAAAAGGGGTCTCATCCCTCTTCAAAACACAGAACGGAGAGCATTTTCAAGAGCCAAATTGCTGCACTTCTTGCCAGTGAGCCGAGAGTTAGCAATTTTCTTAGGTTTTCTCCTATTTTTGTAATCGGAGTGTCACGGAGTAAAGGAGCAACTGCCGCTCGATCTCCATCGTCCCATTCCCCAGAATTTTTTTTGTACTCGGGGATCCTCAGCACAGGATCTCTCAGGCGTACTCGATTTATTGTGTCTTGCGTCAATAAGGAAAAGACAGCATTTTTTCTTCTTTTTGTGTGTGTCCACAAAAATGGTGACTCTGTTGGGGACTACCTTTTTCTTTGACGAGAAGGTGGTGATGCAATCCGACACCGACAAAGTGGGGAGCACTCAGAAGATGCTGATCGTGAAGTTCGATCAGCAGGCATTCGAAGAGATGCTCTCGAGGGATGGCTCTACTCCCTCAAAATCAGCGAAGCCAAACAAGTCTCGTAAGACTTGGCTTCCGAAGGCTCACCGCGCATATCCTGCTAGTGTCATAGCAGATATGCAACTGAAGGACTCTGTCATATGGGCGCATGGCTCTGCCACAGAAGCTCCACAAATTAAGAAGGCTCACACCGTTTCGGGCTCTACTAGCCCAGCGACTTCTCTCTTGTGCAACCAACAACAGAGTGTTCAACGTTCGAGACTTGGTAAAGGAAAACACTACGATGCCAAGAATCAAAGTGTGCGACACTCTGGACAAACTCAACGAGGCTCATAAATGAAGGAGGCAAAGCTGGAAGAAAACAGTGTTGCTCCACCAAGCATGCACCCAAAGCTATGTGCCCAAAGGGGTGTGTGGGTGCATAACTCTGGGCAGAAGACTTCAGTCTTCAACAGGTTGTGCATCCAGGGTCATGCGCCCAGGCTCAACTGACCCCTACCATGTGCCCACATCGAGGAAGCTCAGGCATGCTGTCAAGAAGCATGCGCCCAAAGGCAGACTCCAGGGCCCATGTGCCTACAGCAAAAACACAAGCCCCAACGCATATAGAACGGGGCTGTCTTCAAGGTCATCACAGAACTTAGGTGTGGGGGTTGCCCTTGCATGTGAACTAAGTCTGGATGTGCCAACTCTCCTTATAAACCTACATACAAAGCTCGGCGATGCATGTGACCTGGGTTTTAAGGCAAAACTTCCTTCCGCTGACTTATGCGACATGATAAATCATAAGCGTAAAGTCAATGAGGACAAAGTAATTCATGGTGCACATCTGTGCACCAGTATTGTCATCAACTGTTGTTGCTCTAAAGCAACAAAAGTGTCTCAGAGACAGTCCGTGTTTCGACGGCTACATTTCTCAAACGATGAAAAGCCGTTATGTATTTCATCCAATATGGCTTCATGGGGTCCCCCTTATGGAAGCCCCAATCAAAGACGGTGGACTACGAACTCAACTTTCTCTCTCAGTTCCACGAGAAGAAGAAGAAAAAATCTACCAACAGATGGCCAGCAGGCTGTCACATCTTAAGGAGTCTATATGGGTACTCGGTCAAAGATGAGATTCTGTATAGATGACGAGGACTCCCAAGCTGGGGGTAGTATTCCCTCAGAGTCTGAAGCGGATGACCTTCACACTGGGGGTAGCCTTCCAGAGGATGACGATCTCTTCGAGTCTGACGGCGACTATCTATCTCCCCTACCTGAAGATGAGGGACTTGTCAACTCAGAGACAGACAGTATCAGCACCAGTTGTACTGTTTCCTCTGTTCGTTCTCGCATGTTATCTACATACATGGCGAACAGAGAAAGACCTAAAGAATCTAGTGATCAGACCAACAAACGGCTAGAGGGTCTTGAAACAGCATTTGCCAAGATTACTTATATGCTTACCAGTATCATGGCGGTCCAAGCTGCTGGGGCTGCTTCTCCACCTCAACAAAACGTCTCGGCTCACGTTAGTCCGGCTCATAGCAACAACCCTCCTTCACTACAAAAGGAGTATCATTCCGTTGTGCCTCCTCTAAATCTTATAAATGCTGGGGGTGGTCCTTCGCCAATGACGCCTGACAACTGTACAGCAGCCGTTTTCCAACACCTGCTCAATCAACAGGATGCAATCGATTCTCTAGTTGCCTGTCTCGACACCAACTCACACAAAGATGAGCTTTAGAAGAAGGAGATATCTCAGCCTTATCCTCCTGAATGGGAGAATGCTACTTGCCCTCCTAACTACAAGCCGCTGACGCTAAATTTATTTGACGGGATGACTTCTCCTCGTCAACACATGACATACTTTAACACGCAGACTCTACACTTATCAAGGGATGATCCGTTCTTGTCAAAGCTGTTTATTAGCACCTTGCAGGAGGTAGCTTTTGAATGGTTCTACAGTCTGCCTGACGGTTGTATCAATTCTTTTAAAGACTTGGAGAGGTTGTTCATCAACAGGTTTTACGAGAGTGGCATGCATGTTAGTATGTCCACCCTCATCGAGACCAAGCAAAGGAGGACTGAGTCTGTCATTGCTTTCATGGAACGCTTCAGACAGCTAGCGTTGAAGATGCCCTTCGGCATACCAGACTCAGAACTTTTGGATACTTGTCGACATAACTTCCTTCCTACAGTAAAGTTTTGTCTGGGTATACATAAGTATGATACATGGCCCGCTTTTATTGGGGCCGCTGATGCTGCTGAAAATGACGTCCCTAATTTGGAATTACTGGGGTAGAAAATACCTAAATTTGAAGATAAAGGCAAGCATCCTCAAACTATCCCTGTCCGTGGGGGTAAAGGGAAAGAAGTCCTGAAGGTCGACACTTCCAAGGGAGCTTCCAATTCTCAGGGCGCCTCTGACAAGCCTAAGGAGACCTTCTCCTTTGACGAAGACGATGCTATTACCATTTTTTACACATTGATGAAGGATAATAAACTGACATTGCCTCCACCACGACATCCTGCAGAGGCGAACCAACTCAACAATCCCAAGTACTGTCTTTATCATCAGTACGTGCATCACTCCACCAAGGATTGCATCGTCTTGAAGAAGAAGATACAACAGCTTATCGACAACCAAGTGATCAACTTCGAAGCTAAAGACAAGGTCGTATCTTCTAACATGATCTCTCTTCAGTTTGGTGACTTTCCTCCCACAGAAGTCCCAGACGGCGTGGTCCGGATCCCCAAGGCAATAATGGAAGTCGCCAACCTGCCGCCAGCTCGTAACTCAACCTTGGTACCACTCACGACTGAACGTGGTGAGGTCATGTGGGTCCATCCGGACCTTGTACAATAAATGATGCAGGGGGTGGTATCACCCAAAGCAAAAAAGGGCAAGAAATATAAGTCATGCCATATGGCGTCTTCTCCTATCTACGAAGTTCTATCTGGCGAGACGCGATCGGGAAAGGCTTATCTACGGACTTACAAGAAGAAGCAGTACCTTCTCAAGCTCCTACTGCCCCCACAAGTTCAAAAGTCGGCCCGTCTAAGCCTTCAACTACCGACAAAGCCAAGCAGAAGGAGACGCGATTTGACAAGTCTTTGAAGGCGCCAGCTTTCGAAGGCATGGATCGGCCCTACAACTTCGACATACTGGCACAGCTGGCCAATACACCTGCCAGGTTGTCTATGTTTGATCTATTGTGACTCTCCAAAGAAATGCGGAAGGCCTTAAGTGCGGTATTACTACATGCCGACTCTTATCTCGCTGAAGTCAAAGCCCCCGCTGAAGACCCTGTCTCCTGTCCCCACTGCCAAAGTACTATAGAAGTGGTGCCCAACATCACCTTTTCACAGGAGGACATGCTACTCAAAAATAATCGTCTTGATAGACCTCTGTACTATACAGGATATATCGGGGCGATTAAGGTGGATCGGATGAACATCGATCCAGGTTCCTCCCTCAGCATCATTCCTAGAAGTTTGCTTCAAATTCTAGGAATCCCTCTGCACAAGCTATCTGCAACCAATACAACTATTATGGCTTTCAATGCTGGGAGACGCCACCCGCTGGATAAGATCCGCCTCAAGTACCAGATCGGTGATCTCCAAACGGAGGTTTCTTACTATGTGATCGATGCCAATGTATCCTACAACGTCTTATTGGGACGTCCATGGATACACGAGAACATGATCGTCCCTTCTATACTTCACCAGTGCTTTAAGTACGTCAACAGCGATGGCATCGTGAAGACAGAGTTTGCCGATGTCGATCCTTTTAAGGGCATCGAAGCCTACTATGGAGATTCGGTACTTTACCAATCTCAGCCCCCCAAGGATGATGGCAACGAAGCTGACGATGAAGTTGAAGCAAGTTCATCCTCCAATGATGGTCCCCTGATTATCCGAGTCAAAGGACGTACTACTCCAAAAAGTACTCCAAAGCCTCTCACAATCTGGATAAAAAAGAAGAACCCTGATAAGGTCAAACCTTTGACCATTACTCTCCGCAAGACACCTCGGGTGGAACCAGCTGAAGTTCGTCCTCCTAATCTTGAAGAATTACCCTATGTGATGAACCTGGCCAAGACTGTGGCTCCTCTTTCAGATGATAATCCCTTCAATGAGTATATCAATACTTATAATAATGTACCTTTAGCGGATGATGTTATCCCTGAAGAAGAACTTGCGTATTTTCTTAGTAAAGGTTTATCTTTGAATTACTCTGATGTCTATCAATATGTAAACCACTACATAGATACGATATATGCTCTAGAGCACGGCATAGGACCACACCTCTGCATGCCGGTTATGACGCATCAGTTGCGAGAAAAAGTTTATCCAGAAGATATCTACTACTTAATCGTTCCAGCCATAAAGAAGGGTGAAGAGCTAATCATCTTCGGTCGAATAATTGGCGAAAGAAAGTTCGTTCCGGACTCTACTTCTCCCAATCACAACACGGAAGCTGACTATGACTCTGGGAAAATACAACTTTTTCGATATAGTTGGCAGGCCAAGAATATCATCCAAAACATGGGATATGACATAAAAAGCGACCAGGGGCTAAACTACGGTCGGGGACGACGGTTGCCAATACGTTACTTTGCTCCTCCCGGCAAACCCGAGAACTATTATCAACAAAACGGTGTTGGTTTGGATTATGTCACTCCTCTAACAACTTTCAAAAGATCAGATGATGAAGCAGATCGTTGTTCTCATTCTTCTGATTCCTGTCTCTGGGACTCAGACTCCAGTGTTGGCGACATGTTCAAAGCAATTATGTCCGTCAACATGGTTTCAGTTGACCAAATTGCAGACGATGTCCAATCGATCGAGCTTGAACAATGGGCTCAAAAGATGGATACTATATGGGAGCTGCGTTTCGAACAACGTGAACTACCTATCGAAGATGAAGTCGTCCAAGTCAATTTAGGAGATAAATTATTTTTTAAACCAATCTTCATCAGCAAAAGTCTATCTGGCGATGAACGACAATCTCTTATACAGCTTATAAGAGAATACATCGACGTCTTTGCATGGAGCTTTGAAAACATGCCAGGCCTGGACCCTAAAGTTGCCATGTACCGTCTAAATATTTCGTCTAAAGCTAAGCCAGTGAAGCAGCAGCAACGACGATTCCGACCAGATGTCATGGAGGCCATCGAGAATGAAGTCAAGAAGCTCATTGCCAGTGGATTTATTCGCGAAGAATAACACCCTGACAGGGTTGCTCACATTGTTCCAGTCATGAAAAAGAACGGTAAAGTTCGAGTCTGTATCGATTACCGTGATTTGAACTCTGCATGCCCGAAAGATGAGTTCCCTCTACCGATCACCGACGTAATAATCGATAATACTTATGGCTTCGAGCGGATGTCCTTCATGGATAGATTCTCAAGCTACAACCAGATCAAGATGTTCCCCAACGATGAGAAGCACACATCTTTTCGAACACCGTTGGGGGTATACTGCTATATGGTGATGCCCTTTGGATTAAAAAATGCAGGGGCGACATACCAGCGAGCCATAAACACAATTTTTTACGATCATTTGCACAAAACAGTGGAGTGCTACGTAGACAATATCGTAGTTAAAAGTCGTCTCAAGGGCAACCACCTCCAAGACTTGAGAACGGTATTCGAACGAATGTGTGCACACCAACTCAAGATGAATCCAACCAAGTCTTTTCTGGGAGTCTCCAGCAGTAAGTTCCTCGGTTTTGTCATCACTTCAAAGGGTATACATCTTGACCCGAAGAAAGTGAAGGCTATCCTCGATATGCATCCTCCAAAAAACCTTAAAGAGCTACGCGGACTACAAGGAAGGCTGGCCTACATCAGACGATTCATTTTGAACCTTTTTGGAAGATGTCAACCGTTCAATCAGCTCATGAAGAAGGGCGTATCTTTCGTCTGGACTGAACAATGTCAACGCACATTCGACGACATCAAGAAATATCTCACAAGCCCTCCAGTATTGGTAGCTCCAATAATGGGGAAGCCCTTCTTACTATATGTCCGTGCTATGGACCATTCTCTTGGCGCCCTATTAGCTCAGAAGAATGAAGGCGGCCATGAACATGCAATCTACTACCTCAGCCGCACAATGGTGGGTGTCGAGCACAGATACACACATGTGGAAAAGGAATGCCTTGCACTGGCATTTGTTATCCAGAAGATACGCCACTTTGTGTCTGGGCAGATTATCCACATCATATCTAAAGTCAATCCTCTCAAAATACTTATGACTAAACCGGGTTCTCTTAATTCCCGTTTAGCTACATGGGCAATGTTGTTGACTCCATACGATATGATGTTCGTTCCTCAAAAGGCAGTAAAAGGCCAAGCATTAGCTGATTTCCTAGCAGCTCATTTGGGGCCAGAATCTTCCAAACTCTACGACGAAATCCCCAATGAAGTAGTGGAGTCTAACACCGCAACTGGAGAAATCCCTATTTGGCGAATATTCTTTGACGGTGCATCAAGAACAGGACCTAAAGGAAATATCATGGCCGGAGTAGGCGTCGTGCTCGTATCACCCGACCATCTGGTTATACATCGTGCATAATCTCTCATGGAACCCTGTACCAACAATGTGGCCGAATATAATACCTTATTAATCGGCCTGCAACTGGCAAAACAACTGGGAGTTGACTATCTAGAAGCTTACGGCGATTCCAAAATAATAGTTAGTCAGATCCGAGAGGATTATGAAGTTCGCCACGAAGATCTCATCCCCTACCACAGAGCAACAATCGAGTTGGCATCTACTTTCGCTGGATTCTTCATCGAGCACGTGCCTCGACTACAGAATATAGAAGCAGATGCTCTAGCCGGTCTCGCTGCTTCCTTGACCGTCTCTACCAATACTCAGCAGTCGATCACAGTGTCTGGTCGAGAACTATTCTGTGTGAAGGATGCCTTGTATATTCATCATAGTTACACAACGGAAACAAATGTCGACGTTAAAGACTGGAGATTTTCTTTCATAGACTATGCCGTCTATAGAATCCTCCTCGAGGACCCAAAGGAAGCAGTGTCTATCCAAAGGCGATCCCTCAGATTTTACTACGACATAGCTACCAAGATGCTGTACCGACGCTCTTACGACGGGCTACTGTTACGATGTTTATCAGACACAGAAGCCAAATATGCACTCCGGGAGGCTCACGACGGAGTTTGTGGTGCACATCAACCATGCCCTAAACTACAAGATCGCCTCAGACGAATAGGTTATTATTGGCCTACGATGATAGCAGATGTTGTTGAATACGTAGAGAAGTGTAGGGCTTGTCAGCTCCACGTCGATTGCATTCATCAACTTTTGGAGTTTTTACACCCACAGCATCTTGGCCGTTTGAAGCCTGGGGTATGGACGTCATGGGCCCAATCAGCCCGCCATCTTCCAGAGGACATCGGTTTATCTTAGCTATAATCGATTACTTCTCCAAATAGGCAGAAGTTATACCGTTCACCGAAGTGAAGGCGTCAAACGTGATCAGTTTCATCAAATATCACGTTATCTACCGCTTCGACCTACCTCGTAGGATCATCCATGATAATGGTCCATAATTCACAAGCCATGCATTCTATCGGTTCTGCGATAGAAATCGAATCCAGAATGTAGCCTCTACTGCCTACAATCTAGCGGCTAACGGGCTAGCAGAAGCCTTCAATAAAACCATCATTAAACTTCTCAAGAAGTTTGTGTCTTCAAACAAGCGCGATTGGAATGAAAAGCTCGGCAAATGTCTATGGGCCTATCCTACAACGGTCCGGACTCCAACAGGCAGTACGCTATTCTCTCTGGTTTATGGGAGCGAAGCAGTTCTTTCCCTAGAAATCCAGATTTCTTTCCTTCGGGTAGCCTTAGCCAGTGAGTTGACTACCGAAGAAGCTACAGTCTGCGACTACAGGAGCTCGAAGCGCTAGACGAAAAATGCTTGTTAGCTCAGTAGCGCATTGAGCTATACCAAGCACGCCTTTCCAGAGCCTTCAATAAAAAGGTGAAGAAAAGAATCTTCCAAGTCGGTGATCTAGTCTTAGCAGTGAGAAGACCAATGGTCATGACGCACAAAACAAAAGAAAAATTTTTGCCTAAATGGGAAGGTCCTTTCATTATAGAATTAGTGTATTCTAACGGTGCGTACCGACTAACTAAGCCTGATGGTGACTTGCTCATGATGCCTATCAGTGGCAAGTTCCTGAAGAAGTACTATGTGTAACCTTTTGTAAATAATGTTCACATATGTTCAGTCATGTAAATGTACAATGCGATGTGTATGTGATTCAAAAAAATTATCTAACTATTATCCGTATTTCAAGGGTCTTGAATATGCCTTGGATAATAGGTCCTCTAAAATAATTCTCCAGCAAAATCATTCTCGTTTTTTACTCTGTCCAAACTAGGTTTGACGAAAACAAGTCACGTCCCTATTACCTCTAAATTGTTTTCTGATAATTATTTCCCCAGTGAAATGATTAAGAAACATTTTTCCATGTCCATATAACCTCTGAGCAAAGCATTCATCAAGGATAATCACGTCCATATTACCTCTGAATTATCCACTCTCATATAATGTTATATTCTTTCCATGTCCATATTATCTCTGGTCAGATATAGAACATCCTCTACTATTACATCCATATTACCTCTATTAGCAGCTTCGTTCAACTTATTATCTATATTCAAAAAAACTTGAATATAAAACGGATAATAGGTCCACATCAAATTCTCCAGCGGAATACCCACCAGAAATATCCTTACTACGTCCACATTACCTCTAGTTCCGATATTTCACAAAACCATATTTATTTTGAAAAGATTCTTTATTTTTTATTTTTGAACGTCTATCAAGTGTAACACCCAGTTTTCCAGAAGAGGGTAATTTTAAAATTTTGTAATTATAATTATTATTTACTGATATTTATTTTATATTATGATTTTTAGTGATTTTAATTATTTTTAAACTATTTAAATTCATGACTTGTGATTTTTGGTGTTTTGCTAGTGAACAGTGGAGACTGCCTACCCTAGAGCCTAGCCATGTGATTAGGGTATTTTTGACATTTTTAGGGTTATTTGGATTTATTATAATTTATTTGAATTTATGGGAATTTTTAGAATTTATTTTGGAATTGTTTGAATGAGGGTTGACTAGGTTGACTTTGACTAGCAATGACCTTGGTAGGCTAACCTAGAAGCTAACCCTAGTTGTGTTTGGACTTGGTTAGGTCATGTAACCCTAGTTAGACTAGAGTTGACCCATGGTATGGTTATTTGACTTAAGTTAGAATTAAGTCATAAGCCATGACTTGTGACTAAACCTTAAATCAATAACTAGCCTTAAGGCCCATAGGCCCACACCATGTACCCAAACCTCACCCTAATCAACCCATGGCAGCCAACCTAGGGTTTCCCACCCTATTTAATGCCTCTTCCATTTGTTCTTGCCTCTTTTAATTATTTTTCTCTCAAGCTTTGAAGAAAGAGGTATAGCCATCTTCCCCAATCCATAACTTTCCTATTTTAACTCCTTTTTGGCTCAAACCACTTGCATTAGATTCTAATTGTCTTCCTCTTGCTGTTCATGGAGAGTATTCTCAGGCTTCGGGCAATTTGGAGAGTTTGGCTAACAAGGAGAAACCCCTATTTTGGAGCTTTTCATTAGAATTTCAACATATAGGTAACTTCCTATTCCTTCCATAGAAATTCATTTTCTTTGCATGATTAGGAAGCCCTAGGTGCCCTCTCTCTGTTGGTATAGGCATTGTTAGGGTTCGTATCCAATACGTGTCCGTGTTGGACACGTATCATGAATAATGTGCTTGTGTTTGATGAAATGTCTGTGAGGAATTTATTTTTGATTTTTGTGGAACCAATTACATGGATTGACAGATCTATATGTGTACATCATGTTTTGTATAGACTGAGCACAAATTAGAGTCGTGTCCGTGTCCAAAACGGACATGAATACGCCCGCAGCAGCCTTCGGGCAGTGCCCTGCTGCTCGGGGGGCTTTCCTCCTTGCACGTGCCATGTGGCGGGCTGCCACTTGGCATGGAGGTAGGGGCACACACTGACGTGCCACCCATCGAGTTTGACACGGCCTTGTGTCGTGTCGAGGGAGCACGGACACGTGCACTGGATTTACACTGTACAGTATCAGCCGAGAAATCGACATTGATACACACTATTTTCTCTTGACACGACACTTGTGGACACGGTGCAGGGTGACACACATGTAGCCCTAGTCTAGGTCGACACGTGGACACAACCTTGTGGGTTGTGTCGTGTCGTGTCGTGCACACGAGAGTCGGGAACACGTGCATGATGCTTGTTCTGTGTTGTACAGTTTTGTGCACTGTTTTGTATTTAATTTTGTGGACACGTTTGTGTCCACTTTTGTGGACACAAACCATTTGTATAGCATGTGTACATTATGTTAATCTATTACCAACCCTAAAATTGGTATTTTAATTCAATTTTCCATTGCTACTTTCATTTCCCTTTTTTCTGAAATATCTTGTATCAGTTCCATTCTATTTTTCTGTCCAGTTTTCAAAAATGAAATTTGTCAATCATTTAAACCTATTAGACACTTTTAATTACTTGTTTTTAAGCCTCTAATATGTGTACCTACATGTTATCTAGTAGTATGTTGAAATTGGACTGATTTGGGAGTATTTTGATTCAGAAATCTGAGATTCATATGAGGACTATTTTTTTTTGAACTGTTGTGGTTGTTTCCTTTTTTTTGTGATTACTAAATTTTGAGTTGTTAACTGTTAAAACTGAGAGATTGAAATGAGGGGGGGGGTTTGTTCATGTAAATCTGAGTACTGAAATCTGGGATTCCTATATAGGGACTATTTTTTCACAGTTTTATGTGATTGCTTGAGATGTTAAACTGTTTAGATTCAATACTAAATCTGGATTTAACTTAGTAGGACTGTTAATAGATTTATGTGTATATAAGGGTGTTATTTGAACTGATAGATTTAGTATTGTTAACTGAAATGAGGGGGGGAATGTTCACTGAAATATGAAATCTGGAAATAGGGTTTTGGTTCAACCTGAGAAATTCATTTAGGGAATGTAGGACTGTTAAATGCTTTTTAAGTGTGATTCATGAGTTTGTTTAAACTGATGTTGATTCCTATAATCTGAGATTGAAATGTGGGGTTTGGACTGTTGTTCACTGTTTTGGGTTGTATTAAAACTAATTTCTGTTAACTGATTAGTAGGGGGGTTTTCTTCTATGTGTGAACTGAGATTGGGACTGTTAACTGAGATTCAATGGACTGATTATAGGAGGAGGTTTTCCTATTTTTAAAACTTAGTTTTTCTCACTGATACACTGTTGCTATTCACTGTTTGTCACTCACATACACACACCCTAGTGTAATTGCCTCACTGTCCTATACACATGACCCCCTCATGTATCATTACACTATCCTACACACACACTTTCCCATATGTCTCACACACACCTGTACACTGTTATACTATTTGTTATTTTCTATTTTTTTCTATACACACATACACTTTCTCATAACTAACACACACACACATGCCTATGTATCACCACACTTTGACACTCTAGCTTAGTACACTCTCATGCCTTACTTCATCACACATTCACCCACACACACCTTCATTTCTTGACACTCATGTTTGTGACACATACACATACGCTAGTATGGTTATGTGTCCCTCTCTCTCTCTCCTTTCCTATGTATATGTATAAATATATGATTTAGTGCATGGTTGATATTGTATAATGGTAATAGGTGTATGTATGTTTAGGTGCTACTAATTTAGATGGTATAGATAGTATGTATATAGACATATAGGAATAGGCATGTAAATATGGTACTTGGTATATGTGTTGCCTAATGTATGAATTTGGCTCATGGCCTGTGTAGTGTAGCCTATGGTATCCTTGCATAGCCTTGTGTATGTGGAATATGCATATGAGTTGGGTTATGTGAACCTGTGTTACTTGAATGGTGTGTGTTTGCTCTGTGAGTTGGGAATCCTGTTTGATTAGCTAGTATAGGCTTGGGTAGGCCAAGTGAGACTTATTAGACTTGTTTGGGTCAGTCTTGACCTAGTTGACCTAGTCTGACTAGTGTAGTTGACTGGAGTTGACCAAGTGTTGACTTTAGTCTAGTTTGACCTAGACAGCATGCAGATGAATTGTAGATTACTATTATCATCCCCTGTATACATCTTGACTTGTGTTTCTCTAAATAGGAGTCAGGTACCTCATCTCGGACAGTATATTTACTTCAGACATTCAGATACGAGGCGAGTACATTCTCTGATCATTTCATATCCTGCTTAGAATTATTTCCTGCATTAAATTACTTTACTTGATACTGTCATGTTGGTCACACGGATTAGTACAATATGGATCCCTTCCTGAGATGTTATCCCTTCAGGGAGCATCGGGTACTCTATGTTCTGTGCGTTTCACTTACATAGCGTATCATATGCTTTTTTGATTCTTTGATCACTTGTGACATATACCCATATGATCACAGAGTCTTCTCTAAATTCTTATTCCATTTATGGGACTACTATGTATCACCCTTTGGGGGCATATCACCCTTTGGGGGCTTATCACCCTTTGGGGGCATATCACCTTTCGAAGGCTTATCACCCTTTGGGGGCTTATCACCCTTTGGGGGCATATCACCCTTTGGAGGCTTATCACCTTTCGGAGGCTTACCACCCTTCGGGGGCTGTTATATAGAATCATAACATAACCTGGTTGGATCTTTGTGTATTAATTGGGGGTACGGGGGAGTATAAATAGCCATGTGAACAATTCCAAAGTAGAATAGCCATGTACGCCTCTTTAGTATAGCTATGTACAATTAAGCCGTTCATATGTCGACTTTGTGCTCTAAATCACTAGTCACTGGTAGCTCTTTACTTATAGTAGATATTTCTATTACAGTTCTCTCTCTCTGTTTACATACTACATTTCTTCAGTATCTATATCTTACTTTACTGTATGATTATATTTTCTAACCTGCTATGAACTGTTGAGATATATTGTGCTCGCTTCCGTCCTGACTGGACCTATTGAAAATTTTATTGAAGATGATGAGGAACCCTGTACCCCTTACTTTGGAGCTTGCCTAGATGACACTCGCGACCTGGACCCATGGGGAGGTTCAGGCAGCTGCTGAGGAAGATACCCTTACTTAGTGTAGATAGCTTAGACTATTTCTTTCCATGTTTTAGCTGTTGTCTTTATTATCTGAGTTGTATATTCTGGAGATGTTGAGACTTGTATTTCATTTCTGTTGTACCTCAGTTGAGGATTTTTTATCTATTTTATCGTGCCATATTCTGTCTCTAGATTGTGAATGAGTGATACCTCTGAGTTGGCCTCCTTATGGAAAGTATTCATATTATGCTAGTTATAGTTCATGACCTAGAATAGCGTTCTACTGCCGACACTGCGGCGTAGGCTGGGCGCTGTTACGTTCTCGTACCCTCACAGTGGGTGCGGGTCGTGACACGTTTTTAATGGTGGCCCATGCAGGTCGAGTTTGTGTAGTGGTATTCGAACTAGAGTACCACTACAGCCTGCAGTAGGATTAGGATATTTTTTGAGGTACTCAATTACATTAGGAAAAACTCTTAACTGGATTCCTGCCATCTAAATTCCTGTTAAAAATTTGCTTCCTTGAATAACTGTCCTCCCTTGAATTATCGATTCTATCTCAGTATTGATTCCTTGTTTAATCTGTCTCCAGGATGGTGATTGAGACACGATCGCATCGCTCTGGCCCAGCAGACGCTGGTGAGAGGCCTACCACCCCTCGCTTGATCGTGGACGCTGGGACCACAGCATCCCCTATTTCTGCTCACATAGGAGCTTCTGCAGCCTTTGGGAGTGCACCTCCACCTGTCCGGAGGTCTTCCCCGATCATTCCAGATATATACCATCAGCAGTTACCGTCAGGGACAGTAGATGCGGCTCAAGTGTTTACCCTCTTCCAGCGATTCTTGGAGTTTCAGCAGCAGATACAGCAGAGCCAGTCTGCTGATATCCGACAGAGCATACAAGATACTCACCAGTTGGTCAGGACGACAGTGGAGCTGGTGGCTGCTCAGCCACAGGGAGGCCAGATGTAGCCGTATCAGCCGAGGACTACAGACATCCATTCCTTCAAGAAGATGGGACCCCGAGACTTCAAGGGTACAGAGGGCATCATATACGTTGACGATTGGATAGAGCATATTGAGGAGATATTCCGATTGGCACAGATACCAGCAGGATTACAGATCGAGGCAGCCGCCAGTCAGATGCAGGACTTGGCCCGTACCTGGTACCAGACGGACCCGAGGGTTGGTACAGCCGGTCAGACTTGGGCAGCATTCAAGAAACTGTTCAAGAAGAAATTCTTTCCCGATACTGCACTCCGTGCTTTGGAGGCACAGTTCGAGAGTTTGGTTCAGGAAAACCAGACCGTTGAGGAGTACGCTGGAGAGTTCAGCCGTTTGAGCAGATTCATCGAGGATCTTACCGAGGTCGGGAAGGCGAGAAGGTTCCGCAGGGGTTTGATCAGAAAGATCAAGTCATATACCAAGAGCAGCCGTGACGCCACTTTCCAGCAGATTCTGGTGGGAGCCATGACAGCGGAGGACGATCTTGGGCTGAAGGAGAAGAGGATGCGAGACACTCAGGGAGCTAGTGGCAGTGCGGGCCCGGCCAAGAGGCCCCACCTGCAGATTCAGCAGCAGTATCTGTATCAGATGCCCCGCTTGCAGATTCAACCACAGTATCCACAGCAGATGCCATCCCTACAGTTTCAGCAGCAGATGCTACTTCTACAGTTTTAGCAGCAGTACCAGCAGCCGAGGGTCTACCTTCAGCAGCGGCAGTTTCAAGACCGTGTACCCTTTTAGCAGGCGCAGCAGGCACAGAGGCAGCAGCAAACCCCGGGACAGCAGCTTGTTATCATTTGCCCTTTTTGCAAGAGACCAGGGCACGATTGGGGCGAATGCCGGAAGAGGCTGGGCAGATGTTTGTTTTGTGGAGGATTCGATCATCGTCTGAGAGAGTGTCCCGAGTCATCAGGACAGACAGTTCAGGGAGCAGGAGCTAGGGCCCCGGTAGGCCAGCAGAGGGGATTACCCTTACCGACTCAGCAGCAGAGGTACATGCAGCATCAGCAGCAGGCCAGGGGAGGCCAGCAGGGGCGAGCTTTTGCCAGAATAGTCGAGGATGCTCAGGCCGTTGGTTATCTAGTTGCAGGTTCCGCTCTTTTGACTCAAATTCTGCAATTGCCTCTTATAACTGCCTTGAAATTTCGATTCCTTCTGTTCCTTGTTGATTTATCAATTTTGTCCTGTTGTTCTTGTGTTATGTTTGATTTCTTCTGAGATAAATCATATAGGCTAGGTCACCCAGTTATAGAATCTAGAATCTTTGATAGTCGTGTTTAGCTGGCATAGTGAGGACATATAGTCAGATTTAGGACGTATTTCTCGGGTGTGGAAATTTAAGGTTTTTGCTGCCAAGCATGCGGCAATGCGAAAATTTTAAATACCATGATTCTAGAGGTATGTGCCTTAGTCGAGGACTCTGTGATTATCGTAGCCTTGCTCACTAGTACGACGAAGATTCTGAGTATCATGATTTTGGACAGACGCATATGATTATCTGACGGTATGTTTGAGACTTTGTTTGTGGGGTGTTTGACCTAGAAGGCCTGCTACCATCTTAATTTCGAGAACGAAATTTTTATAAGGTGGGTAGGATTATAACACCCAGTTTTCCAGAAGAGGGTAATTTTGAAATTTTGTAATTATAATTATTATTTAATGATATTTATTTCATATTATGATTTTTAGTGATTTTAATTATTTTTAAACTATTTAAATTCATGACTTGTGATTTTTGGTGTTTTGCTAGTGAACAGTAGAGACTGCATACCCTAGAGCCGAGCCATGTGATTAGGGTATTTTTAACATTTTTAGGGTTATTTGGGTTTATTATAATTTATTTGAATTTATGGGAATTTTTAGAATTTATTTTGGAATTGTTTGAATGAGGGTTGACTACGTTGACTTTGACTAGCAATGACCTTGGTAGGCTAACCTAGAAGCTAACCCTAGTTGTGTTTGGACTTGGTTAGGTCATGTAACCCTAGTTAGACTAGAGTTGACCCATGGTATGGTTATTTGACTTAAGTTAGAATTAAGTCATAAGCCATGACTTGTGACTAAACCTTAAATCAATAACTAGCCTTAAGGCCCATAGGCCCACACCATGTACCCAAACCTTACCCTAATCAGCCCATGGCAGCCAACCTAAGGTTTCCCACCCTATTTAATGCCTCTTCCATTTGTTCTTGCCTCTTTTAATTATTTTTCTCTCAAGCTTTGAAGAAAGAGGTATAGCCATCTTCCCCAATCCATAACTTTCCTATTTTAACTCCTTTTTGGCTCAAACCACTTGCATTAGATTCTAATTGTCTTCCTCTTGCTGTTCATGGAGAGTATTCTCAGGCTTGGGGCAATTTGGAGAGTTTGGCTAACAAGGAGAAACCTCCATTTTGGAGCTTTTCATTGGAATTTCAACATATAGGTAACTTCCTATTCCTTCCATAGAAATTCATTTTTTTTGCATGATTAGGAAGCCCTAGGTGCCCTCTCTCTGTTGGTATAGGCATTGTTAGGGTTCGTGTCCAATACGTGTCCGTATCGGACACGTATCATGAATAATGTATTTGTGTTTGATGAAATATATGTGAGGAATTTATTTCTGATTTTTGTGGAACCAATTGCATGGATTGACAGATCTATATGTGTACATCATATTTTGTATGGACTGAGCACAAATTAGAGTCGTGTCCATGTCCAAAATGGACACGAACACGCCCGCAGCAGCCTTCGGGCAGTGCCCTGCTGCTCGGGGGGCTTTCCTCCTTGCACGCGCCACGTGGCGGGCTGCCACATGGCATGGAAGTAGGGGCACACACTGACGTGCCACCCATCGAGTTTGACACGGCCTTGTGTCGTGTCGAGGGAGCACGGACACGTGCACTGGATTTACACTGCACAGTATCAGCCGAGAAATCGACACTGATACACACTATTTTCTCTTAACACGACACTTGTGGACACGGTGCAGGGTGACACACATGTAGCCCTAGTCTAGGTCGACACGTGGACACAATCTCGTGGGTTGTGTCGTGTCGTGTCGTGCACACGAGAGTCGGGAACACGTGCACGATGCTTGTTCTGTGTTGTACAGTTTTGTGCACTGTTTTGTATTTAATTTCGTGGACATGTTTGTGTCCACTTTTGTGGACACAAACCATTTGTATAGCATGTGTACATTATGTTGATCTATTACCAACCCTAAAATTGGTATTTTAATTCAATTTTCCATTGCTACTTTCATTTCCCTTTTTTCTGAAATATCTTGTATCAGTCCCATTCGATTTTTCTGTCCAGTTTTCAAAAATGAAATTTGTCAATCATTTAAACCTATTAGACACTGTTAATTACTTATTTTTAAGCCTCTAATATGTGTACCTACATGTTATCTAGTAGTGTGTTGAAATTGGACTGATTTGGGAGTATTTTGATTCAGATATCTGAGATTCATATGAGGACTATTTTTTTTTGAACTGTTGTGGTTGTTTCCTTTTTTTGTGATTACTAAATTCTGAGTTGTTAACTGTTAAAACTGAGAGATTGAAATGAGGGGGTTGTTTGTTCATGTAAATCTGAGTACTGAAATCTGGGATTCCTATATAGGGACTGTTTTTTCACCGTTTCATGTGATTGCTTGAGATGTTAAACTGTTTAGATTCAATACTAAATCTGGATTTAACTTAGTAGGACTGTTAATAGATTTATGTGTATATAAGGGTGTTATTTGAACTGATAGATTTAGTATTGTTAACTGAAATGAGGGGGGAATGTTCACTGAAATATGAAATCTGAAAATGGGGTTTTGGTTCAACCTGAGAAATTCATTTAGGGAATGTAGGACTGTTAAATGCTTTTTAAGTGTGATTCATGAGTTTATTTAAACTGATATTGATTCCTATAATCTGAGATTAAAATGTGGGGTTTGGACTGTTGTTCACTGTTTTGGGTTATATTAAAACTAATTTCTGTTAACTGATTAGTAGGGGGTTTTCTTCTATGTGTGAACTGAGATTGGGACTGTTAACTAAGATTCAATGGACTGATTATAGGAGGAGGTTTTCCTATTTTTAAAACTGAGTTTTTCTCACTGATACACTGTTGCTATTCACTGTTTGTCACTCACATACACACACCCTAGTGTAATTGCCTCACTGTCCTATACACATGACCCCCTCATGTATCATTACACTATCCTACACACACACTTTCCCATATATCTCACACACACCTGTACACTGTTACACTATTTGTTATTCAGTATTTTTTTTACTTCACTCTATACACACACACACTTTCTCATAACTAACACACACACACACATGCCTATGTATCACCACACTTTGACACTCTAGCTTAGTACACTCTCATGCCTCACTTCATCACACATTAACCCACACACACCTTCATTTCTTGACACTCATGTTTGTGACACACACACATACGCTAGTATGGTTATGTGTCCCTCTCTCTCTCTCTCCTTTCCTATGTATATGTATAAATATATGATTTAGTGCATGGTTGATATTGTATAATGGTAATAGGTGTATGTATGTTTAGGTGCTACTAATTTAGATGGTATAGATAGTATGTATATAGACATATAGGAATTGGCATGTAAATATGGTACTTGGTATCTGTGTTGCCTAATGTATGAATTTGGCTCATGGCCTGTGTAGTGTAGCCTATGGTATCCTTGTATAGCCTTGTGTATGTGGAATATGCACATGAGTTGGGTTATGTGAACCTGTGTTACTTGAATGGTGTGTGTTTGCTCTGTGACTTGGGAATCATGTTTGATTGGCTAGTATAGGCTTGGGTAGGCCAAGTAAGACTTATTAGACTTGTTTGGGTCAGTCTTGACCTAGTTGACCTAGTCTGACTAGTGTAGTTGACTGGAGTTGACCAAGTGTTGACTTTAGTCTAGTTTGACCTAGACAGCATGCAGATGCATTGTAGATTACTATTATCATCTCCTGTATACATCTTGACTTGTGTTGCTCTAAATAGGAGTCAGGTACCTCATCTCGGACAGTATATTTACTTCAGACATTCAAATGCGAGGCGAGTACATTCTCTGATCATTTCATATCCTGCTTAGAATTATTTTCTGCATTAAATTACTTTACTTGATACTGTCACGTTGGTCACATGGATTAGTACAATATGGATCCCTCCCTGAGTTGTTATCCCTTCAGGGAGCATCGGGTACTCTATGTTCTGTGCGTTTCACTTCCATAGCGTATCATATGCTTCTTTGATTCTTTGATCACTTGTGACATATACACATATGATCATAGAGTCTTCTCTGAATCCTTATTCCATTTATGGGACTACTATGTATCACCCTTTGGGGGCATATCACCCTTTGGGGGCTTATCACCCTTTGGAGGCATATCACCCTTTGGGGGCTTATCACCTTTCGGAGGCTTATCATCCTTTGGGGGCATATCACCCTTTGGGGGCTTATCACCCTTTGGGGGCTTATCACCTTTCGGAGGCTTACCGCCCTTCGAGGGCTGTTACATAGAATCATAACATAACCTGGTTGGATCTTTGTGTATTAATTGGGGGTACGGGGGAGTATAAATAGCCATATGAACAATTCTAAAGTAGAATAGCCATGTACGCCTCTTTAGTATAGCCATGTACAATCAAGCCGTTCACATGTCGACTTTGTGCTCTAAATCACTAGTCACTGGTAGCTCTTTACTTATAGTAGATATTTCTATTACAGTTCTCTCTCTCTCTGTTTACATACTACATTTCTTCAGTATCTATATCTTACTTTACTGCATGATTATATTTTCTAACCTGCTATGAACTGTTGAGATGTATTATGCTCGCTCCCGTCCTGACTGGACCTGTTGAAAATTTTACAGAGGATGATGAGGAACCCTGTACCCCTTACTTTGGAGCTTGCCTAGATGACACTCGCGACCTGGACCCCTGGGGAGGTTCAGGCAGCTGCTGAGGATGATACCCTTGCTTAGTGTAGATAGCTTAGACTATTTCTTTTCATGTTTTAGCTGTTGTCTTTATTATCTGAGTTGTATATTCTGGAGATATTGAGACTTGTATTTCATTTCTGTTGTACCTCAGTTGAGGATTTTCTTATCTATTTTATCGTGTCATATTCTGTCTCTAGATTGTGAATGAGTGATACCTCTCAGTTGGCCTCCTTATGGAGAGTATTCATATTATGCTAGTTATAGTTCATGACCTAGAACAGCATTCTACCGCCGACACTGCGACGTAGGCTGGGCGCTGTTACATTCTCGTACCCTCACAGTGGGTACGGGTCGGGACATCAAGAGACAGGAGAAAAGGGGTACAAGTGCCGTAACGGCTGGAAGAAACAGTTACAAACAAAAAAAATCTAAGGGATACATAGGCGATTGATATTGCCCCTTAAAGCCGCAATTTCTGCTTCAAACTTCGTGGTAGCTCGACGGCATGCCTCTTCTTGACGAGCAGCTTCATCCTCGAAAAGGATCAGACTCATGTGCTCTCCCTCCAACTTCACCAGCTGTTCTTTTAAATGGGTGAAAGTGGTGGCGGTCATGGCAGCCTGAGCCAAGTAGTCCTCCTGCTCAGACATTGTTGTCCTCAAGTTGGCTTCCAGCTGAGCGATCTCGTTTTGGATCTGCACGATGTGATTATATTTCTCGGTAATATGTACAGCCAGTTTATTCTTCGAGGCAGCACGTGCCTCACTTACAACGTTGAACTGACCATACTGGTCAGCCAATTCGCCGATCTCTTGAACGAGGGCATGCTTCCTTGCCTGGAAAGTAGCCTTCTCCTCCGCAAGAGCCGTGATCAAAGCCTCATCTTTTGCATGGAACAGCGATGTCGGTCTTCGTTTCTTGGCATCCCAGAATCTGGCCACCTGACCCTCCAGATCATTCAGGACTTTCCTCAGAGAATTAGCCCGCTCTTCATAACCGACAATGCTCTCAAGGGCCGCCACTTGGCATTCGGCAACAGCCTTCACAGGGCCAAAGGCAGCATTCCGATTCAGGACTCCAGGAAGCTTTACTTTCAGCACAGAGTAGAAAGCTTTGACGACTTCCTGGGCTATCTCATCGTCTTCAGTGGAGGTCATAGGAAGGAGGCTTGGAGAGTTTCTTCCGCTCCAGGAAGGGATACCTGACAAGAAGCCGAACCTGACAAGAAAACAATATATACATCAGTAACCAAAAAAAAAGGAAAATACAAAAGAGTTGTAATTTTGTACCTTCGACTTACTCAGCGCCAGCCTGGGCTACGCCATCAGTCTTGGCTTCAGGGAAACCGAGAGCAGGCCCAGACTGTTCAAGGAGAACAATATCAAGGCCCCGAGCGGCATCAGGCCTGGTATCTTCCGCAATTCCAGCTGAAACAGGAGCAGATTCAGCAACAGTCCCCTCAGTAGGCTGTTCAACCTCTCCTTCTGCAGCCGACACCGGCTCACTAACAACTACTTTCGTACCAACAAATTCGGAGGAGCTGGGGACAACCTCTGTTTCTCCTCCAATGCTTGGGACTATCTTCACGAGTGCTCCCTTCTCCTTGTCTATAAGGGGATATACAATCGTGGTCAGCCTCACGAGGAGCACACAAAATTGAAGTCGAAAAATCTTATCCGAAGAGAGGCGCAAAGATAACGTACCCGCAGGAGGATGAGCCGATTGGACTTGATTCTTGTCCAACTCTTTCAGTATGGCCCCGATTTCAGATATCGCCCCTAGGGAGATGTCGAAAGAAGGACTGGCTCTCTGGTCACCACTATAATTCGGGCATTCGCCCTGATCATCCTTTGACTCAGACTCCTTGGCTGAGGAAGGCTGAGCGTTATCTACCGGTCGAGGACAAGGAGGAGAAGTTGTTGTCACGTCCACCTCCTTAGACGATGAGGCACCTGCCTCAGCTTCAACTTTAGGATCCTGTGCAAAGGACAAACGCAAAGGTGAGAAAGCTTCTAAAGGCTTGACCAGAACGGCTATGGAGTCTAGGAAGGGGTCTACCTCCCGAACAGTAACGGCCCGCAACGCCGTTCTATCTCTTCTAGTCTGCCGGGAAGACCTCCTCAAGGGAGGCGAGCCAGCACCCACTTCCTTGGCTCTCCTCAGGGCGACAGTTTTCTTCTTCCGCTTTAAAGTTGGCTCATGGGCCAATTCAGTTGAATCTTTCCTCGTCTGAGGAGGATTGAGAGGAGAAGAATCATCATCTTTTGTATCCTCCTTTGAAGTCACCTCTAGCTCCCTAAGGATAGCTTTCGGTCGCGGTACTACGGCTGGCTTCACGGTGGGAACAACACTCTCCTTCTTACGGCCCTTCAGTGCCTTTTTCGCAGGAAGGGGGCCAAACCGAGTCTCCAATATCAAGCTCTGTTCACGATCGTACCGGGGATGAAAAGTATTGATCTGAACATAAAATTTGGCGACAGCATAGCACAGATGGGTCTCAGGCTTATCCAAGGACAGAGTAAAGATTGTTCCCTGCACCCGACATTGTAATACAACCAAGCACGCGCCCCGTCAATCAAGCTGCCTATCGACTCCAAATGCAGGCTAGCATTTCCCAAAAGGAGCTGGCTGTAGCCAAATTACCGCACGAAATGACTCAGCAGGTATGGCTCCAGAAAGGCATGGTTCCTGTTTCGGAGCACCAAATGCGATGGTCTAATAGACTGAAGTCAGTAAAACGCCCCAGCAGTCAAACTAGTGGTATGAACTCCCTCATCCACTAAGATATCTCCCGCATTACCGCTGTCGGATGGAGGGGATACTCTGAAGAACTCATAATTCTGTAAGAAGCTTAAAGCCTTTCTGCAAGCAGGTACACCGGTGACAGTCCAATCCATATCACGAAATCTACGAAAAAAGGCATCTCCCGCTAAAGAGCCCGCCACCGACCCAGCATTCATCAGGGTAGGACAATGCAGTAGCAACCATCCCATCAGAAAATGATACGAAAGTTCGGTCCGGGCAAAGTTGGCCCTACCGTCAGGAGTCACCGCATTCCTAACAAAGTCCCGTAGACCCCGTCCAGTGGCACAGACCATCGCGAGAAGCAATGCAAGACGGTATCCGAACGCAGCTTCACAGTCGAAAGTATCATACCCCGACTTATTCTCTCAATGGACCCTGAACCTTCAGGGACTATGCAGTCACGAAGCCAGATCATTAAGAAAGCTGCCAGCACAATTTTCTTCGACAACGGATATTCGGCTTGACGAAAGTAGTAGCCAATCGGGAACTCAGGATCATCACTGTCCTCAGTATCCGCCGTATCATAATATATCATCCGGACTTCTATATCGGACCTGGTCATAGATTTTAAAATCGAAAAAGAAGTCGGATCCTTCCCTTCTCCTTGAACGAAGATGTAGCCCATCCAAGCTCTTGTGGGGGGATTGGCCCCCTCGGTCCTCCCTTTCTTATTAATTCTATGACAGATAAGGAGGTGGCAGAGTAACTCCTTGTATACATCAATCATCTCAGAGTTTTCATTCTCCAGATCTCGGAGCTCTTTATCACAAGGCACGTACTCTTCATACGGCTCCGTACCCCAGGAAAGCTTCGATACCTCCTGCATCTCGTGGAGAGCCAATCCCATCTCCCCACCCGGAGTAAAGAAGGTACAGGTGTGAAGGTTATATAACTCCGCCAAAGAGACAAACATTGGCCAGTTGACCCTTACGCCATATTGGGTGGCCGTAATAGCATAATAAAGGCCAGCAGTCTTCATGGTGGCTTCATACGTGGAAAGCACCCAGCCAGTAAGGTTTCTCCAGAATGAAGATGGATGCCTCCAGCCTTCCATCCGCATCTTCCCTGCGGGATACGACACGTCCCCCGACATTATCAAATTACAAAGCGTGTCAGCAGCATAAGGATGGAGATTAGTCGGAATGTCGTTCATTACGGTACCAGGTTGCAGTCCCCTCATAGAGTAAGATGCAGAGCCCCTAACACACTTGAAAGTGTCCTTTTTCCGATCGCCTGAGTCGAACTGTATTCTTCCGGAGATGACCCCGGGGAGCTCAGGAATTAGCTCCCACTTCATCTGTCGCCGCACGGCTAAGACAGTAAAAGCAGACAAAGGATACTGATGCTCCATCGATGGTAGCCATATCCTCTGATTGTTCGGACGGATCACCATTGGGTTTCTCAGGCGTATTGTCTCGCCATCTTCGAACCCCACACTGTCGTCGAACAGGAAGTACGGCTTCTTGACCCCTCCAAGCAAGAACTTATCATCGTTAACCATCTACCCATCTGCTTCAAGAAGGTCTTATCCTGTTCAAGTATGACGAGTGTCCGTTCCGTAGGCTGGTTTTGACTGATCGTGGCTTGAACCTTGCTGATCATATTGGTTATGAGACTGGTACCAAGGACTTGATAAACAGAGCCGAAAGGGATTCCATCAAGTTTTGGGACAAACATATTAACTGCAATGACAGAAGAGAAAGTCAGACTCAGAATCTGCAGGAAAAACTAAGTGCTGAAGGAATCTTATGTACCCAAAGGGCTATGCGCCCAAAGGCTTATGCGTCCAAAACAAACATATGGACGCATAACGTACAGCAGTATGTGGGCGCATAAACATGTAGCAGCATGTGGGCGCATAGCACACCACAGAGTTGGCGTATGCTTCTATGGGCGCATAAGAATGCTCACAGAAGCACGTTGCCTTATGCACACGCGGCCAGGCAGAAAAAAAGTCTGAGCGTCGTAAATTAACGCTCAAGACTTTGTTTTTGAGGCATAGCCTCACCCAGAATCGGGTCTTGGACTGGTGACGACGCTGCCGCAGGAGGAGAGCCACTCGGTACAGCCCTGTAATGCCTGTGGTTCGTATTATGTATTTTGGTATACGTGTACGTATTTTATCTTATATTGTATATCTTCTTGCTTGGTTTATTGGGTATTTCATTGTTGGTTAATCTTGGTTTGGGTTGGCTTGGTTCGATTTGGGGTTGCTTTTGGTTCAATATGGACCAAGAAGAGAACCCCAACCTACCACCACCATCCCCATTTATTAGCCCCCTCTCCTTTCTCTCTCCTTATTACCCTTCTTCTTTCCCACCATTAACTCATCACCAACCTGTGAGAGAGAGAGAGAGATCTAGGCAAGTGCATCTTGCTTCATGGAGGAACCCGAATTTTATTGTTCCATTCTCTTCTTCACAGCATTCCAAAGCACTTTAGTACTTGGCATTTCTAAATTCCATGGCTCATTGCTTATAGATCTAAGTTTATGTCATTTTTAGATTTCTTGGGTTTTGATCTAGTTAATCTTGTTATTTTCAAGTTTTGATGGTTCCATGTGGTAGAGAATTTCGTTCTACCCTATTTTGACCTATGGAGGTTCAAATTTGGACTCTGGATGAAGGTTTTATGGAGCTTGGAAGCATGGCTTCATGGTGTTCTTCTTCTCGGAAGTTGGAGAAGAAGAACAGTACTTGACCGCATTTCATGCGGCAAGTGTTCTTCCAACCGCATGCCCAATTTTAGCCGCATAAGACCTCGAACCTGCCGGCCGCATGGAACTTTGCTCAATTCAGCCGCATGAACCGCCCTGGGCTAGCCGCATATGGCTCCTTTCCTCCAGCAACATGAGTACTCTCCGCCAGCCGCATATGCCCCCTCCCTGCGAGCCGTATGGATTTCTTTCCCCCAGCCGCATGGGCTGCTTTCTCCCTAGCGGCATAGGCTTATCCGCCCTGAGCCTTATGAGCTCGAATTCTGGGCCGCATGAAACCGCCCCCATCCAGCCGCATGGGTTCAATCCTCTGAGTCGCACGGCTCCTCCCCGAGCCTTGCCCATGCTATTTGATTATTATTATTTGTGTTATCTTGTTAACTTATGTCTTATGACTCTCAGTGTACTTGGGTTTTTGATGGAATGCTTATACTGTGTTATCCTGCACTTGTAACATGAATACGACAGTGACCCGTAGTGGTGCACTCCTGACAAGTAACATGACATGATAGTAGCCCGCCGTGGCGTACTCCTGACAAGTAACCTGACATGATATATCTTGATAAGCTGTTGCGACGGCTCCATGACATGACCAGTATAAATAGCCTGGACACCGTGGGCGATTGTGCTTGTACAAATGAACCAGTCCTGTCTTGTATCATGCTAGAATGGGACTCCTGAGTACCACGGTCAGGAGTACCTACTGAAATGGACTAAGGCTAATAACTAGAATAATACAGTAGTTATGAAGAGATTTCCCAGCTACAGGCAATCCCGTTACCTGGGCGCACTTGGGATCTGTAGCATGCCATCGAGTAGGGCACATTTTTAGCACACTGTCATGTATTGCACCCTCCAAGTCACTTAAGGGTACATGCGTTTCCTGGACGATGTACCCACCTGAATTCAACCCCTAATATTTTGACCTGGGTAACCTGGATGGTCTGCAGGGCTTGTGGCTGTAGAATAATCTTACTGCATATTGCTAGTAACTAGGCCTGTGACAACCCTAGTTAGTTAAAGTATCAAGCCGTACTTATTGCTTAGTCGCGATTGTTGAATGGAGAATAACCAGTCTAGTCTTATCTTGATCATGTACAAGATTGTTACCTGTCCTGATTTTCTTATCTTATCGATAAATGGAAGAAATCAAGTTCTGTTCAGATGAAGGGTTACAACCCCGGTCCTTGTTTGGTTTAAGGGTTGTAACTTGGTTATCTGAAGGGTTCCATGGTTATCTTATCGTATATCCTTGTGATACTCTATCTCTCCAGTTTTACCATACTATTATTTTATTCTGTACTAATTGCTGGTTTTAGTTCCTAAGTGAAGCTTCCTTGTGGCACTTGCTCTTTCTGGGGTCTGACCCAGCTGGTTTTGTATGGCCAGATTTCAGAGCAGCTCCAGAGGATCTACCGACTCTTCAGCCCGATGGTGACCACCAGGCGTAACCAGGGCAACGAGTGGGTTTATTTTTGGATCTCCCACTTTATTGTAAAAATATTCTTTTGAGGCGTTCAGCCGATGAGCACCTGTTTAGCTCGATTGCACTTACTTATCGTCTGCCTATGGGCTATAACATGATTGACAGATCCTAGGGTTGATCATGTATGACTAAACTCTTGCTAGTCCTGACATTTTGTAACGACTAGCTTCATTATCAGCTGAATATATAATGTTTGGGACGCCTTACTATTGTATATTTGATGATCTTACATCTTGTAACATTTATTTACTGGCTTTTGATTGAGACACTAGACTTGTTCTTGACCATAGGAGACTGATGGCTTATAGTAAAACCCTCATGTATCTAGACAGCCGTGACCGTATAGCGAGGTAGGTTGTACTTCAATATACGTAGTTGGCTATGTCTGCCCCCGCTCTCCAGTATTTTGGTTCTGGGGCGTGACATGGTTTAAGTGGTGGCCCATGCAGGTCATGTAAATCAAGATATGTAAGGGTTTACCGAATGGATGTCTCAATCAGTACTCGCCTTTGATCTCTGTTCGTATCCTCTGGATCCCTGAAATTCTTGTCCTGATCATATGCTTGTATCCTTGATCTGTCTTGGTCCTTCCTCATTGTTCTCTATGTCGTCTTCTTCAGTGGCATTGTACCTAGCCCTGCCGATCAGTAAGGCGGAGCACCTCCCGTGGACCAATAGCAACTTGGAGATCAAGCCCAGCATTCGGGAGTGGCCTCCAGAGTCGTACATATTGAAGGAGAGCCACCATTCAGCCTGTCCAGTCTGCAGAGCCTGATGATAGCACTTTGGTGGGTCTCATCAGGACCTTGATAGCTTTCCAAGATCGTCGAAGCGATGCCTTGCACCAGGCAGTGACAGATGCTCTGACCAGAAGAGGTCATCAGAGTAACAGTACGGCCAACAGCTTCAAGCGCTTAAACCCTCCATTCTTCGATGGTAGCGAAGATGCGATCGCCGCAGATGCTTGGCTTCAGGACTCTGAGGTGATTCTAGAAGCAGCCAAGACTCCAGAAGCCGAGAAGGTGGCTGTGGTGCGCCTGCAGTTATTGGATCTTGCCCGCAGCTGGTGGGCGGCACAGGCCATGGGATTAGTGGCACCCATTGCCTAGGCAGTATTCAGAAAGACATTCCAGACCAAGTATTTCGATGTTGTAGCTCGATACGATCTACAGACGAGGTTCACCAATCTGAAGCAGATTGGCAGGACGGTCGACGGATATGCGGCCGAGTTTTCTAGACTCAGTCGGTTTGCTCCCACTTTGGTGGCAACCGAGTATGATAGAGCCCAGCGATTCCAGTAGGGGCTCCACCTGGAGATTTTATTAGCAGTAGAGTAGTTTAAGCATCAGACATTCGATGCAGTCTTGAGAGCAGCTAGGAGGCATGAGTATACCTCCCAGAGGATCGTGGATAGGGCCGGAGGTCGGAAGAGATCTCATGGCCAGATGAATCAGTCTTCAGCACCAGCCCCGGGAGTTCGGGCTTTGACCATTGGAGCTCCGAGGCGGGCGGTCTCAGTAACGTCGGTTCAATATTCAGTCCCGACGTACCCTCAGCAGCAGAAGCAGAAGCACTCTTCCGTGATGGGATGTTCTCATTGTTGGAAGCCAGGACATGTGGTGGCAGAATGTCAAAGGGCGCAGGGATTATGCCTAGCTTGTGGAGCAGCATATCATAAGATTGGATTCTGCCCGAATAGGGGTAGTTCATCTTCGTCCAACCTTTCTAGCTCTTCAGTGAAAGGACCAGCTCCAGTCCAGCAGCAGCAGTATCAGCCTCAGAGGCCCTTGTCGCCTCAGTCCCAGGCATTCCAGCAATAATACCTCCAGCAATATGCACAAGCCCAAGCCCTGAGTCAGAACAGGCAGCGAGGATTCCAGCAGAGGGGACCAGCACCCCGAGGGCATGGTTAGGCTATGGTGATGACCACAGAGGAAGGATTGGCACCAGGAGAGGTAGTGGCAGGTACTATTCTCGTCAACTCCTTTCCAGCTTCAGTTTTATTTGATTCTGGTGCATCGCATTCATTTATGTCTGCACGATTCGCAACACGGATAGGATTGGAGCCCAAGTCATTATCAGTAAGGCTCAATATACTTACTGGTAACGGACTCGTGGGAGTAGATAGAGTGTTTTCCTCGTGTTGGATCGTAGTTAGCGGTAGAGAGTTCCCCGCTAGATTGATAGAATTCCTGATGGCCGATTATGATGTGGTCTTAGGGATGGATTGGTTGAGAAACCAGTATGCTAGAATAGACTGTCGCATTAGCAGGGTTGTTTTTAGCATTCCAGGCGAGCCAGAGTTTTCTTTCTCCCGAGGCAAAGTTGAACCTTCTCCTCCAGTACTGCGGATGGCAGTAGCAACAATGCAGTTACCTCGGATAGTCGAAGAGTTTCCAGATATTTTTTCAGAAGAGCTTCCAGGGATGTCGCCAGAGCGGGAGATCGAGTTCACCATAGACTTGATCCCAGGGACAGCCCCAGTATCAGAAAGAGTCTACAGGATGGTGCCGTCAGAACTGGAGATATTGTACAAAATGATTGAAGAACTCAGAACCAAGGGATTCATTCGTGCTAGTGGATCGCCTTGGGGAGCCCCAATACTTCTTGTGAAAAAGAAGGATGGTATGTCCAGATTATGTGTTGATTATCGTAACTTGAACTCAGTGATAATCAAGAACATATACCCGCTCCCGAGGATAGATGACTTGTTTGACCAGCTCAAAGGGGCAATAGTATTCTCGAAGATCGACTTGCACTCAGGATATCATTAGATCAGAGTCAGAGAGCAAGACATCCCGAAGACAACATTCAGATCGAGATATGGGCATTGGGAGTTCCTTGTGATGCCCTTTGGAGCAACCAATGCGCCGGCTGTATTCATGGACCTCATGAATCGCATCTTCATGTCCTACTTGGATTAGTTCATAATTGTATTCCTGGACGATATCCTGGTCTACAGCAAGAATGAGGCAGAGCATGAGCAGCACCTCAGAGTGGTTCTTCAGATTCTCAGGGAGCATCAGTTATATGCCAAGTTCAGTAAATGCGAGTTATGGCTCGATCGCATTTCATACTTGGGTCATATCATCACCAGAGGAGGAGTAGAAGTGGATCCCCGGAAGATCGTGGACATTGAGTCGTGGCCAGTGTCCAGCACAGTTGTAGAAGTCCGTAGTTTTCTTGGATTGGCCGGCCACTACCGACGATTTGTTTCAGACTTTGCTCGGATTTCAGCACCATTGACCCAGTTGACCCATAAAGATGTGCAGTTTGCTTGGACAGCAGAATGCCAAGATTCTTTTGAGAAGTTGAAGCGAGGCTTGATGACGGCACCCATTCTCATACTTCCAGATGGAACCGGAGGATTCTCAGTATATTGTGATGCTTCAGGCAGAGGTTTAGGATGTGTTCTGATGCAGCATGGAAAGGTAATAGCTTATGCGCCACGTCAACTTTGTGATCATGAGAAGAGTTACCCAACCCATGACTTGGAGCTGGCAGCTGTAGTGTTTACACTTAAGTTATGGAGGCACTATTTGTATGGAGATAGGGTAAAGATTTTTACCGACCACAAGAGCCTGAAGTATGTTTTCACCCAGAAGGATCTTAATATACGTCAGAGGAGATGGCTGGAGCTACTTGTGGATTATGATGTCAACTTGCAGTATCATCCTGGGAAGGCAACGTTGTAGCAGATGCATTGAGCAGGAGAGCCGGAGTTTATTTCCTGACAGCGCAACCAGAGCTGTTAGCAGATCTTCAGAAGATGGGTATAGAAGTTGTTCTTCCTTCCAGTATGGCATTGATGGCCAGTATGCAGGTTCAGTCCACTATAGTAGAGAGGATTCGGATGGTGCAATCAGCAGATTCCAAGCTTCAGCGACTCAGAGCAGAGTGTGAGACAGGACAGCGACCAGAGTTATGAATCTACGGGGATGGTACACTTAGGCATGGGAAGCATCTTTGTGTACCGAGTGGAGATATCAGACAAGAAATCATGGCAGAGGCCCACAGTTCTCGGTATTCCATTCATCCGGCCAGCACGAAGATGTACCGCAATATTCGTCAGCACTTTTGGTGGAATAGCATAAAGAGAGAGATAGCCCGATTTGTCTCTCGGTGTTTGGTTTGTCAACAAGTTAAAGCTGAACATAATAGGCCAGTTGGACTTCTTAAGCCCTTGTCGATTCCAGAATAGAAGTGGGAGCATGTGACCATGGATTTCGTGACTGGATTACCTAGATCCCCAGCTGGTCGAGATGCTATTTGGGTTATAGTTGACAGGCTCACGAAGGTGGCTCACTTTCTCCCGTTCAGAGTTGGTCAGTCGACGGCTCAGCTAGCAGAGATATATCTCAGACAGATTGTCAGGCTTCACAGTGTGCCAGTTAGTATCACCTCGAACCGAGATTCAAGGTTCTTGTCGCACTTTTGGCGTAGCCTGCAAGAGAGTTTGGAGACTCACCTCCAGTTCAGCTCAGTCTATCACCTGCAGACAGATGGCCAGTCAGAATGCACAATCCAGACTCTTGAAGATATGTTACAATCTTGTACACTGGACTTTGGTGGTTCGTGGGAAGATCACCTGCACCTGGTGGAATTCTCGTACAACAATAGTTTCCAGGCCAGTATCCAGATGGCACCATTCAAGGCACTGTATGGTTGGAAGTGCAGATCCCCGCTAGCCTGGGATGATGTTGGAGAGAGACAGATGCTTGGTTCGAAAATGATTGCCCAGACAGTTGAGGTGGTCAGAAGAGTCAGAGATCATCTTCGAGTCGCCCAAGATCGCCAGCGTCATTGGGCCGATTCTCATCGGTGCCCTCTTGAGTTTTTGGTCAGCGACCATGTATTCCTGAGGATTTTGCCTAACCGTGGCGTCATTCGTTTTGGCATACGGGGAAAGCTTAGTCCTAGGTATATAGGGCCGTTCGATATTCTGGAGCGAGTAGGAGATGTATCCTATCGTCTTGCTCTTCCACCGTCGCTAAGCGAGGTACATGACGTGTTCCATGTATCCTAATTACGACGGTATATCCCGGACCCGAGCTACATCCTGGATCATTCGGAACTGGTTGTTGGAACCAACCTTTCGTATGAGGAGAGGCCCGTGTCTATATTGGACCAAAGAGAGAAGACACTCAAGAACAAGACTATCAAGTTAGTCCGAGTTGCTTGGGGTCATCACTCCTTGGGTGAGTCAACGTGGAAGCGTGAGGATGATATTCGATCGCGATATCCCGACTTATTTGACTCGTGAGGTATAATGTCTTCCTTATGCCTCATGCCTTCGATTCCTTTCTTGCATGATTGATTGTTTGATTTATTGCCTAGTTATAACTTGCTTGTGATTAGTATAGCTTGCTCTTGTCCCTCTAGCCTCTTAATTAAATTTCGAGGACAAAATTCTTTTAAGGTGGGTAGAGTTGTAATGCTTGTAGTTTCTATTATGTATCTTGGTATACGTGTACGTATTTTATCTTGTATTGCATGTCTCCTTGCTTGGTTTATTGGGTATTTCATTGTTGGTTCATCTTAGTTTGGGTTGGCTTGGTTCGATTTAGGGTTGCTTTTGGTTCAATATGGACCAAGGGGAGAACCCCTACCTACCACCACCATCCCCATTTATGAGCCCCCTCTCCTTTCTTTCTCCTCATTACCCTTCTTCTTCCCCACCATTAACTCCTCACCAACCTGTGAGAGAGAGAGATCTAAGCAAGTGCATCTTGCTTCATGGAGGAACCCGAATTTTATTGTTCCATTCTCTTCTTCACAGCATTCCAAAGCACTTTAGTACTTGGCATTTCTAAATTCCATGGCTCATTGCTTGTAGATCTAAGTTTATATCATTTTTGGATTTCTTGGGTTTTGATCTAGTTAATCTTGTTATTTTCAAGTTTTGATGGTTCCATGTGGTAGAGAATTTCGTTCTACCCCATTTTGACCTATGGAGGTTCAAATTTGGACTCTGGATGAAGGTTTTATGGAGCTTGGAAGCATGGCTTCATGGTGTTCTTCTTTTCGGAAGTTAGAGAAGAAGAACAGTACTTGACCGCATTTTATGCGGCAAGTGTTCTTCCAACCGCATGCCCAATTTCAGCCGTATGAGACCTCGAACCTGCCGGCTGCATGGAACTTTGCTCAATTCAGCTGCATGAACCACCCTGGGCTAGCCGCATATGACCCCTTCTCCCCAGCCGCATGAGTACTCTCCGCCAGCCGCATATGCCCCCTCCCCGCGAGACGTATAGATTTCTTTTCTCCAGCTGCATAGGCTGCTTTCTTCCTAGCCGCATAGGCTTATCCGCCCTGAGCCACATGAGCTCAAATTCTGGGCCGCATGAAATCGCCCCCATTCAGCCATATGGGTTCATTCCTCTGAGCCGCACGGCTCCTCCCCGAGCCTTTCCCTTGCTATTTGATTATTATTATTTTTGTTATCTTGTTAACTTATGCCTTGTGACTCTCAGTGTACTTGGGTTTTTGATGGAATGCTTGTACTGTGTTATTCTGCACTTGTAACATGAATACGACAGTGACCCGTAGTGGTGCACTCCTGACAAGTAACATGACATGATAGTGGCCTGCCGTGGCGTACTCCTGACAAGTAACCTGACATGATATATCCTGATAAGCTATTACGACGGCTCCATGACATGACATGACCAGTATAAATAGCCTGGACACCGTGGGCGATTGTGCTTGTACAAATGAACCAGTCTTGTCTTGCATCATGCTAGGATGGGACTCCTGAGTACCACGGTCAGGAGTACCTACTGAAATGGACAAAGGCTAATAACTAGAATAATACAGTAGTCATGAAGAGATTTTTCAGCTACAAGCAATCCCTTTACCTGGGCGCGCTTGGGATCTGTAGCCTGCCGTCGAGTAGGGCACATTTCCAGCACACTGTCATGTGTTGCACCCTCTAAGTCACTTAAGGGTACATGCATTTCCTGGACGATGTACCCACCTGAATTCAACCCCTAATATTTCGACCTGGGTAACCTGGATGGTCTGCAGGGCTTGTGGCTGTAGAATAATCTCAATGCATCTTGCTAGTAACTAGGCCTGTGACAACCCTAGTTAGTTAAAGTATCAAGCCGTACTTATTGCTTGGCCGCGATTGTTGAATGGGGAATAACCAGTCTAGTCTTATCTTGATCATGTACAAGATTGTTACCTGTCCTGATTTTCTTATCTTACCGATAAATGGGAGAAACCAAGTTCTGTTCAGATGAAGGGTTACAACCCCGGTCCTTATTTGGTTTAAGGGTTGTAACTTGGTTATCTGAAGGGTTCCATGGTTATCTTACCGTATATCCTTGTGATGCTCTATCTCTCCAGTTTTACCATACTATTATTTTATTCTGTGCTAATTGCTAGTTTTAGTTCCTAAGTGAAGCTTCCTTGTGGCACTTGCTCTTTCTGGGGTCTGACCCAGCTGGTTTTGTATGGCCAGATTTCGGAGCAGCTCCAGAGGATCTACCGACTTTCCAGCCCGATGGTGACCACCAGGCGTAACCAGGGCAACGAGTGGGTTTATTTTTGGATCTCCCACTTTATTGTAAAAATATTCTTTTGAGGCGTTTAGCCGACGAGCACCTGTTTAGCTTGATTGCACTTACTTATCGTCTGCCTTCGGGCTATAACATGATTGACAGATCCTAGGGTTGATCATGTATGACTAAACTCTTGCTAGTCCTGACATTTTGTAACGACTAGCTTCATGATCAGCTGAATATGTAATGTTTGGGATGCCTTACTATTGTATATTTGATGATCTTACATCTTATAACATTTATTTACTGGCTTGTAATTGAGACACTAGGCTTGTTCTTGACCATAGGAGACTGATGGCTTGTAGTGAAACCCTCATGTATCTAGACAGCCGTGACCGTATAGCGAGGTGGGTTGCACTTCAATATACGTAGCTGGCTATGTCTGCCCCCGCTCTCCAGTATTCTGGTTCTGGGGCGTGACAAGCCCCATTGCTCTTCGCAGATCTCTTAGCGGCCTTGGGAGACATGGTTCGTAAAGAGAGGAGATGAAGAGTCTTTTGAAAGTTCTAAGAGAAATAAGAATAATGAACTCTCTCTCTCTCTCTCTCTCTCTCTCTCTCTCTCTCTCTTTTAAAGCCTATTTATAGGCATGGGCCATTCCCTATGCGCCCACTATTCCTATGCGCCTATGCGCCCATTGCGCACTATGCGCCCACCATAGCTTATGCGCCCACGTGAAGACCCAGCCTCTTGCACACTATGCGACTGCCATTTGCTGACATGGACAACGCATGAAGGATGGACCTCTTCAAATTCTACCCCGATGAATCTGTCAGTTCATATTTTTTAGGAAGATCTCAACAGCCATCTCTCTGATAGGCTGGCCAAACTCTATGCACCCAAAGAGAGAGCCGTTCGATGCGCCCACTGCATCACGAGAAGACGGTCCATACTTCTTTCAAAGTATTTCGAACTCGTTAGGGGGTCTTGTAGAAGCATAAAAATTTTAGCAGACTGGACATATGCGCCCAAGCCAATGAGGACATATGCGCCCAAGTGAACTCATATGCGTCCAAGTCACCAGTGAAGCCATATGCGCCCAAGTCACCAATGAAGCCCTATGCGCCCAAGTCACCAGTGTAGCCCTATGCGCCCAAGACAAGCTCTTCCAGAAGGGGGGCGCATAGCCCTGTTTCAGTCATACGCCCAAGTCAGAACAACCCCTGACTCGGTCAAACCCACGATCAAAACGTGCACCGAAGCATACGGCCACATCAGTCTCCATGAACAGTCGTGCACCGAAGCATGCAGCCACGTCAGCACCACGATCAATCCACAATCATGCAGCCTGCATGCGCCTACACCCTATGCGCCCAAAGCAGGACCATGCACCTATATGAAAACTAGTGTGTTTCCTCATGTGGGCGCATAACATCATTCCAGCTCAAGAACGACTATAAAATGGGGTCTTATCCCTCTTCAAAACACAGAACGTAGAGCATTTTCAAGAGCCAAATTGCTGTACTTCTTGCCAGTGAGCCGAGAGTTAGCAATTTTTTAGGTTTTCTCCCACTTTTATAATCGGAGTGTCAACGGAGTAAAGGAGCAACTGCCACTCGATCTCCATCGTCCCGTTCCCCAGAATTCTTTTTGTACTCGGGGATCCTCAGCGCAGGATCTCTCAGGCATACTCGATTTGTGGTGCCTTGCGCCAATAGAGAAAAGATAGCGTTTTTTCTTCTTTTTTTGTGTGTCCACAGTTATATTCATCCCTTCTGGGTACAGTAGTCATCTAATCATAAAAGTTGATTTCCGTCAAGTTTTTCTTTACTTGATCCTCATATTCTCATGTTTATATATTATCCAAATTCATTTCCTCAATGGGAGAATCTTACCAAATCTTAGACTTTTCTCGCTAAATCTACCTACGTCTTTCTCTATCTTCCGTAACTCTTCTTTAATCATAAAATTCAAAGTCGTCAAATACCTTCATTTATTTGAATGAGGTTTAGGCACTAGTGAGCACTACTAACGGTTCTAACCCAATAAGCCACAAGTTAAAATATACCACTCTCTCAAGACTAGCTTACTCGAGTTATTCTTTTACCTTTCTACCCTTTAGCTAACTAATATTGATCCCAAAGATGCCCTTACTAGAAATGAGATAGGTAACAATCTATATTTCTCCCACATATAGCTATACACTACATACATATAGTCATCCATAAGATGTATATCAACTATTTAATATATAAAGCTATCCACAACTATCTATGTAACGCCCCAGTCCCAAAATACGTAGGACTAGGAACGTAGACATGCCAGCTGTATACATACGAAGTACACTCCAATATATGGAAACTTCGTATGAATACATAAGCTGTAATTGCAGTAGAACCATAACTAATCTCATCTACACAAAAATGAATAAAGGATATCATATAATGATAATGAATTGTCTTGATACAATATGTTGGACGGAGACAAATCCACTACCAACAAGTAAAGGAAAAATACATGAGAAAAGAAATGAATTTGACGAGCGAAGCGAAGGCGATCCAAGTGCAATCATCCTTGAAGAAATGGCGATGATCACGGCTAGAGCTAGAACATCTACGAAAGACAATAGCACACACCTGGCGAGATAACCAGGTCCTCAGAGGGACGTAACAAGACACATAATATCATGCCATAAACTGAATAAAGTTAGCTCAACAGAAAATTATATATGACTAAACAGATAAAGGTTCTTAACCATTCTATGTGAAAATGCAATTTGAAGACAACGTTCCACACAAGGGCTCCCGAGACTAGAAACACGGCACGTTAGCGTTTCAACCAAGGCACTAGTGGCGTCTAGAGAAAAGTAAATGCACGGCCCATTAGCACTCGAGTGAGAACTAAGGGGCATCTAGAGAAAAATAAATGCACGGCCACTAGCTCTTGGGTGAGTCACTAACGGCAGCTAGACGAAGGTAAATGCACGGCACATTTGTGTTTCGACCGAGGCACTAGCGGCATCTAGAGAAAAATAAATAAATGCACGGCCACTAGCTCTCGACTGAGTCACAAATGGCAGCTAGACGAAAGTAAAGGTGTGAAAGCCCCTGCGCCTAATAACTGTCTTCACCCTGCCCATGCACTACTCGTGCTGAATCCATACCACGATATTTCTAATAAATGCTAAGTCTTCTAGACAACTATCTTAGCAGTTATATCCTAACGCTCGTCCTGTACGCACCGATGTACGGTCGGTATGCAAGTCCGAATCTATATGAGACACGTGACATCGTGGTACACAGGTATCGGCCAATGAATGCGGCACAAACAAAGGTGGTCCCTTAACTCTTGGCCAAATGCATAAAGTACAATATAATAATTTGCAACTACATACGGTTTTGAAAGAATAACTTATAAGAAATAAAATATGCATGATATTGAGCAAGAAATTAAACAGTAAAGGCAAGGTGTCTTGCCTGGTGTGTCATCTGGTGTGGTGCAATGATCCGACAAGTTCTGAATAGTCCGATGGCCGGGGTGGATGCAACGGATCCAAAATCGTGAGAAAATAGGAACATGTGATTAGTCATGATCAACAACGATAATAGAAGGAATTTAGGAGTGACTGAATATTTATACTATTTTTAGAAATAATTTTATAATAATTTTACATAAATACTTGAAAGTACTTAAAATATACAATTTGGAGAAATACATTTTTTTTATTAGTCAAATATACGTCTAGATAAATATTTGAAGAATTGAAATTTGTTTTTAGGCTAAACTCACATTTATAATATATATATTGTAGAAAAGTAACTTTTCGTTATTCAAACTATTTTAATAAATATAGAAAAATAATTCTTGGGCTATTGAGTGGTGTCACATAATTTTGTAAATATTTATTATTTATTTAGTTGTTAAAGCAGAATAATACATTAATAATTTTAATAACAAAAATCTATATTCATAATATACTTTATAAATACCAATGCTGACATATAAAAGATTTTATTACCCTTATATATACTGTATATAAAAATAATAGATAATACTAATAATCATAATAATAATAATAAACAGTAATGATAATAATAATAATTATTATTATAATAGTACTAAACATTAATGGTGATAATAATAAAACTAATAATAATAATAATAATGGATTAATAGTTATATAATATAATAATAATAATAAATAATAATAATATATAACATTTATCAGCCATTGCTGTTCTCTGAACAAGGAGAACTTTATGTGGAGAGAGAGAGAGAATCGGGACAAGGAGAAAGAGCAGAGGGGCTCACCTCGGCGAAGCGGCGCTGCGCTCCGGCGCGGTCGGCGCTCCGGCGGAAGGCGGACCTCCGGCTACGGGAAGGGAGGAGGCGCGCGGGGGTTTCCGGCGGTGGCGGTGGTCGAAACCGCGGCGACGAGTGGTCGGTCGGAGGAAGGTCCAGATCGGAGAAGAAGAGGAGAGGCGGCAGGTCATGGTCGGACGGCGCTGGAGTTTTCCGGCGGGGCGCGCGCCAGATCTGGGCTGGTGGTTGAGGCGGAGCCTACCGACGGCGGATGGGCGCTCGTCTGCGGCGGTGCTGGGCGCACTCGTCGACGCGCGGAGGGGAGATCCGGCCGGTCCCGCGGTTGCCGACAAGGAGGGAAAGCGGCGGAGATCGGGCCCCCGCGGGAATGAAGCGGCCGGCGCGGCGGAGGGATATGGGCGGAGGAGTCGCCGGACGCCGGGGAACGGATGGTGGTGCGCGGATCCGGTGCTCCGTTTGGGGAAGCTGTCGTGCGCGGGGAGCGAGGAGGTGCCGGGGATCTTGTCGCGGTGGCGAGAGCTCCTGTACCGGCCAAAGGATAAGCCGGTGGCGACGGGGCTCGAGGCGGAGCAAAAATTCGGAGGCTCGCCGCGTCGGCGCGGCGTCCGGTAGCGGTGGATCGGCTGAGAGCTGCAGCGTCGGATGCTGCGGCTAGTAGTTTTTCGGTGACGGCGTGGTTTGGAAGGTTACGACTCTTCTTTCCTTTTCCTTTTTCTAGTGGCGGTGGTTCAGATGGCTGGGTTAGCCGGGGCGATGGCGGTGGTGTTTGGTGCCGGCCCAGGCAGGGTAGTGGCTCGGCGATGGGTGGGATCTGGTGGTGATGGTGACCTGGATGTGGTGATGATGGCGGGTGGCGACGGGGCCGGAGTAGTACTGTTGTATAGTCCGTGTCGGGTGTGTCCGATACGGTGAGTGAGGGTCGAATTTGTCGGCCTCGGCTCCGACTAATGTAGTTGTAAAAAAATATAGTGGATGGACATGAAACACAGACACGATGCACGTGTGCGGGGATGGAAAATTTCTGGAGAAGTACCTCTCCTTTTATAGGAGGTGGGAATTCCCAGTTGGATAAGGCTTTGGATTAATTTAAAACCCCGTAGATAATAACATATCAAATTAAATTTGGTTTAAACTTATTTTGTTTAAATCCAAATCAAACTTAGATAAAAACCCTCATTTAATTTAAATTCTCATGAAATCATTTTTATTTATCAAAATTAATTCAAATATTAATAAAACAAATTCTTAATATCTTTTTCATAATTACTAAAATATGGCAAAAATAAATTTCGAAAATCATAATATTTACTTAAATATTAAATCATAATATAGCTTTTATAAATAACAAAATGTATTAATAAACAAATTTTTAAACTTCGCAAAATATCTAGAATACATTTTATATAAAACAAAATTCCTAACCACTACTTATTTTTTTTAAAAGACGAATAAAAATATCCTTTTATATTATATATACAAAAAAATAAGGTTTTGGCAATAACGACAAACAGATATATTTATTTTTGGAAACTATACTTTCCATAAAAATGAAGTCTCTAAATAAAATATTTTTTTGAAAATATGTAACTCGCACATATTCGTACTCGACGAGAAATACGAATCGCAAACTCGCGCGCGACGACATATGTAAAATTGTATGCGACGTATAATTACGAAGTACAAGTAAATACCAATTTATATAAAAAAAAGAAAAAATACTATGTAAAATTTTAGGGGTTTTACAATCTATAGCTTCCAAAATATGTAACAAAATATATGCAACGCACTAAAGTTGAACCAGGAAAGTGATTGAGCTAATAGAAATCGATATGGTCCTAATAAGTTCTAGGAAAATCAAGTAGAATTTCATAGGAAATCTATTCCTTCAGGGTTGTGATAAGAGATTTCTGAAAATATAGACAACCGCTAGAAATGCAAATCCTCTAATCGGACAAAAATCAGAATAATTTGATGGTGCTAAAAAGACAACCATGGTATGGATATTAGTCTTAATAATATTTGGGAACCAAATATATTCGAAATCGCTTTGCCTCAAATTTATGCCTCGCCAGAGTGCACCTGACTGCAGTGAATTTTTGGCTCCATAACTTGAATAATGATAGGTTACCGAGTAGTCTATCAACTTTATCTATTTTATAGCTGAACAACATAGGAGACAAATATGATGCATTTAGGACATAGTCTCAATAATATCCGAAAACCTATGAACAACTGAAATCACTTCAACTTAGAGTCTATGCCTCGCCAGTGCGCAACTAGCTGCACTAAACTCGCACTTTCCATAATTCAGGTAAATGGCTGCAACGCATATATGCGAAGCCATATTTGGTCATTGAATATTTTTTTCAACTTTGTCCATAGAAATTTCAAATGGATAGCTCAATAATTCAAAAGTTCTCCAATGACTAAAGGAAGATCAATAATAGAATGGAATTAATTCTCTGACCGTTCCTGCTTCATAATACTCAAGCATTGAGTTTAGAAGCCTTCTAGGCCTTGAATTGATCAAGAAGTTACCTAGAGATAATAAGGTTTCAAGTTGAGTGGATGAAGTCAAGAAACGAAAATATTCCCAGCAGAACACTTCGAGAATACTGACCTTTACTGAAATTATTTATAAAAAAAATAATTCCTTAAAACCAATAAAAGTTCGAGAATTTGCTACGTGAGTTGAGCTAAATAGTTAGTCTATTAGTTCAAAGAAAGTCAAGTTGAAATGGTTTAACAAAACCAACAAAGGAATAGCTTTGGAATATTGGTAAACCAGCTAAGTTGAACCAATTCTTTTGGTAGCAATTAACCTTGGGGCTTCATGGTTCCAGAAAAATTTGGTTCAAAATTGGTTTCGAGAAAGTCAATTAGAAATAAGGTCAAGATAAATGGTTGAATACACTAGTCGTAGAAATACTTTGGGTAGATAAGAGTTTATTAGGTTTGCTAGAGGAGAATTTGAAACTCTAAAATAGTGAATGGATCTAGAATTTAAATAAAGATAGAGAAGTAAGATTTGATCAAACTAATAGAGAGATTGGAAATAGGTGCTAATGAAAGAGATTGAAAAAAATATAATATTAATACATAGATAGCGAAAGAGTATAGATCCTAAGGGATACTAGAGTTTGATAAAGATATGGAGGAAAATAATCCCCGAAAACCATCCACTGAATGTTTAGGTACAAACATAAGCAAGGTAACCTACGAAACTATAAGCAAGCAAAAATAGATATTATAAATAGATAATTTCGGCCCTATATTGTAACAGGGTGAATATAATCTAGATGTTCTAGTTATTTCTAGAGTCTGTTTTCCTAAAGTATCATCTAGACCTAGGACAAGTTACAGGACTGCACGCTGGTCTAGACTAAGTTGACTAGACCAATTTATAGAACTGGACCTGCATGGGCCACCACTAAAAATATGTCACGACCCGATCCCAAATATAATGGGTCCAGTCGGATCATGCCCAGCCTGCACCGTTGTGAGACGGCAGCAGTAAGCTGTATCAAGCAGTGAAACACAACAGGCAAATATCTAACGGAAATAAAAATATTTTTATTAAACTGAAACTAGTTTGAAATGGAAATAACAAGATAACAACATCACAATTCATTTATTACAATTGCTCTGATAAAGCAAAGAAAAGGAAAAAAAACTATGCCAACATCTAAGGTTCTGGGGTTCCTGGTTCTGGTTCAGCTAAATCTGCATGACCCAAGTTAGACCCGTAGTAAGAACTGTAAGCTAGATCCTCCTCGTCGTAATCACCTAAAAATATTGGGTCTTCAGTCATGAGTGAACAAGAAACATATTTCTTCCACATCTAGCATTTCTAAAATAATAATAAATGAAAATATGAGACAATTTAAGAAACATTATAAGTTTTTTTGTAAATAAAAGTAAAAGACAACAATCAATATGGTCTCTAATGTCAAATATGATGCACTTCTACGCTAGTGTTTTGAGTATATAACAGGGCATGTGACCGGCTGGGATAGAGGCAATATGTATACTAACGTTTTGGCCAAAATGATAGCATACGGTACGGCTCAACCCCCTGTGCGGTAGGGGTTAGCGCGAGAGAGACAATCGAGAATTTTGGCTTTGGTCACAGACGTTATACTACTCCTCCAACCAATCCCCGAGTCAATGAGTCAATGAGTCAATCAATAAATCTGTCAATCGATGTGGAGTTCGAGAGGGATCTACTGTGAATCAGTGTCACTACAGTATATGAAACTACTGATGCATACATTTAATTATTAAAATAAAAACACGGACAGGAAAAGATATGAACTTGCCTTGGGTGTAACCTCGGCGTGTAAAACAACAGCTTAGAAGGTACGACTATGATTCAGGGATCAGAACCTACATTAACAATATCATGTCCTTAGAACTTAACCAAGATTCGCTCATAAACTACTAATGCAAACTACGCTAATTATAAACATTTGCCGTACTTATACGAGAACTAATAATTTTAAATATTGTATTTTTTGGGTAAAAACTATTTTATGAAAATAGGCGGAACATAAAGTATTTTGGAATATTAACACAAATACATTTCTCTTGTGACGAAATTCTTTTAGTAATAAAATATACACAAAACTGATTTTAAATAAAGTTACAATTTTATTAGAAGACAAGATATTATTATTAGTTTTCATTCCATAATTATTAGAATAAAAAGTCAAAATTATGATAATAACTTTTCTACTTAAAAACATGAATATACGGTTTTGGCCCATAAATATTATTTTCCTATATTAAAATACACTCTGCTACGTAATTAGATATTTGCTACTAAAATAGCCATTTTATAGAAATTATAGCAAAAAACATATATTTGTTGAAATTAGCGATAATACGACAATATTCGATTAATAATACAAAAAACGCATTTTTACTTAAAAGATACTTATACAAGATTTTGCCTATAAATTTACGCCTTTGCTATTAAAATAATATTTTGTGGCAAAATATCGATTCATTAATGATATTAAATTTACGTTTAACGGCATTAGTCAAATTCACGTAGTTAATACTTCTAACCATTAATCTACAACAACGCTAATAATTCACTACTTCTAACAATTATTACCGAACCAATATAGGAAACTAATTAAACTAATTAACTATTTCTAGGAACAGAAATAGGTTATGTGAAAACTACAGAAGGGTACAGGGGTATACCAAAAGCTGTAACGGAGCACCAAGGGGATGCCTCGGACTCGAAAAGCACGCGGGACGGCACGAACACGGACACGCAGTGTGTCGCAAAAATGCACGCGGACGACGGCGGCACGCGGGAGGCGTGTGACGCCGGCGGAGAACCACGCGGAGGGCACCGGGCGGGGCTGCCGGTCGTGGGACACGTCGGACGGGGCTACGGCAGTCGGGGTGGTCGCCTCACGGAGCACGGGAGAGCAATAGTCGTCGGGGCGGCTCTGGTCGCCAGTCGGCGATCGGCATGGAAGGAGGGCGAGAGTGGTCCTAAAATAATGGGGGCAGAGCTGTGAGCGCAGTGATGCTCTCGGATCTGAATTTGGTGGAGTGGGGAGAAAGTTATAGATTTATTTGTGAATGTTTTGGGTGAGAGAGAAAGGCTTCTGTGATGTTTCTGATGGAGAAAAGAGAGTTATCTCTACGTGAGGTTTCAGATCCAGATGGGGAGGAGAGTGCACGCGAGACCAGGAGAAAGAAGGTACATGGGTTGACGGGTTGAGTCACTGGGTTCGAGTTTGGGTTAGAAAATGGGCTTAAGTCATGGGCTTCACACAATGTCTCACAAAAATCTAATACAACAAATATGAACTAACTAATCTCTAGGTTGACCTTAGCACATACCCAGGTCTCTCAATGATGCAAGGCATAGAGTAGCTGCGACAAAACTGAAAAATAGGTTTCTAGTCAGGAATGGAACAAGTACATTCTAACAGCAGTTTCAATAATTGACAAAGTCTATAAAATAACAAATAGTAATAAAATACATGATAAAGAGATAAGCATGGAATCATGGAACTGAACGAGCATGATAATAGTGACAAGTGAGTACAAAAACTGATAAGACATGTAACTAGTAATGTATAAAGTAGAACCAGAAACTGCATCTATCTAGTAAGATGAAATACCACATTCGACATGTAAAAGGTTAAGGGTAAATCCGACACACCGCACGTGAAGTGTGCGACTACTATCAGACACGAATAGACAAATATGATGTTTTTGGGTATATTTACATGTCTACTTGTCAGCCCCTGTTTTTCAAATTTGGTTTAATTAGTGTCAATTAGATTTTAATGACCTATTTAGCTTTAAAATAATTTATAATAATTACTAGGAATTTTCCTAGAATTTTTAAATGATTTTTAATTAATTTTTAAATCAAAATTTATCATTTTATAATTAATTGAATTGTTTTAATATCAATTTGTAATACTTTTAATTGTTTTAATCACTTTTTGCCAAAACCGATTTGATTGTGCAAATTAAAATTTGCATAGAACCATAACGGGGGTCTTTATGCAAATCAGATATTTGCATTAGCTAAGGTGGTGGGCTTTTATGTAATATCCCAATCTTTAGGGGGTTTTCTGCAAAACCCTAAACCCAACTGCCCCCGACGACCGCCGCGCTGTCATCGTCTCCGGCAAACCCTCGCCGTAACCCTAACCCTAATCCTAATTCAAACCCTAATTCGACCGCCCTAAAGCCCTATAAAACTACCCCGACGCCCAAAACCCTAACCCTAGCCTCCCCGCGACCACCACAGCCGCCCCAATCACCGCCTTCACTTCGTCTTCCCCGACCAGCCTCGTCGGAGATCACTCCCTACCCAGCTCGACGCCTACAGCCCACGTCGACGCTTACGTCCACCACCACTCGACGCGTCTCGCCGAGACGGGTGCAGTGCCACCCCAGCGCCGCGACACCGATGCTTCCTCCGCCCTGTCGCCGCATCAACAGCCCGCTCGACTTGGACACGTATGTGTCACTTTGTTTTTCCCTTCTCCGACACGACTCGTCTTCACATATGCGACTCGACGCATCCCGACGTGTCTAGTGGTAAGTCTGGACACGTCCAACTCGAGTCGTGCGTGTCGTGCACGACCCGGACACTGGGACTCGGCCTTTCTTCGTGTCCCTAATTGTCAGGATACGAAGTTTGGGCTATCGGGTTAAAACCCATTAACCTAAAGTCTAACCTAAAACTAACCCGAACCCTTCCCTAAACAACTGACTCGAGCTGACCCCCTGGCCAGCCCGAGCGCGCTAAAACCCGACCCCCCCTGGCCGAGTTCGAGCCCCCCTTCCCTGTTTTCTTTTCCTTTGTTTTGTTTTAGTTTATTTTATTATTTATATATGTATATATGTATATATGTTTGTGTATTTATATGTATATATATTATTATATATATACTGTTATATTTTATATATATATATATATATATATATATATATATATATATATATATATATATATATATATATATATATATTTATTTATATATATATATATATATATATATATATATATATAAATATATATATATATATATATATATATATAAATATATATATATATATATATATATATATATATATTCTTTATATATATACATCTAAATATCTATATATTTATGTATATATAATTATATTGTTGTTGTATATTTATATATGTATTTCAAATTCTACTTTGTACAAAATATTATTATGTAAAATTTCATAAGTTATTTTATTGTATAAATTTGTGACTTGCAATTTTACCACTTTAAACTATATTATTTATATTTAAATTCCTGTAATTTTATTGATTATGACCAATTGATGTCCAAGCCTAGCATGGGTTTTTGGGCCCAATTGTGTCTAATACATTCATAGTCTGTACAAGTCATATTGGACTTGATTCATGGCTCTGGGTCCTGTATCTGGACTTCGGTTCAATTTCGAATACATGGACAAAATAGTAAATAATTAATTAATTATTTTCCAGAAATTATTACTTGTTGTTTTTGAATTTTTATATATATTTTAAGTGCTATAAAAATCTGGGAAAAATTGTATTTAAATACTATGTTAATTTAGATAATTTATTATAATTTTTCCAGTATTTAATAAGTAATTTTGGTATTTTATAAAAATAGAAAACATAACTCATTTGCAGGATACATATGTTTGCTGATTTTTAATAAATATTTATGAAGGTTTATAAATTCCAAAAAAATTAGTATAAATTTCTATATTTAACAAGGATCATTTTTGTACTTTATTTTATGTAAAATTGAGTATTTTTCTATCTCAAAAAATGTTGGAACACAGTGTACAGTTTGATTTATTTGTTGAATAATTATGACTTTCAATGTTTCGTGTTGTTTTGAGTTATAGACGTATTGGACCTCACCCCGCACTAGTGTAAAGGCCCTAGAAAGTTAGTTAGAGTATTGTGTCACCTCACATTGGTCTTCTATGCTAAAATTATCATTTGGCTAGGTGTCCAGTCAGAAAGTCGTATCACACAATTAGTGTTTTAGTGTTTAACTTAGTATAAAAACTAAGTTTATGTGTTATTTCTACAGTGACGAGTCACCAGGCATCTATAGCATTTTTATTGCTGCTTTGCTTTGCTAAAGGCAAGTACCTCTACAAACTTTACATACTGCTATAACAATAAACTGTGATTTTCCAACCATGTTAAATGCTGATCCTTGGGGTAGCAAGTTAAAACTTTACATGTTGTATTACTTTCAGTCTCTACCATGTTTAGGACAGTTTTTCATATCTCTTACATGTTTAAATAACGGGTTAAGGGAAAACTGTTAGTAGTGTACGTGATCATGAACCCCTTCTCCGTATGTATTTATCGTGCACGGTAACATTCTATATGTAACTTTGCCGTATGTTCTGATCTCGCGTTTGTGTATGGATATACACCGATGCCGTTCGTGCACGTATGTACATGCCAAAAAACTTGATATGTACCGCTGTACATCCTATCAACCTATTGATCGATCACGTATATGCTACGGTTTTAAACTTTTAAAATATATATTGCCATTTCTTAAAAAAGAACCAATTAAACCATGATATGCCATAATTCCAGTTTATTACACTTCTGTTCATGCTTCGTATATTTAGTTTGTTAGAATCAGTACTTGCTCCCGTCCTGACAGGATAACGTTGTAGGTATTCTTACTGGTGAGGAGTTGCTCTGTGATTCATATTATAGAGTTACTGCCGAGGACCAGGCCTTATCTTACGAGGATGTACCTGCAGGAAAACTCGTCTAGTTGTCTATTTACATTTTGGACTTTTGAGAGTAGTCATGTATTAGACTATGTATTTTGTGACTGGACCTGTATCCAGCTTTATATTTTGGACTTGTACTTGGACTTACTATTATACGAGATGACTTTTGTGTTTGGAATATTTATGACTCTTTATTACATATAGAACTGTTAGCACATTTTAGTCTTATCTTGTTATCTTTAGAACAGCTTACTACGCTTTATCTCAAGCGTAGGCTGGACATGACTCGGCCCGGCCCAACAATTTGGGTAGCGGATCGTGACATATTTTTAGTGGTGGCCCATGCAGGTCCTGACTAAATTGTTTGGTTACATCATTGTACCAAGCTTGCCTGCAATTAGGAACTTAAGGTAATTAGACAACACTAGGAATGACGCTTAGAACATCTAGAGGATTACTAGGATTGCAACATAGGAAACGCATCACATGTTCGTTGTTACAAATTGGATTTTCTTGTTATTTATGATTGTTTACTTTAAAGAGTCCTTATAAGTCCCTTTTATTTATTTAGATGGTGCTCACCCGCTCATCCCAGTATGTCACACCTGAGAATGGCACACTCCCTATCCAGTCGGTTGACCAGATGACCGATACACCTCCACCTCCACCTACTATACTCCCCCACTCCACAAATCCACCAACCCAAATGCCTCCACCACCTTCCACATCACAGTCCCAGCAGGACCCGATACTCCCACCACCACCTATCACTATACCTACCCAGGCTTCCGTCACACTCGACGGGAACCAACTGCTCACTCTGATCCAGGGGTTCCTAACGACCCATCAGGAGCAGACCACCCTACTCCGTCAGAGCATGGAGCATTTTGAGGAACGTACCATAGTCCCACCACCTGTAGAGCCATGGCAGAGAGCAGGGACAATCAAGGACTTCATGGGTCTGAACCCCAAGGAGTTTTTAGGGACTAAGGGCATCGTTGTAGCAGATGACTGGCTAGATTCGGTAGAGAGGAAGCTCCTTGGAGCTAGGTTGCCGAATGACCTCCAGGTCGAGGCAGCGGGATTTCTGCTGATATACTTGGCAGGAGTTTGGTTCCGGAACGAGCCGCTATTCGCAAGAGGGAAGGCCACTTGGGATCAGTTCAAAACCCAGTTCAAGAAAAAATTCTTCTCGACCACCGCTAGGGTAGCCATGGGGCTACGATTCCAGAACATCCAGCAGGGGAATCGTTCTGTTGACGAGTATGCGACAGAGTTTAGTCGCCTGAGCCGTTTCGCTCCTAGTCTAGTTGCAGACCCTGAGGAGATGACGCGTAGGTTTTGCCATGGTCTAGTTCCAGACATTGGCATTCTTATAGTGGCGAACGATACGACTGACTACTACCAGAGCCTAGAGTTGGCCCGGAGCATAGAGGAGCATCTTCTGTCTTGCAAGAGGCCGGCTTTTATACACCTTGAGGGACCCTCCAAGAGTCAGGCTTTTCAGCAGAGAGCACCGACGCCGCACCAGCAGACATACCGTCCTCCCGCACCACATCACACGATCCCGCCAGTTAGAGCCCCGGGACCCCGGCAGCAGCAGAAGGGAGCTTTGTGTACATTCTGTAAAAGGCCAGGCCACGACGCTTTCATCTGTAGGAAGAGGTTGGGGCAGTGTTTAGCTTGTGGGTCTACCACCCATCAGCTTCGGGACTACCCAGTAGCGAGAGTACCAGGTGCCGGACCACCGTCTAGAGGACCGCCGCTTCTGACTCAGCAGTAAAGGTTTGGGCAACATCTGTAGCAGCAGAAGGGACCCCAGGGGAAGGCTTATAGCCTAGCTCTTGAGCCGAAGCCGGAGCAAGTTTCGGAGCCCGATTATTTGGCTGACATCATCACAGGTCATATTTATTTGTATACTTTTCTAGCTCTATGCTTGTTTGATTCCGGTGCATCTCATAGCTTTCTGTCATTAGATTTTATACATAAACACCACTTAGTAGCTACACCTACCGAGGAGATGAGTAGAGTAATAACGGGAGGCGGACCAGTGCCCATTAGAGCTATCTATAGATGCTCTATTACTATAGCTGGGAGAGAGTTTAGGGGACGATTCTTTGTGATGCCACTCCCCGGGTATGATATCATATTAGGGATGGACTGGCTTAGCTATGCCCATGCAGCTATAGACTGTCATGAGGGTAGTATTCTGTTCAGTCCCCCAGGTACGGCACCATTCAGTGTCAGGAGGACAGGGCCGGAGATCAGCCTAAAGCCGAACTGTTGTGCGACAGTTGGGGAGTTAGCACCGCCACACCCTATCATTAGGGAGTTTATAGATGTATTTCCAGAGGATCTTCCAGGACTTCCGTCTGACAGAGATGTGAAGTTCACCATAGATTTAGTATCGGGTTCATCACCAGTATCCCGGGCTTGCTATAGAGTGAACCCCAAGGAGTCCGTAGAGATGAAGTAGCAGATTGATGACCTGTTGAAAAAGGGTTTCATTCGATCTAGTACTTCTCCATGGAGAGCGCCAGTGCTCTTTGTGCCTAAGAAGGATGGTACAATTCGGTTGTGTATTGACTACCGGGCGTTGAATACCATCACCATTAAGAACAAATATCCTTTGCCCAGGATAGATGATTTGTTCGACCAGTTGAGTGGGGTGAAGGTGTTTTCCAGGATAGATTTAAGATCCGGTTACCACCAGGTGAAGGTCAGGGCAGCAGACATCCAGAAGACGGCGTTCAATACGAAGTACGGGCAGTACGAGTTTATGGTGATGTCATTTGGCCTCACAAATGTGCCAGCTGTCTTTATAAATTTGATGAATAAGACATTTCACCAGTATCTGGATAAGTTCGTCGTAGTATTTATCGACGACATCATGATATACTCGAAGACGCCGGAAGAGCACGCAGAGCACTTGCGGACAGTTTTAGGGATTCTGAGGCAGGAGAGGTTGTTTGCCAAATTGTCAAAGTACGAGTTCTTTTTGGACCGAGTGGAGTTTCTCGGTCATATAGTTACTGGAGAGGGGATCTCGGTGGATCCCAGGAAGATTGCTGTCGTTGAGACGTGGAAGGCTCCGACGTCAGTTTCAGAGATCAGGAGCTTTCTGGGTTTAGCCAGCTATTATAGGAAGTTCGTCCAGGACTTTGCTAGGATAGCTGAACCCATGACAACATTGACGCAGAAGGACACAGAGTATATCTGGTCAGAGGACTGCCAGGCAGCATTTGAGGAGATGAAGAGGAGGATGACGACCGCTCCAGTTCTGACATTACCTTCAGGGTCTGGAGGTTTCACCATATACAGCGATGCTTCAGGAAAGGGGCTAGGATGTGTCCTACAGCAGCATAGGAAAGTGATTGCTTATGCATCTATGCAATTATGGACTCATGAGCGGAACTATCCTACCCATGACCTAGAGTTAGCTGCGGTGATCTTTGCACTCAAGTTATGGAAACATTACTTATACGGAGAGCGTGTGGAAATCTTTACTGACCACAAGAGCTTGAAGTATGTGTTCACGCAGACAGAGCTGAACATGAGGCAAAGACGATGGTTGGAGTTGATGAAAGACTTCGACATCGATTTACAGTATCACCCCGAGAAGGCAAATATGGTGGCGGATGCGCTGAGCAGGCATCCGATGGCATGGTATCTGATGATAGATCGGCATTTACGGGAAGATCTGAAGAAGCTCGGTATCGAGATAGTTCGGCCAGGATCAGTGATACAGATGATGGCACTTGACATTCAGTCAGGTTTGATGGAGCAGATCAGGGAGGCACAGTCTACAGATGAGGGCCTTCGCAGACTTTGAGCCCAGGCTTTAGTTGGATTGTTAGATGACTTCACCGTAGCAGAAGATGGATCCTTGAGGCATGGCAGCCGGTTGTGCGTGCCGAAGGGAGAGCTGATAGAGGCAGTCTTGCAGGAGGCACATCGATCGAGATATTCTATTCACCCTAGTGCCAACAAGATGTACTATGACTTGCGGGAACATCTTTGGTGGCACGGGATGAAGAGAGATGTATCACGTTTTATTTCGAGATGCCTAGTTTGTCAGTAGGTCAAGGCGGAGCGCCAGAGGCCAGCTAGTCTATTGCAGCCGTTACCCATTCCCGAGTGGAAGTGAGAACACATTACGATGGACTTTATCTCAGGGCTTCCTCGTTCCCAAGGAGGAAAGGATGCCATTTGGGTCATCGTGGACAGGCTGACGAAGTGTGCGCACTTCATACCCTTCACGGTGGGGCTTTCTACCGAAAAGTTGGCGGAGCTATACATGCAGCAGATAGTTCGCTTGCACGGAGTACCAGTGAGCATCGTATCAGACCAAGACATCAGATTCACGTCCCACTACTGGAGGAGCTTGCAGAAGGAGTTGGGCAGTCGGCTCAAGTTCAGTATGGCGTACCACCCGCAGACAGATGGGTAGTCCGAGAGGATGATACAAACGCTAGAGGACATGTCGAGGACCTGTGTGCTGGACTTTGGCGGATCATGGAAGAGCCATCTGCACTTGGTAGAGTTTTCATACAACAACAGCTATCAAGCCAGTATCGGTATGTCTCCTTTCGAGGTACTATATGGACGACGATGCCGTACACCGCTCTTTTGGGACGATGTTGGGGATAGAGTTATGCTTGGGCCAGAGATGATCACGGATGCAGCAGAGAAGGTCGGGATGATCAGAGACAGGCTCAGAGTCGCTCAGGACAGGCAGAAACACTGGACCGATGCTAGTCGCAGACCGATGGAGTTCGCCGACGGAGATATGGTACTAGTGAAGATATCACCTACTAGAGGGACAATCCGGTTCAGACGAGGAGGCAAGTTGAGCCCAGATACATCGGGCCATTCGAGATACTTGGCAGGATCGGTGAGGTAGCTTACAGGGTTGCACTTCCACCCAACCTAGCATGAGTTCACGATGTCTTTCATGTGTCTCAGCTGATGAGATATGTTCCAGACCCCAGTCATGTGCTAGATCATTCAGAGTTGGAGATCGGACCGAGCCTTGCAGTTACTGAGCAGCCAGTGGAGATATTGGACATGAGGTAGAAGAGGCTGAGGAACAAAGTTATACCCTTAGTACAAGTAGCTTGGAGCCGTCACTCTCCGGGTGAATCTACTTGGGAGAGTGAGTCGGACATGAGGGAGAGATATCCTTACTTGTTCGACCCAACAGCTGCGAGGGAACCACCCGTTCCCGCTTGATACCCTAGAGGTTAGTCTTAATAATAGCCTTAGTCATTCTTTGCATTGCTTGTTATATTAGAACGATGGTAGAGTTTTCTATCCTTGTGAATTTCGAGGACGAAATTTTTCAAGAAGGGAAGACTTGCCAGCCCCTATTTTTCAAATTTGGTTTAATTAGTGTTAATTAGATGTTAATGACCTATTTAGCTTTAAAATGATTTATAATAATTATTAGGAACTTTCCTAGAATTTTTAAATGATTTTTAATTAATTTTTAAATCAAAATATATCATTTTGTAATTAATTGAATTGTTTTAATATCAATTTGTAATACTTTTAATTGTTTTAATCACTTTTTGCAAAAACCGATTTGACTGTGCAAATTAAAATTTGCACAGAACCATAGCGGGGGTCTTTATGCAAATCAGATATTTGCATTAGCTAAGGCGGTGGGCTTTTATGTAATATCCCAATCTTCAGGGGGTTTTCTGCAAACCCTAAACCCAACTGCGCCCGACGACCGCCGCGCTGTCATCGTCTCCGGCAAACCCTCGCCGTAACCCTAACCCTAATCCTAATTCAAACCCTAATTCGACCGCCCTAAAGCCCTATAAAACTACCCCAACCCCCAAAACCCTAACCCTCGCCTCCCTGCGACTACCACGGTCGCCCCAATCACCGCCTTCACTTCGTCTTCCCCGACCAGCCTCGCCGGAGATCACTCCCTACCCAGCCCGACGCCTACAGCCCACATCGACGCTTGCGACCACCACCACTCGACCCGCCTCGCCGAGACGGGTGCAGCGCCACCATAGCGCCGCGATGCCGACGCTTCCTCCGCCCTGTCGCCGCATCTACAACCCGCTCGACTTGGACACGTACGTGTCACTTTGTTTTTCCCTTCTCCGACACGACTCGTCTTCACATATGCGACTCGCCGCGTCCCGACGAGTCTAGTGGTAAGTCTGGACACGTCCAACTCGAGTCGTGCGTGTCGTGCACGACCCGGACACTGGGACTCGGCCGTTCTTCGTGTCCCTAACTGTCAGGACACGAAGTTTGGGCTATCGGGTTAAAACCCATTAACCTAAAGTCTAACCTAAAACTAACCCGAACCCTTCCCTAAACAACTGACTCGGGCTGACCCCCTGGCCAGCACGAGCGCGCTAAAAGTCGACCCCCCCTGGCCGAGTTCGAGCCCCCCTTCACTGTTTTCTTTTGTTTTGTTTTGTTTTAGTTTATTTTATTATTTATATATGTATATATGTATATATATATGTATATATATATATTATTATTTGTGTGTGTGTATATATATATATATATATATATATATATATATATATATATTATATTTAGCATTTTCTTTATATATATATGTATATTTGTTATATATATATATATATATATATATATATATATATATATATATATATTTTATATATATATATATATATATATATATATATATATATATATATATATATATATATATATATATATATATATATATATTCATTATATATATATATATCTAAATATCTATATATTTATGTATATATAATTATATTGTTGTTGTATATTTATATATGTATTTCAAATTCTACTTTGTAGAAAATATTATTATGTAAAATTTCACAAATTATTTTATTGTATAAATTTGTGACTTGCAATTTTACCACTTTAAAATATATTATTTATATTTAAATTCCTGTAATTTTATTGATTATGACCAATTGATGTCCAAGCCTAGCATGGGTATTTGGGCCCAATTGTGTCTAATACATTCAGAGTCTGTACAAGTCATATTGGACTTGATTCATGGCTCTGGGTCCTGTATCTGGACTTCGGTTCAATTTTGAATACATGGACAAAATAGTAAATAATTAATTAATTATTTTCTAGAAATTGTTACTTGCTGTTTTGAATTTTTATATATACTTTAAGTGCTGTAAAAATCTAGGAAAAAATGTATTTAAATACTATGTTAATTTAGATAATTTATAATAATTTTTCCAGAATTTAATAAGGACTTTTGGTATTTTATAAAAATAGAAAACAGAACTCATTTTCAGGATATATATGTTTGCTGATTTTTAATAAATATTTATGAAGGTTTATAAATTCCAGAAAAATTAGTATAAATTTCTATAATTAACAAGGATCATTTTGGTACTTTATTTTATATAAAATTGAGCTTTCTGTCTATCTCAAAAATTGTTGGAACACAGTGTACAGTTTGATTTATTTATTGAATAATTACGACTTTCAATGTTTCGTGTTGTTTTGAGTTATAGACGTATTGGACCTCACCCCACACTAGTGTAAAGGCCCTAGAAAGTTAGTTAGAGTATTGTGTCACCTCACATTAGTCTCCTATGCTAAAATTATCATTTGGCTAGGTGTCCAGTCAGAAAGTCGTATCACACAACTAGTGTCTTAGTGTTTAACTTAGTATAAAAACTAAGTTTATGTGTTATTTCTACAGTGACAAGTCACCAGGCATCTATAGAATTTTTATCGCTACTTTGTTTTGCTAAAGGCAAGTACCTCTACAAACTTTACATACTGCTATAACAATAAACTGTGATTTTCCAACCATGTTAAATGCTGATCCTTGGGGTAGCAAGTTAAAACTTTACATGTTGTATTACTTTCAGTCTCTACCATGTTTAGGACAGTTTTTCATATCTCTTACATGTTTAAATAACAGGTTAAGGGGAAACTGTTAGTAGTGTACGTGATCATGACCCCCTTCTCCGTATGTATTTATCGCGCACGGTAACATTCTATATGTAACTTTGCCGTATGTTCTGATCTCGCGTTTGTGTATGGATATACACCGATGCCGTTCGTGCACGTATGTGCATGCCAGAAAAACTTGATATATACCGCTGTACATCCTATCAACCTATTGACCGATCACGTATATGCTACGGTTTTAAACTTTTAAAAGATATGTTGCCATTTCTTAAAAAAGAACCAATTAAACCATGATATGCCATGATTCCAGTTTATTACACTTCTGTTCATGCTTCGTATATTTAGTTTGTTAGAATCAGTACTTGCTCCCGTCCTGACAGGATAACGTTGTAGGTATTCTTACTGAGGAGGAGTTGCTCTGTGATTCATATTATGGAGTTACTGCCGAGGACCAGGCCTTATCTTACGAGGATGTACCTGCGGGGAAACTCGTCTAGTTGTCTATTTACATTTTGGACTTTTGAGAGTAGTCATGTATTAGACTATGTATTTTATGACTGGACCTGTATCCAGCTTTACATTTGGACTTGTACTTGGACTTACTATTATACGAGATGACTTTTGTGTTTGGAACATTTATGACTCTTTATTACATATAGAACTGTTAGCACATTTTAGTCTTATCTTGTTATCTTTAGGACATCTTACTACGCTTTATCTCAAGCGTAGGCTGGATATGACTCGGCCCGGCCCAACAATTTGGGTAGCGGATCGAGACACTACTAATTTAATTAGTCCTATAAATTCATTTGACAGTAAATTATCAAGTAACTAATAATACATGATATTATTAAATAACAACATTAATAATAATAATCATAAATACAAACTAAAATAAATTAATAGTAGGTATAATATTGGGGGACATCTTAACTCCTAATTTAATTAGTCTACCGAAAAACATGCAAATATTCTAAATGTCATATAAAATTTAACAATACTTAAATAATACGTATAACAATATTTATAAAATATTGCCAATCCTTAAAAATAAAATATGAAGTATGCGCGTATATATAAAATATACCTACATGGATGTCTTTGGTCTCACTACATGGCTACATGGGATTTTGGTTTGGTTCGGGTCCAGTTCGGACTAAATTGGTACAGCCGGATCTCCAAAAAGTCAACAATCTAATTAATAAATAATTAAATCATCTATAGGGATTAAGTCGCAACTTTGACGAGTTTTCCTAGTTAGAACACAGATATGGCTTGGCCTTCCCTACCATGACTAAAACACTAATCAAAGCACTCGACTACACTCTCCGTGCCAAAATTTCTAGTCATCTTTTACTCCAAATCTTAACCATGACTAAAGCCTTCTATCCTAATAACTATTTAATTAAAATATTTATAAAATTCCAAAAATTACTATTTAAGTCAAATAAATAATATATTTCAAAATTTTGGGAAGAGGGGTTACAAATCTACCCACCTTAGAAATAAATTCGTCCACGAATTTAAATAGGATTGACAAGAAAATAATAGGAAGCATTGAACAAATGACAACAAAGTAGAATTAAAATTATTAGTTTCTATCAAAATAATTTAAAGCATATTATTATAACTCAAATCTTAATCCATACAATTATTCATGGTTTTTTCAAAACTACTTTCGAAGCCAATATTTTTGAAAGTCCAAAAGTAATAATCTACGTCATTTTGTAACTCAAGAACAATGCTTCTATAAAACTAAAGAGAAATACAAAAGTAGTAATATCATAATACCCTATACAAAGTTTTAAAGATAAATTACTTTCTAAAGATAATATTTAAAATAAGGTAATAAAAAGAAATTTTAAAATTCGGGAAGACGAGTTACAAATATACCCACCTTAAAAATATATTCATCCTCGAATTTAAGGACTACTAGGATAGGCGAACTTGGTAGATTGGTGAAAGGTAGCAAGAATTTATGATAAGAAAATATTGATCAAATAGATGAAAAGAGGAAGAAAAAGTCTTAAAACTCTAAAGGCCTAAAGTGCACTCAAAATATCTAATTTAAAACAAATTTTGACAAAAGAAATAATTATAAAATGAGTATCGACAAAAAAAATTTTACTTTCAACCACGATAAATAAAATAAAGTAAATGAATAAATAAATAAAAATTCTGAAAATCTGGGAAGAAGGGATTTAGGGATTTGGAATTTGATTTGGGAATTAGGGTTAGGATTAGGGATGTTTGGAGAATTTTTGTTTGTGGAGAAAAATAGGAGAAGCCTCCACTATATCTAAGAGTGGGGGTTCATACATAAATTAGGATTTGGATTTTGGAAAAATCTTTTCGAAGATTCAAATCAAACAACTCATAGGTTGATCAAATCTCAGCCCAAAATAAGAATTGGAAATAATTGCTAATATTACCAACTAATATTTAAAACATTTTGTAAATTTAAAATCATAAAATAAATGATAATATGAAAAAAAAATAACTCTAGAAGTACCATTTATAAAAGCAAACTAGTAAATACTTTGTCATTCAATATATATAATTACTTTTTCAAACCCAAAACATTTTCCAACACGAGAAATATGTATATATAATAATTAAAATAAATACAATTTTTTAACTAAAAATATTTAAAACTAAAATAAATAATAAAAATTCAAACAAAAAAATTGGGAAGTGGGCTTACAATCTACCTACCTTAGAATTATTTGTCCTCACAATTTCAAAAGGATAGGGCTAGGCACTACTAAGAACATAATCAAAAAAAAATGATACGACTAAAAATTAGCTGAGCGTACACGTGGATAGAATCGAAATAATATTAAAAGAAAATATGATTTGGCACGATCAAATATGCTCAGAATGATTTAGTCACGACCAAAAATTTTTAAGAACGATCAGAACTTAGACGAAGTCTAAATCAAAATTAAAAATTTTGGAACGAGCATGAATCTGATCAAAATAGTCATGATCATAGGGGAATAAAATCCAGCATTAGAAATAATATAGTTGAAATATAGGCACGATTAAGAATATAATCAAGAAATAATATGATCAATGATCAAATTGAGTTAGATCGTGAATAGGATCCAACCCCGAGAAAAGATAAGATACCACGTGGCACGATTAAGGCATAGTCAAAAGAGTCTAATTATAATGGTCAAGGATACAATTGAAATAGGATTAGTTAAACAAGAAAAGTCGTTTAGGCACGATTAACTACTGATTGAAATTATGCAAGTTTGACCAACGATCCAAAAGTTAGACAAGGCTAACAGGATTAAAATCACCTAGACACAAGTAGGATGTAGTTACGATCAAGGCTAATCATGCAAGTCATCCAAGCATGATTAAAATTTGGCACGAGTATGAATATGATTAAACTAAACATGATCAAGGCTGGAATAAATCTAAACACTAACAATAATAGAGTTTGAAATATAGGCACGACTATGACTATAGTGAAATAGTTTAGTCACGATCAAAGTCATTTAGGACCGATCAAAATTCAAATTTGTTGGTACGATTATCTCGATTAAAAATTATTTAGGCACGATTATAGAATCAAAATCTAGAAAATATGCGAATTGACACGATCGAAATATAATCAAAATAGTCAATTTGTGATCAAAAAGTCGTTAAGGATGATCCAATCGAAATCGTTTTAGCACGATCAATTATGTAGGCATGATCATAGAATCATATAATCTAGGTGCGATTATGAATCTAGTGGAATATGGAATTAAAATCTAGTAATAGGTTTTAAATGAGGGGGAACCAAATAACGACGAATAAAAGATAAGAAGGGAAGAACTACAAGCTTTATTTATAATACAATAGTAAGAAATAGGATAACAAATCGATTTGGAGTGAGAGTGCAAGATTTTGTGGATCATAAAAAATCAATAGTCATATGCCAATAAAAGATATAGCCTCTATGGTATTCGAAAACCGTATGCATATATGAAATTGTTTCACTGAGAATCCATGCCTCGCTAGTATACATCTGGCTGCAGTAAACCCTTGGTTTCATGACTTAAATATGATATTGTATCGAATATTCTATTAGCTCTACCAATTTTAACATACAACCCAAAAATCAAAATAGGGCAACTAAGACATAGTTTTAATAACATTCGATTACTTATACTTACTCGAAATAACTTTAACTTGGGGATCATGCCACGCCAATGCGCTGCTGGCTGTAATGAACCCGTAGTGCCGATAATTTAAATAAATGGCGGCAGTGCACTTCTGTCTTGCCATTGTAAGACATCGATCATTCTTTCAACTATATACATAAAATTTTCAAATGAGCTTCTAAAATTCTTAAATAAATTGATCATGATAGAGAAAGCTAGAAATTCAAACAAATTGATCATGATAGCAAAAGTGTACGTATCTGTCCTTGGAGTGAAAGTATTAGTTTGAAAATAAAATGATCGATGAGGTATCACTTTTGAAAATCAAACGATCAAAAATTAAAGAAGACGACTGGGGATTTAATATATAGATAATTGAAGCAGGTTAGGCTCAAAACTCAATAAATATAGATAGAATATTATTTTTAGAAAATAATTACTTATGCAACTAAGTAAGTAATATGGCCTAGGCAGATAATTCGAACAATTTCTAAGGTGATCAAGATAGGAGAAGTGTAAGTATTTGTCCCTGAATAAAAATATCTGTTTTGAAAATCGGATAACCGATTAGGAAGAAAACGATCGAAGACAAGGGAAAACATTCTAATCTCTATCAAAACTAATTAAAGCTTAACAGATGGGTGATTGAATCAGAAATTATTTTGAAAGTAATTCCCTATGGCAAAAGGGAAAATAAATAAGCAATTCGGATATGATAATGATATTTAAGGAGGGCAAAAAAATTTTTAACAGATGATCAAGAATAGAAATAGAATCCTAGGAAGTCCTAATTTATCAAGCAAATAGTCCACCCACCTTAGGTCCTACCTTCCTACACAATAGTGTATTCCACTATGAAAATTTCTTATCTCATCTAATAGGGTTTGAATTCAATAAATCCCTACCTAACTCATATTATCTATGTAGTAATCTTAACTACACAACAATTAATTGAATAAGGGACTCCTATTCCTAGTCATTCTCCTACAATTAAATTAATCCTAGTTGTGAATGAGCACTTCCTAGTCATAGGCTCGCAGTAGTACGACTAATATGATACTACCACGAGTTCGCATAATTGGCAAAAACTGACCTGCATGGGCCACCATAAAGACTTGTCACGACCCGCACCCGCTTTCCAGGATACGAGTGCGTGTCCAAGCCAGCCTACGCCACAGTATCGGTGGTAGAACATTGTCAAGGCCATGATGCTCAAAATCACATAAAATAATAGCTTTATTGCTCATTCACAATAACTAAATTAAGTTACAAAATTCCAAGGTTTACATTTAATCGATTACAATGTCTCACAAAAATCTAATACAACAAATGTGAACTAACTAATCTCTAGGTTGACCTCAACACATATCCAGGTCTCCCAATGATCCAAGACATAGAGTAGCTGCGACAAAACAGAAAAATAGGTTTTCAGTCAGGAATAGAACGAGTGTATTCTAACAACAATTTCAATAATTGACAAAATCTATAAAATAGTAAATAGTAATGAAATACATGATAAAGAGATAAGCATGGAACTGAATGAACATGGTAATAATGACAAGTGAGTATAAAAACTAATAAGACATGTAACTAGCAATGTATAAAGTAGAACCAGAAACTGCATCTATCTAATGAGTTGAAATACCACTTTCGACATGTAAACGGCTAAGGGTAAATTCGGTACCCCGCACGTGAAGTGTGCGACTACTATCAGACACAAATAGACAAATAGGATGTTTTGGGGTATATTTACATGTCTACTAATATACTTCCCCGTCCGACTAGTACTCATGGATTCAAATAGGTCACGAACACGGTAATACATTGGTCACAAACAACATGTAAATAATCCATAACTACTACCTCGTGTAACCATCGTGTCGAGAGTCAATAGAAAATCAATGTAAGACAATACTAACTACATGAATCATAGAAATTATCAAATATGAAAACTATTAGAAAATGTACTTGCCTAGGATCCTTTGCTGGTGAAATCGATAATACCATCGCATTCAAAATAGTCCAGTTGGCTAGGGGTAGCACGCAAAACCAATCAACGTCCAACCACTCAGTGAGCTACAACAGTCAAACTCCCGCAATTGTCTTCGAATGCTGAAACAAACATCACCAATGTGTTTAGTATAAAAGAAATATCTAAAAACACTTACCTAAAAGTCTAATTCTGGACACAGGGGCAAAATTATAATTTTGGGTCAAAACGATATTCGATGTTGGACCCGTTTTGCACCAAAAAGTATGCCAGTACCTACGGTCTCTAAAGACATCAAACTATATGTCTACGGGTCTGGTTTGATGATACGAACCCAACGTATGTCCAGAGTTGAATTTCGGTGGGCCGTACACAAATTCGTCCATTAGATCGGGTCCGGGCCCGCCAAAACAGTGTTCCGGTCGACCTTCTCAGATTCGGACCAAACTTGGCTCACAGGACCAGAAAAATGATACGGTCTTGTTGGCGTAAGTTTTGTCTCGAGATGACGAACATGCACGACGTTATGGGCTAGTTTGCAAAGGAACCGATACAGGAATTTTTGACAGATACAATTGATTTCGACGTGCACACACGTCCAAATCAACTTCCATGGAAACCCACACGTCCGAGTATACCATACACGTCTTTTGATGTAATTGGTAAACGATAAAGTGGTTCGGTTTGGCGGGATACACTCCGTATCACAAAATTTTAGTTTAGAAAAACATGATTTTTGGTCAACTTCAAACTGAATTTAAACAGAATAAAATGATCACAAAAATAAACTAATTAATAGGTTTTAATCTCATTTAGGTTCTTCAAAACTATGTTCAAGTGGTTTCTCAAAACTCGCGATATTATGGCCGCAAATCAACCGCAAGCAGGGGACGTTGAGATAGTTTCTAACGTCCAAAAATTGAGTTTTTTTCGATTTTGGAACTCGATTTTCGTCGCACGTGATGCTAAATTAAACAAACTATTTGAAGGGAATTAAAAGCGTATGGGTTGTGTTCATATCGGAAGAGACAGATCGAGAATCGGCCGAAGAAACGTCGAGAAAACTGGCCGTGAAGATGCCTTGCAGACCGTTGCTGTTGTTGCCCTATTTTGTTGCTCCTGCCTTCGTGGCTGCTGTTTCCACGCGCTTGGTCGGCTGGCAGCGGCCTCATAGTGGCGCACGATCGCGGGCGAGGTCGAGGTCGTGCGGGAGACGAATTGTTAGTCTAGGATTAGGGCTTTTTTGTACCTCTTCTATCGCTCGATATAATATATATATATATATATATATATATATATATATATATATATATATATATATATATATATATATTTTTGTACCTCTTCTATCGCTCGATATAATATATAATATATATATATATATATATATATATATATATATATATATATATATATATATATATATATATATAACTCTTGCTATCAAAGAGAGGGGGGGAGAATTTCCTTCTGTGGTCTGTCGGGTTGTGGGAGATGTTACTGTTCCCGTAAGGGAACAGTAAAATTTTTTTTTACTTATATATGTATTTCCATATATATATATATATCTATATATACACATATCTTATATATGGGTAATACTCCATAAAATTCTAAAAAAAATATTAATATTATCCTTACCTAGTGTAGGGTCTATTTATAGAAATCTGTACATACATACATACATACATACATACATACATATATATATATATATATATATATATATATATATATATATATATATATATATATATATATATATATATATATATATATATATATATATATATATATATATTCATTTGACAGTAAATTATCAATATATATATATATTCATTTGACAGTAAATTATCAAGTAACCAATAATACATGATATTATTTGATAACAACATTAATAATAATAATCATAAATACAAACTAAAATAAACTAATAGTAGGTTTAATATTGGGGGACATCTTTACTCCTAATTTAATTAGTCCATCGAAAAACGTGAAAATATTCTAAATGTCATATAAAAATTAACAATACTTAGATAATACGTATAACAATATTTATAAAATATTGTCAATCCTTAAAAATAAAATACGAAGTATACGCATATATATAAAATATACCTACATGGGTGTCTTTGGGCTCACTACATGCCTACATGAAATTTTGGTTTGGTTCGGGTCCAGTTCAGGCTAAATTAGTACAGCCGGGTCTCCTAAAAAGTCAACAATCTAATTAATAAATAAGTAAATCATCTATAGGGATTAAGTCGCAACTTTGACGGGTTTTTCTAGTTAGAACACACATGTGGCTCGACCTTCCCTACCATGACTAAAACACTAGTCAAAGCACTCGACTACACTCTCCGTGCCAAAATTTCTAGTCATCTTGTACTTCAAATCTTAACCATGACTAAAGCCTTCTATCATAATAACTATTTAATTAAAATATTTATAAAATTCCAAAAATCACTATTTAAGTCAAATAAATAATATATTTCAAAATTTTGGGAAGAGGGGTTACACCTATGCTACCCTAACACTTACCTACATAACCCAATCCATAACCTTACCATCATTACCTAGCACCATTGCCTATTTCCATCACACGTATAGGAATATCCCTAAACTCATGGCATCCATGTATCCCAACATACTCATATAGGCGCACACATATTGTAACCCACTTTCATTAACCCCTTAACTATACACCTAGAATATTGGCCACCCTATACTCACAAACACACTTACAAACATTCAAACCTACTACCCAAGATACTCACCTATCTACATGACACAAGTCTGTACACTATTTCCCTCAAAACAGTCCCAAGACCCTCACATACCCAAGTGGTTAACACATACCCTAGCACTTTAGGCAGTGCACACTGCTACAACAAACAATCCTCACTGCTGCCACTCCTTCTACAGTCTCTGAATCCCCTCCTATGCAGGGGTTTGCCCATCAGTACACAGAGTGCATCTGTTGCTCTGTAGCTACTACCATGCTGTTACCAACAGCAGGTAACCATACTGTATCTGCCACAGGCAGATACATGCTGCCTTCAAAATAGACTTGTTGCTTTCCTGTTTACCCCTATTACCTTTTATATCAAACTTGTTGCACAAGTCCCCTTGACAGCTACTCTCCCCCTCTTATTCACAACTACAACATTGTCACTGTTGTTGCTTAGCAATTGCGCACCCCTCCTGTCAAACAAGCAGTGCTTTACTGTTAACGATGCTTACTGTTCTTTCTATACAGGCAATAACCTTGCTGTTGTTACTACTCTTAGCCTAGACTCCCTACCTGCTATATAGGCAGTAGCTAGTTGTTGCTGCTACTATACTTCCCTCTCCTTAATGATGTGTATACAACAAGCTCTTACTGCTGTTGCTGCACTTCTCACTCCCCCTCTCTTAACTCCTTGTTGCTGCCAAGGACAGCATCTATTTGTTGTGCAAATCTTCCCTGCATCTATCTATTGTGCAAATCTTCCCTCTCCTCATTTACTTATCAATCTACAAAGCTATATATGTATATATGTGTAACTCCTCTTTCCGAAAATTTTTGAAATATTTTTTTTATTATTTATTTGATTTAAATGATGATTTTTATATTTGTTTTTATAAATAATTATTTAGTTAATTATTACGGTAGATGACTTTTGTTTGCAAAAACAAAAGTATTCTTTTTATTTCACAAACTTTGTAAGAAGATTACAATTGAATTCTGGGAAAGTACAACTATAGGAATCCGATCTGAAGACGGTCGCTTTATCCGTTGGACGATGTGAACTTTGAAGACGATAGCCTCTGAAAAATACAGCAGCACTTGGGCAAGAACTCCTGATCTCTCTGATGATCTTGAATGATCTGATCTTTCTAATGAAGGACTTGAAACTCTATTTATAGAGTTCTGGAAAATAACTAATTAGTAGTTATTTCTGGATTGCGCAGGCTGGATTGCACAGGCATTGGACTGCGCAAACAGCGAACTGCACTGGCAGTAACTCGATCGTGGCTCAACTGTATTAGACGCGTGACATTGTTTGATTGAAATGTGCATGGTCGTGTACAGACGGTTGCCACGTGGTGAGCAATTGATGGCATGTAGGCAACGTATAAAATGTCAGTTATCTTGATGGATTGCGCCACTTGAACTGCGCTAGCTTCAGACCGCGCTGGGATCGAACTGCGCTGAAGAGGATCTGGCAGACTGCGCTTCGATTGGGCTGGCAGATTGGCCTGGTTGTACATCTGTCCTCGAGCGCTGTGCTGCACAAAAAACGAAAGGACTCCTCATTTATCGGGCTGTCAGCTGTTAGAAGATCGAATTTTTGTCAGGTAATGATGACATTGCCACGTCAGCATAGCGTGCCTGGATGTTAGCGCGGTTCGACCTCTCGCAGTTGATTTGTTGTGCAGTCTGTCTCCTGCGCAGTTCATTTGAAGGGTGCGCAATTTGATTTTCATTACTTTTTTGATGGGTGCAACTTGATTTTTAGGACCTACAAAACCCCCTTTAAAGTTTTCGAAATTTTGAAAATATTCAAAGTTTCGAAATACTTTGAATTTTGAATTTAAAATCAAGTTGCGCAAGTGGCGCTTTGACTGCGCGTTTGGAGGTCCTCGCATGCTATATACTTATTCGCTCTTCTACACATCAGCGAATACCTTTGTTGAGAATTTCAACTTAGCAGATAGCTTTGCGACAGCAACGCGATTAAAGAAGGGAGCATCTGTTGTGTTGGCTCCTGGTAATGATGAAGAGGATGAGCCAGTTGATGCATCGCTGGAAGCTTCGAGGGAAGCCAACTTCCCTGAAGAAGTCAACGAGCCGCTGCGCGTCTCTTTGAAGGTTGTCAGATCTCCAATCAAGGAGAGGAAGAAGAGGAAGGCAGAAGAACCTTCTTCTCCAGTTTCTAAGAGGAAAATTGTCTTAGAATCCTCAGAAAGGGTCACTACCCGGTCGCAATCTCGGCAGCAGGCTGAGTCGACTCAAAGAGAAGAGGCGACGACTTCGACCTCTCTTCAAAGACAAGTAGATATTGTAGATGTAGAGAGTCCGAAGAGACCTCTATGCAGAAAGGAAATAATTTTCAGAAGAAAAGTGGCCACTCCTCCAAGACCCATCCTGTCATCGGTCGTGACCAGTGTTGTCGCCGGAGTCATGATGTCTTCTACACCTGCCCTGGAACCCAGGCAGGAAGCTTTCAGTCCAGAGAAGAGGGACGAGGTTGTAGAGACCAGGGAGGAAATCGCGAAAACAGCAGATGAGGCTGCGAAGCCAAATGAGCCAGAAACATCTCCTGAAGCACTGCAACCTCCAACACTTGCAACAGAAACTGCCCACCTTCCAGCTTCTCCTCGATTACTACGTGCCGAAGAAGATCAGTTAATGATTGAGGCACTAGAAGACTGTGACTTTGGCTTCCACGATGATGTAGATCCAGTTATCGCAACTGATAGTGAAGAAGCACGAGAAGAGAGTGCAAGTGATGAAGATACATCAGCAGAGGCTGTTGATGACACTCTGAATCCAGAAGAGGATGCTGATGTACATGCATCCCCAGAGAAGAATGCGGTTAAAGAAGTAGCACCAGAGGGAACTACTGTCACCCATCAAGGAGGTATTGGTATTGACTGATATTATTACCCTTCTTTTATGGATTAAATGGCTGACATCTTAATTTTTATCCATACAGAAATTCAACTTTCTTCGATTCCTCCAATATACACTGATATAGTGCAAATAAAAGCGATAGCCAGCAGTAGCCGTCATTTATCGGGCGGCTCTGAAGCGGGTAGTAGCCAGGCAGTAATGTCTGAAGCTACTTCTGCGAGGCTACAACCCATGTCAGCAGATGACAAACTTGTCACTGGACCCAGCAATGGTAAGATTGCCTTTACTTTTGATCCTTTTCAATAGTCGCTAATGACAGCAAACTGATGGGGTTTATTTGATTTCGCAGAGGAACATCTGGGAGGAGCAACCAGCTCTACCATGGCTCCTTTGTCCAAAGAGACCTCAACTCACGTTCAAGAAGCTGAACGTCCACCTGTACAGGTACCTGCTACTTCAACTTCCATAGGAGTAGCTGCTACACCTGGTGCAATAGCTACTAACAGATTTATAATTGGTTCCTTCACCAACCTTTTCTTCAATTTATTGGGACCCTTAGTAGAAAGGGTAATGGAGAAAGAAGATGTTGGTTTCATCACTGTTAGAGGTCCAACCTCTTATCTGATCAGTGCCATCCGAAATCAAGATGATGAAGCTCAAGCTGTTTATCTTGAACACATACTGGATGAGCTGGAGGAATCAGTTAAGATCTACAAAGATCTTAATCGGGGGGAGATGGAACCCTTGGTAAATGCTGAGTTTGAGAGGATGTCTCGAGAGGCTGCAGTTACGAAAGCTGATTTCCAGGTTTTCTTGGACACTTTCACTACCAAGTCTTTATAGTATAACTCCCAGATGGAAATAATAGCATCTGCTGCTGGGGAGAAGGAAAAAAAAGTTGCTGAGCTGAAAGCAGAGTTCGATCGACTTCAAGAAGAGTTGAGAATTGTTCAACTTGCTCTGGAAGAAGAGACCACTCAACATCAAGCTGCAGTCCAGCAACTGGACATTCTGACCCACGAAAGAAATGAGTATGTCAGGACTCATCAAGCTGAAATCTCCTGCCGACTAGTAATCTTGCCGACTTTTGATGATAAATCTGGAATGGAGGAAGCTAGAAGGCGGGTGATGGATTCTCGTGAGAAGCAACTTCAAACTTTAAAGCAGCAGATGGCTAGTTTAATGACCCCACCAGCTGAATAGGAAGACTTTTTGGATCTTCTGTTTTGTGACATGTCTTTTTGTAGTGCCTTTTAATTTTGATCAATAAAAAGATATTTTCTTTGTGGCTCTATTATTTATTGCATATCTCATTCAGATATAAATAATAGCGATAGAAAATATATTCAGAGGTCCGGGACATGATATATTTCTTGATTTAGAAAATAATTATATTCATTATATCTGCTCAGAGGTAATGTGGACATGGCAGAATATAATTTGTTAAATATTATTATTTCAGTAGACAACTTAATCAAAGGTAACAAATATATGACAAGTTGCTGATATGAATGAACGGATGAATCGTCAAAATGTGTGAACGAAATGAATCGTCGAGATGAACGGATGGACCGTCAAATGAATGGAATGAACGGGTGAACCGTCAGATGAATGGAATGAACGGGCGAACCGTCGGATGGATGGAATGAACGGGCGAACCGTCAGATGGATGGAATGAACGGATGAACCGTCGGATAGATGGAATGAACGGATGAACCGTCGGATAGATGGAATGAACGGGTGAACCGTCGGATGAATGGGATGAACGGGTGAACCGTCGGATGAATGGGATGAACGGGTAAACCGTCGGATGAATGGGATGAACGGGTGAACCGTCGGATGAATGTAATGAACGGGCGAACCGTCGGATGAATGTAATAAACGGGCGAACCGTTGGATGTATGGAATGAACGGACGAACCGTCGGATGTATGGAATGAACGGGTGAACCGTCGGATGTATGGAATGAACGGGTGAACCGTCGGATGAATGTAATGAACGGACGAACCGTCGCTTCGATGTTTCACGAATCTCTGCCTATAAATAGAACAGAAAATTAGATGGAATGATCACTTTCACTTTTCAACACAAAGATGTCGTCTAGAGATACATCCAAGAAGGCTGAGATCGCCCCAAAGGTTGAAGCGGGCACTGAGGAACGTCCAATCGAACCGATCCAGCCAAAACAGACAAAGGCGGGCGAAGGTTCGTCTGCACCCAAGCCGCCAAGGGACATCTTGGACTTCCTACTTGAACCAGGGACGACGGAGGAAGAAGAGGCTAAACGACTGGCCGTTTGCAAATTTTTAGTAGGTTCGAGCAAAGATGTCCTCGGCTCTTTTGCCGATTATATTTTTAAAAAGGACGGTAGTAGTCCTCGTCCTGTCTTCAAGAAGGGCGATAGTGATTCCCGTCCTTGATATTATGTAACATAGTTTATGATGAAATAAAATCAAACTTTATTTATGAACTGTCTGATCATATTTACATAAAATCCCTGTTACATTCATACATAGTATTTTTTGAGGAACTTGCCATTGATGAGCATCATAGCAACTCGACCGTCCAGCTCTGAGAGTTGATAGGCTCCATTTGAAAAGACTTTGCTCATAATGTAAGGCCCTTCCCATTTTGCATCGAACTTGCCTTTGCTCATGTGAGTCATAGTCATGGGACGTCTGACTGTTAGAACGGGCTCTCCTTTCTGAAAGGCTCTGACTTTAACTTTACGGTTAAAAGTCTTCGAGATGCGGGCTTGGTATAACTCAATATGCTGTTGAGCCAATAGCCGCTTCTCGTCAAGCGCCTCCAATTCCTGAAGTCGAAGAATATCGTTGTTCTCCGTTGTCAGCTCATTAGCGATGGCAATCCTTAAGGACGGAATTTGAAGTTCCAGGGGTAGAACTGCTTCACAGCCATACACTAAAGAGAAAGGTGTACAGCCTGTGGGGTTGCAGACCGTAGTACGATAGGCCCAAAGACATTCTCCAAGCTTTTCACTCCAGTTTCGTTTGTTAGTAGACACAAACTTCTTAAGGAGCTTGATGATAGTTTTGTTGAATGCTTCAGCTAAACCATTAGCAGCAGGGTTGTAAGCTGTCGAGGCGACATTGTCAATCCGGTGATCATCGCAGAATCTTGTAAACTTTTGGCTGATAAATTGAGGTCCATTGTCGTAAATGATTCATCGAGGTACACCAAATCTATAAATGACATAATGTTTGACAAAGTTGATGACGCTGCTGGTTTTGACTTCTGTCAAGGATATAGCTTCGGCCCACTTGGAGAAATAATCTGTTATGGAGAGTATAAGCCGATGCCCCTTAGAAAAAGGAGGGTTGATAGGAACTATAATATCCATACCCCAAGCTTCAAAAGGCCAGGAGGCAGCAGTTGGATGAAGGAATTCCGACGGTTGATGGATGAAATCTGCAAGGATTTGACAGGCTCGACACTTCCTTGCATAATCGATGGCATCAGATACCATAGAGGGCCAGTAGTAACCCATGCGTCGGATACGATCCTGTAGTTTAGGACCAGGTTGATGTGCTCCGCAAACACCATCGTGAGCTTCACGCAATACTTGCTTCGCTTCATCACCAGCAAGACAGCGTAAAAGAAGACCGTCATAAGTCCGTCGATAGAGAGTCTTGGTGGTCTGGTTGTAGTAGAATCGAAGAGACCGTCGACGAATACTCGTAGCCTCCTTGGGGTCTTCAGGAAGTATATCATAGACCACAAAATCGATGAAGGGAGCTCTCCAATCTTCACTGATAACATTGATTTCAGTAAGATTACTGAACTCAATATTATGATTGTTTTTTATGCAGAATAATTCCCGATTAGAGACAACCACCACCTGTTGTCTTTTGATAGGGATGGCTAAGACTGTTGCAAGATTGGCCAAAGCATCTGCCTCAGTATTACAAGCTCGGCGGACATATTCGATGAAGAAGGCTTTGAATGATGTAGCCATGCTGATTGCCGCTTCATGATAAGATACTAGATCTTGATGACGAACTTCATAGGTTCCTCTAACCTGGTTAACAACCAGCTTGGAGTCACCATAAACTTCAAGATATTCGACGTCCAGTTGTTTAGCTAACTGAAGTCCAATGAGTAGAGCATTGTATTCTGCTACATTGTTAGAGCAAGGTTCATCCAGGGAGTAGGCTCTTTGGATAGTTGACCCGTCTGGAGAAACAAGAACAACCCCAACTCCTGTGACAATGGTACCATTTGGTCCGATCCTGGATGCACCGTCAAAGAATAGACGCCAAGTAGAAAATTCTTCGGAGATCATATTTGATTCCAATGTCTCGTCTGGAATTTCATCATAAAGCTTAGATGTCTCCAGAACATGATGAGCTGCTAAAAAGTCAGCCAGTGCTTGACCCTTAACAGACTTTTGTGGAACATAAACCATGTCATATTGGGCTAGCAGAATGGCCCATGTAGCCAGTCGGGAATTGAGTATACTAGGCTTCTTTATCAGTACCCGAAGAGGATTAACTCGGAATATGACATGAATAATTTGGCCAATGATGTAATGCCTCATCTTTTGAACAGCAAACATAAGAGCTAAGCATTCTTTTTCGACCGAACTATAATGGTGTTCGGCACCAATCATAGTACGACTAAGATAGTAGATAGCCTGTTCATGACCTTCTTTGTTCTTTTGGGCAAGTAAAGCACCCAATGAATGATCCATAGCACGGACATACATTAAGAATGGTATGTCTGAGATCGGTGGCACCAAGACTGGTGGGTTCATGAGATATCGCTTTATGTCATCGAATGCTTGTTGACATTCTTAGGTCCAAATGAAAGATACACCCTTCTTTATTAGCTGAGTAAATGGTCTGCAACGTCCAGACAGATTCGAAATGAACCTCCTGATGTATGCAAGTCGACCTTGGAATCCTCGTAGCTCTTTTAGATTGCGTGGAGGACGTATCTCTTGAATGGCTTTGATCTTCTCGGGATCCACGTGTATACCTTTAGAGGTAATGACGAAGTCGAGAAATTTTCCACTAGAGACACCCAAGAATGACTTGGTGGGATTCATCTTGAGTTGATGTTGGCGCATCAGATTGAAGATAGTTCTCAAGTCTTGGATGTGATCTTCTTTTAGACGACTCTTGACAGCAATATCGTTGACATAGCATTCGACAGTCTTGCACAGATGATCTCAAAAGATGGTACTCATAGCTCGTTGGTAAGTTGCACCCGCGTTCTTGAGACAAAATAGCATCACGATATAGCAGTAGACTCCGCGAGGAGTACAAAAAGAAGTGTGTTTTTCATCTTCAGGATTTATCCGAATCTGATTGTATCCAGAGAATCCATCCATGAAGGATTTTCGCTCGAACCCACAAGTATTGTCGATCATGACATCTGTGATAGGGAGAGGAAACTCATCTTTTGGACAGGCTTCATTAAGATCCCGGAAGTCGATTCAAACTCAAACTTTACCAGTTTTCTTCAAGACTGGGACAATATTGGCTACCCAATCTGGATGTTGTTCTTCTCGAATAAAGCCACAAGCTATAAGCTTTTTGACTTCATCATCAACAGCGTCCATCATTTCTGGCTTGAATCGCCTTTGATGTTGTTTGACTGGCTTTGCATTAGGCAAGATATTCAGTTTATGAGTAGCCACTTTGGGATCTAAACCTGGCATGTCTTTATAACTCCAAGCAAAGACATCAATATATTCTCGAATAAGAAGAATTAATTCTTGTTTATCTGCCTCTGGAAGGTTCTTGCTGATGAATATTGGACGAGGCGATCCGCTTTCTCCTACGTCAATTTGAACTAATTGATCTTCGGTAGGAGGTTCTCGTTGTTCGAATCGAAGTTCCCATTGGGTATCCATTCGTTGAGCCTAAGGATCTGTTTCAGGACTTTCTTCGATATCTTCGTCATAGTCTTCTGGAAGTTCGGCGGAGACCATGTTAGAAGATACGATCAGCCGATGAACCTGACCAATGCTGGTGTCAGAGTCCTATGATCTGGAATCAGAAGAGTTAGAGCGCTCCTCACTATCGGATTCGGAGACTTCTGAAGATAATACCGGAGGTGAAGCATATCCGAGACCTCTTTTTGTCCTGCTATAGTACATCTCTGATTTTCCTTTCGGAACAACCGTACGGATAGGAGTTCTTCTACCCTTACCGTAGTTGAGGTCATTCTTGAAGTCATAACCCATCTTTCGGATGATGTCTTTTGATTGTTGACTATAACGACGAAGTTGGAGACGTCCCATATCGTTATTTTTGCAATCATCCGTATAGCTGAATTTTTGTTCTGGTCCTTTACTAAAAAGTATTGGACTCTCGCCTCTCTTTCGAGAAGGGACAACAAAGTATGAATCATCTGGATGTTCGAGTAAGACCTCTGTTTGAAGAGACTGTACAACTCCCATTATAAATAACTGAAAGCTATCTAATATATCCAAATAGCACTTAGCATGATAAATGACATCAGTATACTGGAAAGGAGATGCTTTTTCATTGATTTGTACATCTATATTTACAACAGGACATTTAGCCTTAGCAGGCTTGGTCAGATTGATTACAAGAGGGGGAGAAGAATAACGTGGAGGAGGCTTGCTACGACGAAGGTCAATAACAAGTGGCTCAGAGGAGGTGAGCTCCCTTTTATCCTTGTTACGAGATAAATCAATAACAAGTGGCTCAGAAGAGATGAGCTGTCTTTTATCCTTGTTACGACGTAGGTCGATAACAAGTGGCTCAGAAGAGGTGAGCTCCATTTGATCTTGACCACCATCGGTTGGTTGCTTCTGGACTAGCAAGTGAATAGCCAGTGGTTTGGAGGACTGAGGATGAGAAACATGCCCTTTAACAGGTATGATGAGGGTGTCATTGGGCACTATTTCTTGTTCTTCTTCAGTGTCCAGAGCCAGTACTACCTTCATGAACTCATCCTTATACATTCGAGCATCGTTACAATATGCTTCGACACCTTTGAAAGGATAGAGATCCGCAACCTCTTTTTGAACTTCTCCATTGTCATCAACGTATTTGAAACATTGATGGAGAGTCGAAGGAACAATGTTGTGTTCGTGCAAGAATGGTCTCCCCAAAAGCGTATTGTAAGAGCAACCATGGTTGTCTATAATGTAGAAGGTCACCTTTGTGCGGAGATTGCCTATTTGGAGTTTTAGGCGAATCTTTCCCAGAGGCTCACTTCTTCCTTGGTTGAACTCCAGGATGGTGGTGATTGTACCAGAAAGACTATTGTCACGCCCCAGAACCAGAATACTGGAGAGCGGGGGAATGACTCAGCCAGCTACGTATTACGGGTAGATGAATACCGTATAATACGATCAATGCTGTCTAAAAGACAAGGGGGTGCACGCTACATGAAAGTCTCGCTATGGTCACTTCACATCTATTGTCTCAATCATTCAAACAAAAAGCAATAACAGAGAACATTTAAGATAAAGCAATAAGGCGTCCCAAACGCTTAGTCAAAATGTTCTTGAGATCTGGCTTTACAAAACATAGCCAGATGATATAGCAACATATACACAATTGTTATCAGCTGCAGTCTGACTTAATTACAATTATGTAAAAGTAAGTACAGGACAATCCGACTAACATGTCGGTGCTAAACGGCAAAATATAAAGTAAGTAACAAAACGAGCGGGGAAGTAAGGAACCCACTCGAGTCCTCCTGCGATCATTCCTCTAGTATTGACCATCTTGGAGGTGGAAGTAAGCTGAGTCCTCGGGAACCGGCTCTAAATCTGGCCATGCAAAACCAGAGAGGTTAGACCTCTAATAGCAAGTACCGCAAGGAAGCACGATATGAGGCATTAAACCAGTAAATAAGAGAATATAATAATAGATCTCTGCTCGCTACTGGGATTCACGTGACATCGCGACACTTCGAACCAACCTCCCAACCAAACAAGGACAGAAGTTGGCCCGTCATGTCATGATGCTCTGATCATCTCAGTTAGTTAACAGAGTAGGTACAGTACACAAACAAATCAACTTAAACGGCCATCCAACTCCTACGGCTTACTACTGTGAGTCCCAAGTTATCCTGGAATTATGCAATAAGGATTTCTCAGTTCTTACTATGGACAAGCAAGGCTAGTCTATCCAATCAATCAATTGCGCCAATCATGAATTAGACGAGTCCCAGCGGGACGCCCGTCATCAATATATAATATACAATAATATAAGCAGATACTGCTCCCTGCCCGTGTGGCAGATTTGCAGTATCTGTGGGAACCAGCCGGCCTGTTGGGCACTAATAGTCCCAAAGAGGGCTGCCATGTAAGAACTCGGGAATCCATTCTCTCCATGCAATCATTATTTTTATTTAACTTAATTGTCTCTACGTTGAGTAAAATCCCATGCCGTGGATCATGGTCATTCGGAATGAGTACTTTCGTACAAGGTACGATATGCACAACTCTACAACGATGCCCGTGCGGTTAGGTTGTAGGTCTTACATAGCGTAATGCAACAATCCAAACTAACCACGGAACAATCATGCCTTGACCATAAAATACATATGCTTCTTTTATAGTAAAATAAATAAATAAATAAATTGAAGCCTGCATGTGTGCCTGTATGTCAATATTCGGGATCGGCCAATCGATTATAGTAGTTCATACTTAATATGAACGTGTCTCATTCATTCATTTCAATAAGACGACTAGCCAGTCTCTTAGTTCCATCTAGGAACGCATGATCAATAATTAATCAAGATAACAATCAATGTTAATTAATGCCAAATTCGGAAAATAAACATTGGAAAATAAATAATGTTTGGGAAATAAAGAATCTCATGCGCTGTGGGAAATGATTGGGGAATAAATAAATCTCATGCACTGTGGAAAATGATTGGGGAATAAATAAATCTCATGCGCTGTGGGAAAGATTGGGAAATAAATAATATCATGCGCCTGAGGGAAATGATTGGAAAATAATTAAACTCATGCGCTGTGAAAATAAATAATCCATGCGCCTGAGGAATGCGGCTGTGGAAAATAAATATCATGCACTGTGGAATAAGATTGAGAAATAAATAATCCATGCGCCTGAGGAATGAGATTGGAAAATAAATATCATGCCTGTGAAATAAGATTGGGAAATAAATAATCCATGCGCCTGAGGAATGAGATTGGGAAACAAATATCATACGCTATGAAATAAGATTGGGAAATAAATAATCCATGCGCCTGAGGAATGAGATTGGGAAACAAATAATCTCATGCGCCTGAGGAATGCGGCTGTGGGAAATAAATATCATGCGCTGTGAAATAAGATTGGGAAATAAATAATATCATGCGTCTGAGGGAAAGGATTGAGAAATAAATAAACTCATGCGCCTGAGGGAAAGGATTGAGAAATAAATAACTCATGCGCCTGAGGGAAAGGATTGAGAAATAAATAACTCATGCGCCTTGGCTGTGGGAAGTGATTGGGAAATAAATAGATTCATGCGCCCTGGCTGTGGGAAGCGATTGGGAAATAAATAACTCATGCGCCTTGGCTGTGGGAAGTGATTGGGAAATAAATAGATTCATGCGCCTTGGCTGTGGGAAGCGATTGGGAAATAAATAACTCATGCGCCTTGGCTGTGGGAAGTGATTGATTTGATGCGCTGTGGAATGAAGATTTCTGTGGGAATAAAGATTTCCATGCGCTGAGGAATGAAGATTTCATGCGGCTGGGACGGTTCTTCTTCTCCGAATTTTTCTGAGAACAGAACCATGGGAACCATTGCTTCCAAGCTTCATAAATCCTTCATCCCAAGCCCAAATATGGACTTCCATAGGTCAAAATTGGGTAGAACAAAATTCTTTACAACATAGAACCATCGAAACTTGAAGATAACAAGGTTTACTAGATCAAAACCTAAGAAATCCGAAATTGTATCAAACTTAGATCTACAACAAATAAGCCATGGAAATTGAAAATGCTAAGTACTAAAGAGACTTAGAATCAAATGAGGAAGATGATGGAACAATAATAATGGGGATCCATCATCAAGCAAGTTGGCACTTGCCTATCTCTTCTAGGTTGGTGGGAGAGTTATGAGGAAGAAGAAGTGAAATGGAAAGAAGTAATGAAGAGAGAGAAATGGTTTTGGGCTTTAAATGAAAGGGTGGTGGTAGGTGGGAGTATTGGGCCGGGTCCAATGGGTTCATCCAAGGCCAACCCGCAAGCAAAGCAAAGAGGTAAAAGCAGAAAATAAATGCAGGAATAAAAGCAGGAAATAAAGTGCAGAAATAAAATTGCAGGAAATAAATTAACATGAAAATTTAAAGAGCAGATTAATTAACTAACATAAATTTACAGAAATTTAAATACAGAATAATACATGGTAACTATTAAATAAATACGTATTCCGGGAACGGGAAGTGACATCTCTACCCTCCTTAGAAAAATTCCGTCCTCGAAATTTCAGATCTAAGCATGATAGAAATATCGAAGCTAAACTAATCTAAGTATAAACAATTGGGTAAGCAATCATTCTACAATGATAATAACAAGTAATGTATCTACATCTAACAATCTACAACATTAAGTAATTCTACTCATAAGGTGACAAGCATGAGGAGTTAAGACAATCAAGGTATACAGAAGAAAATATACCTTGTGAGTCAAACAGGTGCGGATACCGTGAACGGATATCATCCTCACGTTCCCACGTTGACTCTCCTAAAGAGTGATGACCCCAAGCAACCCGGACAAGGTTAATTGTTCGGTTCTTGAGTATCTTCTCTCTTCGGTCCAAAATAGACACAGGCTGTTCCTCGTAAGACAGGTTGGTACCAACAACCAGCTCAGAATGATCAAGGACATGGCTTGGGTCCGATACATACCTTCGCAACTGAGATACATGAAATACGTCATACACCTCTCGTAACGAAGGTGGAAGGGATAAACGATATGCAACAACGCCTACCCTCTCAAGGATAACAAACGGGCCCACGTATCGGGGACTCAACTTTCTGCGAATGCCAAATCTAATGACCCCACGGGTAGGTGAGATCCGCAAGAATACGTGGTCCCCAACAGAAAATTCTAGCGGCCTACGATGCTGGTCTGCCCAATGACGATGTCGATCCTGCGCAACTCGAAGTCGCTCTCTAATTCCTTTAACCACTTCAACTGTCTGAACAATCATCTCCGGGCCTAACATCTTTCTCTCCCCAATATCGTCCCACGCTAGTGGCGACCTACACTTCTTACCATATAGTGCTTCAAATGGCGCCATCTGGATACTTGCTTGATAACTGTTATTGTACGAGAACTCGACTAAGTGCAGGTGGCTCTCCCAAGATCCTCCAAAATCCAGAGTGCAAGCTCGCAACATGTCTTCCAAAGTCTGAATTGTTCTTTCTGATTGCCCGTCTGTCTGGGGATGGTAAGCCGTGCTAAACCTTAACTTGGTACCCAGGCTCTTCCAAAAATGTGATATAAAACGGGTATCTCTGTCTGACACAATACTGACTGGGACCCCATGCTGTCTGACTATCTGCTGCATATACAATTCTGCCAACTTCTCCGTAGATTGACCTACTCTGAAAGGAAGAAAGTGTGCCACCTTTGTAAGCCGATCTACTATCACCCAAATAGCATTTTTACCACTTGGTGATCTCGGTAAACCGGTCACAAAGTCCATTGTGATATGCTCCCACTTCCATTCCGGGATAGGAAGCGGTTGCAATAATCCAGCTGGCCTCTGCTGCTCTGCCTTCACTTGCTGACATACCAAGCAACGGGAAACAAATCTAGCTATCTCCCTCTTCATTCCATTCCACCAGAAGTGCTGCTTGATATCTTGGTACATCTTGGTCCCTCCAGGGTGTACAGAATACTGAAAACTGTGAGCTTCAGTCATAACCTCATGTCTGATATCTCCACTAGGCACACATAGACGTGACCCAAACCTAAGTGTACCATCCTCATGAATCTGTATCTCCTTTCTGAGTCCTGACTCACATTCTTCCCTAAGCTTCTGAATCCTTGGGTCTTGTGTCTGAGCTGCCTTGATCCTATCTACCAAGTTGGATTGAACTTGTAGACTCGCCAGAACTCCTACATCACTAGGAAGTATAACCTCGATGCCCATCTCCTGAAGGTCTTCTAAAATGTGCTTCTGTGTTGTCAACATAAATGCGCCGCCTCTCCTGCTAAGAGCGTCTGCTACCACATTAGCCTTGCCTGGATGATACTGAAGCTCCACGTCGTAATCCTTGATCAACTCCAACCATCTTCTCTGCCTCATGTTCAGTTCCTTCTGAGTAAAGATGTACTTCAGACTTTTGTGGTCTGTGTACATCTCCACTCGGTCACCATATAAGTAATGCCTCCATAGCTTCAAAGCGAATACTACTGCCGCCAACTCCAAATCATGAGTTGGGTAATTCTTCTCGTGGTCTCGAAGCTGCCTAGATGCATACGCTATCACCTTTCCATGTTGCATGAGGACACATCCAAGTCCTTTACCTGACGCATCACAATAAACAGTAAAACCTCCGGGTCCAACTGGTAATGTAAGAATAGGTGCTGATATCAACTTCTGCTTCAGATTCTCAAATGATGCCTGGCATTCTGCCGACCAGACGAATGGCATGTCCTTCCGTGTCAAGCGAGTCATGGGTGCTGAAAGCCTTGCAAAGTCTGATACAAACCTTCTGTAATATCCTGCCAATTCCAAGAAACTCCGCACATCTGCTACGGTCTTGGGTACTGGCCAACTTTCTACTGCTTCTACCTTCTTGGGATCCACTGCTACTCCAGCTCCTGATATGATATGACCCAGAAATGAAATGTGATCCGACCAAAACTCATATTTGCTGAGCTTGGCATACAACTGGTTCTCTCTCAGAACCTGTAACACTTTCCTGAGGTGGTCTTCATGCTCCTCTTCACTAGTTGAATATACAAGAATGTCGTCGAGAAACACAACGACAAATTGATCCAGGTACGGCATAAAGATGCGGTTCATCAAATCCATAAATATTGCTGGAGCATTGGTCAAACCAAACGGCATTACTAAGAATTCATAATGCCCATACTTCGACCTGAATGCTGTCTTGGGAATGTCTTCCTTCCGAACCCTCACTTGATGATACCCTGAACGAAGATCTATCTTGGAGAAAACTCTGGCCCTGCTCAACTGATCAAATAAGTCGTCGATCCTGGGTAGTGGGTACTTGTTCTTCACTGTTGCTGCGTTAAGCTTCCTGTAATCAATGCACAATCTGGATGATCCATCCTTCTTTCCCACAAGTACCACTGGTGCCGCCCAGGGTGACACGCTAGCTTGGATGAACTTTTTCTCCTTCAGTTCCTCTATGTGCTGATATACCTTGGCCTGCTCTGAATCCGCCATTCTGTAAACCCGATCTGATATCGGTTTAGTTCCAGGTGCCAATTCTATACTGAACTCAATATCTCTAACTGGTGGTAGACCTGGAAGTTCTTCGGGAAATACGTCCAGAAATTCTTCAACTACCTTCGGAACTTGAACTTCTTCCATTGCCGTCACTACTCCCTGCTCTTATTGAGTTGCTACTGATCTGACTAAGGTGAACCGCTTCATGCCTGGAATATCAAAAGATACACTCCCTCTACGACAATCTATTGTCGCATGACTGTCTTTCAGCCAGTCCATGCCTAAGATAACGTCGAAATTTCCAACAGGAAATTCTATCAACCGGGCGGGTAAGGAATGCCCGCAAACTACAACGCTACACGCTAGAATAACTCTACTAACTCCTATGAGCCCATTACCAGTGAGTATATTCAACCTCCCTGGCAATGTCTCGAACTCCATACCTAGCCGTGTCGCAAATTGTGCAGATATAAATGAGTGTGATGCTCCCGAATCAAACAATGCTACTGTGGGATAAGAGGCGACGAGAATGTTACCTGCCACAACATCTCCCGATGCCAATGCCTCTTCCAAGGACAGAGTGAATGCCTGCCCTCGACCTCCTTGCTGGTTCCCATGCTGCGGCCTAGCCTGGTGCTGCCGCTGGCCCCTGCCTTGGTGATGCTGGGGTGGTCTATGCTGGTGTTGTTGCATCGGCGGTCCCTGCTGCCGAAACATCTGAGCCTGCGTCATGAACGGACGCTGGGCCAACGGTCTCACTGCTATCGCTGGTCCTCGATACTGTCCTGCCCCTGGTGCTGGCAGAGCAGGAAACTGTTGTACTGGTCCTCCTGACCTCGAATTCATGGGACATGTGGTAACCCGATGATCTGGGTTTCCACATATCAAACACTGCCCGTTCAATGTCCGACACACATCTCTAGTGTGCCCTATCTTCCCACAATAAGTGCAGCCCGCTGGGGGTTGCTGGTTCTTCCTCTGATGCTGTTGCTGCTGCCTTGGTGGTGGTGCTGGCCCTCGCATTGCCACATCATGAATGCGGATGCCAAGGGACGGTGCTGTTGTTCGGGGAGCTGCTCCCCCTCCTCCTTCAATCTGACTGTGGGATCTCTTCTGACCTCCAGTCCTCACCGCAAGCCTCTGAATAGTGATCTCATGCCTTCGAGTTGCCGTTAATACTTCGTCAAAAGTCTGGTAATTGTGCCCCTCTATCAATTGCAAGAGTTCAAGGTGAAACCCTTGCTGAAACCTCATGGCCCTCTGGCGCTCTGTTGCTACCATCTCTGGGGCGAACCTACTCAATCTGCAGAACTCTGCTGCATAAGCATCTACAGTCTTGCCAGCCTGTCTAAGATTGATAAACTTCTGTTGTAGCTCAAACTGTGCCACAACTCCATAGTACTTCGTCTTGAATCTTGCTGTAAAATCGTCCCAAGCCACAGGACGTCTGATGCCTACCTCCTCTGATTCCTACCAATCACGTGCGAGATCTTGAAGTAACAGCTTCACTAGATCCACACGTTCTTCTGCTGGCACCTTAGCTGCTGTCAGAATAGCCTCAATATCCTTAAGCCATGCATCTGCTGAGATGGCATCCTCCGTGCCCTCGAAACGACGGGGGTTGTACTTGCAAAACCTGGTTGATGCTCCTGAATCTGGCCTTGTCCCTCTTTCCAAAGCTGTCTGCAATCCTTGGTTAAGTAGTACATTCTGCTCTTGTAACTGAGCGTGCATGCGCTGCTGGGCTAACATCTGATGTTGCTGAGTAGCCATCATCCCTCTCATGATCTCCAGAAGGGCTGGTGTGTCCACTTCCACTGGGGTAGGTGGAACTATTGGTGGTGTTGGAACCTCCGGATACTGCGGTCCAACTGCTGGTTCCACTATCACCTCTTCTTGAATAGCCTCTTGAGGTTGTACTGGCTCTTGTTGCTGACCAACCTGGTCAGGTTGCCCATGTTGCCCTTGCTGTTGTCCAGCTCTGACCGATGCGGGCGAAGTGCCCCTAAGAAAAGGGACAAGAGAACAATCAAACAACCGGACATGAAGGATCAATGAAGTCAAAGGATACCGGAATGTCAAGCTAGAATCGAGAATACGAATCAGGAGATCAAAGGGAAACATGTGTGATTGAGACATCCTATAAATTAAAACACCCCACAAGTCTGAAACCAGACCTGCATGGGCCACCACTAAAACCTTGTCACGCCCCAGAACCAGAATACTGGAGAGCAGGGGAATGACTCAGCCAGCTACGTATTACGGGTAGATGAATACCGTATAATACGATCAATGCTGTCTAAAAGACAAGGGGGTGCACGCTACATGAAAGTCTCGCTATGGTCACTTCACATCTATTGTCTCAATCATTCAAACAAAAAGCAATAACAGAGAACATTTAAGATAAAGCAATAAGGCGTCCCAAACGCTTAGTCAAAATGTTCTTGAGATCTGGCTTTACAAAACATAGCCAGATGATGTAGCAACATATACACAATTGTTATCAGCTGCAGTCTGACTTAATTACAATTATGTAAAAGTAAGTACAGGACAATCCGACTAACATGTCGGTGCCAAACGGCAAAATATAAAGTAAGTAACAAAACGAGCGGGGAAGTAAGGAACCCACTCGAGTCCTCCTGCGATCATTCCTCTAGTATTGACCATCTTGGAGGTGGAAGTAAGCTGAGTCCTCGGGAACCGGCTCTAAATCTGGCCATGCAAAACCAGAGAGGTTAGACCTCTAATAGCAAGTACCGCAAGGAAGCACGATATGAGGCATTAAACCAGTAAATAAGAGAATATAATAATAGATCTCTGCTCGCTACTGGGATTCATGTGACATCGCGACACTTCGCACCAACCTCCCAACCAAACAAGGACAGAAGTTGGCCCGTCATGTCATGATGCTCTGATCATCTCAGTTAGTTAACAAAGTAGGTACAGTACACAAACAAATCAACTTAAATGGCCATCCAACTCCTACGGCTTACTACTGTGAGTCCCAAGTTATCCTGGAATTATGCAATAAGAATTTCTCAGTTCTTACTATGGACAAGCAAGGCTAGTCTATCCAATCAATCAATTGCGCCAATCATGAATTAGACGAATCCCAGCGGGACGCCCGTCATCAATATATAATATACAATAATATAAGCAGATACTGCTCCCTGCCCGTGTGGCAGATTTGTAGTATCTGTGGGAACCAGCCGGCCTGTTGGGCACTAATAGTCCCAAAGAGGGCTGCCATGTAAGAACTCGGGAATCCATTCTCTCCATGCAATCATTATTTTTATTTAACTTAATTGTCTCTACGTTGAGTGAAATCCCATGCCGTGGATCATGGTCATTCGGAATGAGTACTTTCGTATAGGGTACGATATGCACAACTCTACAACGATGCCCGTGTGGTTAGGTTGTAGGTCTTACATAGCGTAATGCAACAATCCAAACTAACCATGGAACAATCATGCCTTGACCATAAAATACACATGCTTCTTTTATAGTAAAATAAATAAATAAATAAATTGAAGCCTGCATGTGTGCCTGTATGTCAATATTCGGGATCGGCCAATCGATTATAGTAGTTCATACTTAATATGAACGTGTCTCATTCATTCATTTCAATAAGACGACTAGCCAGTCTCTTAGTTCCATCTAGGAACACATGATCAATAATTAATCAAGATAACAATCAATGTTAATTAATGCCAAATTCGGAAAATAAACATTGGAAAATAAATAATGTTTGGGAAATAAAGAATCTCATGCGCTGAGGGAAATGATTGGGGAATAAATAAATCTCATGCACTGTGGGAAATGATTGGGGAATAAATAAATCTCATGCGCTGTGGGAAAGGTTGGGAAATAAATAATATCATGCGCCTGAGAGAAATAATTGGAAAATAATTAAACTCATGCGCTGTGAAAATAAATAATCCATGCGCCTGAGGAATGCGACTGTGGGAAATAAATATCATGCGCTGTGGAATAAGATTGAGAAATAAATAATCCATGCGCCTGAGGAATGAGATTGGGAAATAAATATCATGCGCTGTGAAATAAGATTGGGAAATAAATAATCCATGCGCCTGAGGAATGAGATTGGGAAACAAATATCATACACTGTGAAATAAGATTGGGAAATAAATAATCCATGCGCCTGAGGAATGAGATTGGGAAACAAATAATCTCATGCGCCTGAGGAATACGGCTGTGGGAAATAAATATCATGCGCTGTGAAATAAGATTGGGAAATAAATAATATCATACGTCTGAGGGAAAGGATTGAGAAATAAATAAACTCATGCGCCTGAGGAAAAGGATTGAGAAATAAATAACTCATGCGCCTGAGGGAAAGGATTGAGAAATAAATAACTCATGCGCCTTGGCTGTGGGAAGTGATTGGGAAATAAATAGATTCATGCGCCCTGGCTGTGGGAAGCGATTGGGAAATAAATAACTCATGCGCCTTGGCTGTGGGAAGTGATTGGAAAATAAATAGATTCATGCGCCTTGGCTGTGGGAAGCGATTGGGAAATAAATAACTCATGCGCCTTGGCTGTAGGAAGTGATTGATTTGATGCGCTGTGGAATGAAGATTTCTGTAGGAATAAAGATTTCCATGCGCTGAGGAATGAAGATTTCATGCGGCTGGGACGGTTCTTCTTCTCCGAATTTTTCTGAGAACAGAACCATGGGAACCATTGCTTCCAAGCTTCATAAATCCTTCATCCCAAGCCCAAATATGGACTTCCATAGGTCAAAATTGGGTAGAACAAAATTCTCTACAACATGGAACCATCGAAACTTGAAGATAACAAGGTTTACTAGATCAAAACCTAAGAAATCCGAAATTGTATCAAACTTAGATCTACAACAAATAAGCCATGGAAATTGAAAATGCTAAGTACTAAAGAGACTTAGAATCAAATAAGGAAGATGATGGAACAATAATAATGGGGATCCATCATCAAGCAAGTTGGCACTTGCCTATCTCTTCTAGGTTGGTGGGAGAGTTATGAGGAAGAAGAAGTGAAATGGAAAGAAGTAATGAAGAGAGAGAAATGGTTTTGGGCTTTAAATGAAAGGGTGGTGGTAGGTGGGAGTATTGGGCCGGGTCCAATGGGTTCATCTAAGGCCAACCCGCAAGCAAAGCAAAGAGGTAAAAGCAGAAAATAAATGCAGGAATAAAAGCAGGAAATAAAGTGCAGAAATAAAATTGCAGGAAATAAATTAACATGAAAATTTAAAGAGCAGATTAATTAACTAACATAAATTTACAGAAATTTAAATACAGAATAATACATGGTAACTATTAAATAAATACGTATTCCGGGAACGGGAAGTGACAACTATGTACTGGGATCTTCAGTGCATCTAGTATTGTCTTTGGCATGATGCTGAGTGCTGACCCTGGATCTATCAGAATACGATCGACTTTGAATCGACATATCATGTATAGTATAGAGGACGGTCATGCCTATTGTCTTCCATCAGCATATCATCCTGTGTGAAGGTAATGTTTGGAATTAACTCCAACACACTGTGACAATGGAGGCAAGAGACATGCTCTGCTTTCGGCTTCTTTAGAAGAGTTAGACAGGTTTCTGCCTGCATTAAAGCTTCACTCAGAGTTTCTCGAGTCTCTTTGGAGAGGCGCAAGAGCTCAAAGATTGACAGTCTGGCCGGTGTATTGGCTAGTTGAGCCAAAATATCAAAGTTGTATGGCTTCTCAAGTCCAGAAGGAGATGACTTCTTCAAAGGTTTGTCGAAGCGGACTTGTTGTTTGCTTTTGTCAGCTGTTGTCAGTTTAGGAGGAATGGGTTCTACAACCGGTGAGGATGTAGAAAGGATACCCTCTGTAGAGACAGGTTGCACTGGAGCAGACTCAGAAGAAGAAGCAGGGTTTTCTTGAGTTTCGGGATACTCCCGTAGATAGGCTTTTCCTGATCAGATACCCAATAGGATTTCCTCTTCAACTATGGGATCAAAAGACACCATATTGCAGCTCTTTGTTTTACCCTTAGAGTGTTGTTTCTTCTTAGAGGAAGAGGGAACTTCAAACTCTGAAACAAGATCAGGGTGAATCCACATAATCTCACCATTATCAAGAGATAAGGGGACGAGACCTTCATTCCATTGAGGAGGAAGATTCTCAATCTCAAGAGTGGCCTTGGAGATAGGGATGACACCATGTTGTACCATCTGTGGAGGGAAGTTACCGAACTGTACTGAGACCATGTTTGCGGTAACAATCTTCTCATCTTGTTGAAGAGTGACAACACCAGCGTTGATAGCTCTTGAATTTTGCCTTTGAGCACGTAACATGCTCGAGTGGGATGCCCAATGAACCTGTGATAAACATAATATTTGGGATGATCAGTCTTACCGACCTCATCAGGCTTTTTCGGGTCTGGGAGTTGGAGCTTATTGCTTTTGATCAAGCAATCAAAGATGCTCACAGTATCATTCTCGTCAAAGGAGTACTCTACTTTTGGACGAGGTTCCCTTGGTGGAGGGACAGAAGGAGTAGAAGTAGACGTAGGTGGAGCCACGTTGACAGCCAGAGATTCTTTGCTCTTCAAATTGATGTTCAGAGTCTCTTTTCACTTGCGGTTGTTCTGGCGATTACCGCTACTAGATGTAGGGTGTTCATCGCGGTCGGGGTTAGACATGTGTACCTCCAACTGCTTGAACTTGTCAGTGCTAACTTCAGCTGCTTTAGCATTGACAATGAATGATGGCCAGTCTTAAAATTGGGTTGACCCTATCCACATGCTGATAATAGGCAAAAGATTTGCCTTGTAGGTATCTATAGTGACAGCAGTCGGAGTTCCAGGAGGCATCTTTAATGCTTTTCGGCAGAACCTTTCAATGAAACTCTCAACGGTTTCATTATGTCTCTGTTTGATCTTGTTGAGGGCTGATATGGTCATGTCGTTGATTCTCTCGTAGAATCGTTCCAAGAAGATTTGTTTAAGACCCAAAAAAGAAGTGATACAGCCATCAGGCAAGCTTCTATACCAATCGTATGCTACACTAGCTAAACAGCCGACGAATACCCTGGTAAGAAGAGCGTCATTTGGTTGAAGTTGAACAATCATTACCTCAAAGTGGTTAATGAACTGACTCGGAGAAGTGCTGCCGTCAAACAGTGAAATTATGGGAATCTTGTACTTTGGAGGAAATGGGACTTCCTTCCATTCAACCGGATAGGGTTGTTTGATCCCCAATCTCTGTAAATTGTCCTTCTCTTTAAAGGCCTCGAATTGAGTGCGCAAGAGTTTGACAGCTTCATTAGCATCCTCCGATAATGAAGAAGGAGCAGGCTGAATTATAGTATTAGGGGGAGGAACAGCGTGGTAAGCACTACCCCCAGCTCCTGACTGACTGGGTGTAGGTTAAATTTGTACAGGAGGTATTTGAGGAGATACTACCCCCAGCCCTGTATTGACAGACACCGACGATGCTATAATCTCAGGATTTGCAGCAGATGCAGTCGGTGGTACTGTATGTTGGGCCACGATGATAGAATGCATACTTGCGACCATTTCAGCCATGGTCTTCAACTTGTCCTCCAGTGCAGCTATTCGTTGTTCTTGATTTGTTGAACTAAAAGTATCTGGGTCTTCAGTGACAACGTATGCTGTCACTTCTCTAGGTACAGTAGAAGACACTGTCTGTTCAGAACTTTCGCTGTATGCATCATAATCAGAGAAGGAATTATCTCCTGAATGAGAAGTAGGAAGATGACCAGAAGGATCTTGGAGAAGATTCCTTTGACCGATTGTGTCTCGGCTTCGGGATCTAGTGTGTTGAAATACTCCTTCAAAAGATTCTTGGAGTAAATCTAAGTATCGCTGGCTGGGTTTACGGGGCTTGCCGTATTTGGAGCACTTTCTACCCCAGTGTCTCGAGAAGCCATATTGACGGAAGCATACAACACTTCGTCTTCGTCTTCTGACATAGGTTCAGGAGTTACAAAATACAGACGATCGAAGACAGACCATTTTGTTGTCTGGCAACAGCACTGGATGACAACCTTGTGATTACAATGGTGTTCAAGTGGTTGAACTGGAGGTATCGAGATATTGTCCTGCTTTTGCTTGAGGTGCTCTCGGAGATCAGGAACAATGACGGGATGAGAGAAGTCTGAGGGATATGTTCTTTGACCACATTCGGAACATGGTTCCGGTTCTTCAGATGTTTTGTCCTACGAGTATATAGAGAAGTACTCACCTCATTAGCATAGGTGTCAGGATTTTTCATCCTCGAAGTTTGTCTCTGATGCAGGTTCATCTTCGGCATTGGCTGCTTGCGTTTCGCCGAAGCTGGTCTATTGAGATAAGTCCGTAGATCAGCAAACTCACCCGCAGGGGTTTCTGTCTGACACCAGTAATTTTTCCTGTTTTGAGCGGGATATCCGGAGAGTTGGGAGATCTTGGAATTCTGCTACCGGAGTAGGCAGAATACCTCTTTGATCAGTATATTTCCCTTTGGCAAGAAGAGAAGAACTCTTGTTTGAGAGAGTTCTTGTACTGATTGGTGCCGAGGCACGTTCAGATTGATCTTTTGAGGTAAAAACCGGGGAAGACTGGGAAAAGACCAAAGGACTTTTTCTCTTGTTTTGTGAAGAAGAGTTGGCTAAAGAGCGTTTTCCTCTGTTGTCTTCCAAGTCGTGGAATGAGGAAGTTTGAGAAAAGACCAACGGGCCTTTTCCTCTGTTCTGAGGAGGAGGAGGAATAGTCAACAGACTACCCCCAGTGGATTGCGCTGGAGCAACAGGGTGCTTGGGAAGATGAGCAGAGTTTTTTCCTTTGTTGTGAGAAGAAGGGAGATTAGCCAAAGGGCTATCCTTATTAGACTGCGCTGGAACAGCTTGCGCAGAGATTGAAGTAGCAATAGGCGCATTGGCTGATTGCGCTTGGGAAGCTTTAACAGATGGCCTTTTGGCCACAGAAACTGTGGTTTGTGCAGCAGGAGTTCTGGCTTCAGTGGATTGCGCAGGAGGGAAGGAGGTCACCAACTGCGCCAGGGGGAGAGGAGTCTTGGACTTTGCCATGGCAGCATAGGAAGTGGCTTGCACGACAGCAAGTGGAGCAGTACACCGCGTAGGAGCTTTGGCTAGCGCTTTGGTAGCGCGGGTGGTGTTTTGCGCAGGAGTAGAAGTGGCCAGTGGCTCCTTAGCAGCAGAGACAGCAGGTTGCGCAGATAATTGCGCAGAGGACTGTACAGAGGACTTTCGAGTCCACACTGAACAAACCTTGCTCTTGGCAGAAGTTGCAGTACGACGAGTAGCCCCGAAGTTGATCATCGCCTCGTAGGAAATCTGGTTGACCTTCACAACCAGTGCCTTCTGCATCTTTCCGATAGACGCAACATCACATTGAGTTGTCACTTCCTCGTCGGAGGAGAAAGTCGTCCCCAGCAGAGTCACCATTTGTTTGCAAAAACAAAAGTGTTCTTTTTATTTCACAAACTTTGTAAGAATATTACAATTGAATTCTGGGAAGTACAACTATAGGAATCCGATCTGAAGACGATCGCTTTATCCCTTGGACGATATAAACTTTGAAGACGAAAGCCTCTGAAGAATACAGCAGCACTTGGGCAAGAACTCCTGATCTCTCTGATGATCTTGAATGATCTGATCTTTATAATAAAGGACTTGAAACTCTATTTGTAGAGTTCTGGAAAATAACTAATTAGTATTTATTTCTGGATTGCGCAGGCTGGATTGCATAGGCATTGGACTGCGCAAACAGTGAACTGTGCTGGCAGTTACTCGATCGTGGCTCAACTGTATTAGACGCGTGGCATTGTTTGATTGAAATGCGCATGGTCGTGTACAAACGGTTGCCACGTGGTGAGCAATTGATGGCATGTAGGCCACGTATAAAATGTCAGTTATCTTGATGGATTGCGCTACTTGAACTATGCTAGCTTCAGACCGTGCTGGGATCGAACTGCGCTGAAGAGGATCGGGCAGACTGCGCTTCGGTTGGGCTAGCAGATTGTGCTGGCTGTACAGCTGTCCTCGAGCGCTGTGCTGTACAAGAAACGAAAGGACTCCTCGTTTATCGGGCTGTCAGCTGTCAGAAGATCGGATTTTTATCAGGTAATGATGACATTCCTACGTCAGCATAGCGCGCCTGGATGTTAGCGCGGTTCGGCCTCGCGTAGTTGATTTGTTGCGCAGTCTGTCTCCTGCGCAGTTCATTTGAAGGGTGCACAATTTGATTTTCATTACTTTTTTGATGGGTGCAACTTGATTTTTAGGACCTTTTCCCTTGTTTTGTGAAGAAGGGTTGGCTAAAGAGCGTTTCCCTCTGTTGTCTTCCAAGTCGGGGAACGAGAAAGTTTGAGAAAAGACCAACGGGCCTTTTCCTTTGTTCTGAGGAGGAGGAGGAATAGTCAACAGACTACCCCCAGTGGATTACGCTGGAGCAATAGGATGCTTGGGAAGAGAAGCTGAGTCTTTTCTCTTGCTGTGAGAAGAAGGGAGATTAGCCAAAGGGCTATCCCTATTAGACTGCGCTAGAACAGCTTGCGCAGAGGTTGAAGTGGCAATAGGCGCATTGGCTGATTGCGTATGGGAAGCTTTGACAGATGGCCTTTTGGCCACAGAAACTCCAAGAGTTGCAGCTTGCGCAACAGGAGTCTTGACTACAGAGTGTTTGAGTTGCACTCTGGTTGCAGGAGTGGATTGCGCAGGTGAAGTTGCAGCCAACTGCGCCAGGGGAAGAGGAGTCTTGCACTTTGCCAAAACAGCATAGGAAGTGGTTTGCATCTTGGCAGAAGAGAGAGGGAGTTGCGCATAGGCAGTAGAGGCTACTGGCTCCTTGGTAGCAGAGACAGCAGGTTGCGCAGATGACTACGCAGAGAACTACGCAGAGGACTGCACAGAGGACTGTACAGAGGACTGCGCAGAGGACTTTGGAGTCCACACTGAACGAACCTTGCTCTTGGCAGAGGTTGTAGTGCGACGAGTAGCCCCAGAGTTGATCATCGCCTCATAGATAGTCTGGTTGACCTTCACAACCAGCATCTTCTGCGTCTTTCCGATAGACGCAACGTCACATTGAGTTGTCACTTCCTCGTCGGAGGAGAAAGTCGTCCCCAGCAGAGTCGTCATTTTGTTTGCAAAAACAAAAGTGTTCTTTTTATTTCACAAACTTTGTAAGAAGATTACAATTAAATTCTGGGAAAGTACAACTATAGGAATCCGGTCTGAAGACGATCGCTTTATCCCTTGGACGATATGAACTTTGAAGACGATAGCCTCTAAAGAATACAGCAGTACTTGGGCAAGAACTCCTGATCTCTCTGATGATCTTGAATGATCTGATCCTGATAATGAAGGACTTGAAACTCTATTTATAGAGTTCTGGAAAATAACTAATTAGTAGTTATTTCTGGATTGTACAGGCTGGATTGCACAGGCATTGGATTGCGCAAACAGCGAACTGCGCTGGCAGTTACTCGATCGTTAGCCATGGTAGAGTTTTGAAGTACAAGACGGCTAGGAATCATGGAACGGATAGTGCAGTAGCGTGCTTTGACTAGTATTTAGCCATGGTAGGGGAATGCTAAGTCATAAGTGTGTCCTAACTAGGAAAACCAGGCCAAGTTGCGGCCTAACCTCTAAAGATGTTTTAATTATTTATTATTTAGATTATTGACTTTTAGAAGACTCGATCGTACCAAACTAACCCGAACCCAACCCAAACACGTGTAGGCACGTGGTGAGATCAAAGGCGTCCATGTAGACGTATGTCGTATCACTATTCCAATTTAGTGACCTGGTAGCCAATTTCACAAAGGTGGTTGTATATATATATTATAAGTTCTTAATACTAAATAATGTTTTATTGATAATACAGTAAATAATTTTCTTAACAAATATGTTTGATTTTGGGATTTATCTAGATTATATATACATGTGTATATATTAAAAAAAAAATATATACATGTGTATATATATAGAAGTATATTCATAGTATATGAAAATTAGGCTTATATATATAACAATATTATTTTATTTTATTTGTATAAATTTTAGTATATAAAACTAAGAATTCTATAATGTAAATTTTGATTCTACTTAGAATATTTTATTGCTTGTAGTCGTATCTATGGTATATGTGTATATATATATATATATATATATATATATATATATATATATATATATATATATATATATATATATATATATATATATATATATATATATATATTATATATATATATATATATATATATATATATATATATATATATATATATATATATATATATATATATATATATATATATATATATATTATCTAGATTATATATACATGTGTATATATAAAAAAAAATATATACATGTGTATATATATAGAAGTATATTCATAGTATATGAAAATTAGGCTTATATATATAACAATATTATTTTATTTGTATAAATTTTAGTATATAAAACTAAGAATTCTATAATGTAAATTTTGATTCTACTTAGAATATTTTATTGCTTGTAGTCGTATCTATGGTATATGTATATATATATATATATATATATATATATATATATATATATATATATATATATATATATATATATATATATATATATATATATATATATAAAGAAAGAATAAGAAAGAATAAATAACTATATTAAGAAAAACAAATAAAAGCAAACCCCGGCCCAGCCCATTACTCCTCCAGCCCGACCTCCTCTGGTGATTTTCACAGCCGAGCCGCTCGTATGGCATATATAAAAATGTATCGGGAGAGAGAGGAGAAGAAACTCTCATCAAAACCCTAACTCCAAACCCAGCCCTCGACCCAGCGCCGCCTCCGACGTCTCCTTGACCTAGCGTGGCCCTGTCTCTGACGAGCACGCCACCAGAGCAGCCAGACTTCCACCGCGCGCACGGGAACACCACAGAGCACCAGCAGCAATGGTAGCCAGGTACCTCCCTAGTCGACCCAATATCTTCTTATATACTAGGTCATTTTCGAATTTGTGAATTTCTCTAGAGAGCCTACCTGACCCTCTCGAACTCCCCATACTTAGTTTTGAGGTGAATCGATCCATCGATCCCAAAAATCGATGTTAACATCAAGGAAAAACTGTTTCAAAAACAGTTTATAGGTAATCTAATTGCCCATGTTTACTGATAAATTCTTGGCAACCCAGTAACTGCTTAGAAAATCTATTTGAAGACATTTATTGACAATATATAGGACTTTGAAACCTATTTCATATTTTCGAATTTCATTGATTATATGCAGAGAAAACAGTTTTCAAAATCGAGAATTTATCTATGTAAAAACAGTTTAGAAATTTTGAAAATCTCCGATACGACGTGCATCCCGCCAAACCGGACGACGTGGTCGCGAATCGAAAGCATAGAAAGGTGCGTAATGGCTTTGCGAATGTGTGGGCTTTGACGGAATTCAAATTGGTTGCGTGTGCGCGACGAATTTGATGCGTATTCGTCGAAATTTACCGTATCGACCTCTGTGCAGATTTTCTAATTACTTTGTGCACGTTCGTCAGATCAAGACAAAACTTGTGCCAACAGGACCGTATCATTTTTCTGGTCTTGTATGCCAAGTTTGGTCCGATTCTGAGACAGTTGACCGGATAACTGTTTTGCGGGTCCCACGATCTGATTCAACGGGCGATTTTGTGCACGGCCTGCCAGAATCCAACTTTGGACATACCGTTGGATTCGTCTCGTTAAAACGAATCCGTAGACATATAGTTTGATGACTTTAGAGACCATTAACTCTGACACGATTTTCGGTACAAAGCGGGTCCAACGACGGACATTATTTTGGCCTGAAATGACCGTTTTGCCCCTGTGTTCAGAATTGGACTTAAGGACAGGCAATTCTAGCTAATTTGACTAATCTGAACACATTGGTAACATCTATTTCAGCTTTTGAAGATAGATGTGAGATTGGACTTTATGGCTTACCAGTTGACGGTATATTGATGGTCCTTCGTGCTACCACCAGGCGAGATACCTTGCCTCCCTCTACAATTTATTTTCTTGCTTATAGTTTTTCCTATTTTATATGTTATCATCTTATTCTCTAGTTGATGTGAGTTTATCTATATGTTTTCTGCGTTCCATGTTTTACTAGATTATCATCTTGCTTGTATATCAGCTTCATGATTAGACAGTGTAGTTACACCAGGCTTGTTCACTTTATAGTTCATGCTAGAGTTGTCCTTACCCGTATCTTGACATGAGTTGTACCTTGTCTCACCTGTGCCTCGACTGAGTCGTGTCTTGGAACGAGTACGTGTAGTTGAACTGCTAAATCCTTGTTATCGTTTCCTCAACCAGAGAGTCCACACTCGGGACGAGGGTTGACTATTTGCACCAGAGAGTCCACACTCGGGACAAGGGTGTTTGTCTTGATCTGTTTACATCCGTGAGTCCACACTCGAGACGAGGATGTTGACTTGTTTATTTGCACCAGAGAGTCCACACTCGGGACGAGGGTGCCTTGCCTTAAACTAACCAGAGAGTCCACACTCGGGACGAGGGTTAGTGATTAGTTCAAACCTACGAGTCCACTCGGGGCGAGGGTTTGGTATTCCATTGATCTCGTGTTCACTTGTTTATCCAACAGTTCAGTTACGTGTACTTGTTCTTGTATTCCAGTTCATAGTCACCTGTCAGTAGCCACTTATCGAAAGTCACCTGTTAGCAGTTTTGGTTGTAGTCTCTTGCCATGTGTATGTCTCGTTACTTGCTTACATCCTGTTTATGATTTATGCATTATTAAACTGCTAGATAGGCATATTTTTATATATCTTGCTATGTCCCCTGAGGACCTGATGATCTCTTCAGGTTAGTTATTGCATGGAGTTAGTTAGCAGTTCTGGATGGCGGATGATTATAACACTTGTGGATTTCAGATGATTACGATATTGCTTACGAGATTCAGGTATTGATACCATGTTTATTATCCAGCTCGTGCTTTCCTTTCATTATCATGAGATATCCTATTTATTGATTCAGTTTGTAGACTCTCGTTATATTCTTAGAGTCTTATCGGACATTATGCTAGTGGGCTGCAGACCACGACCCATAGTTGTTCATTCATGCTTATATTACTCTTGTGGATTTAAGATATAGATTGCATTGCCATGAATTGGCAGTATACCATAGCCGTGACAACGTTTACGTATTCGAGTCGGACAGGAGTCTGCTTGATGCGTAGCTGGCTTGCTCACGTGCTTGCATCTGAAAAGCGGATGCGAATCGTGACAAATTTTTTTGGTGGCCCATGCAGGTCAGAGCATATCGTACCGGTTACGTAACTGTACTGGTACGAGCCTGCGACTATGACTAAACCTTAGAAATCTCAATCCACACTGCCTTGAAAATTCTCCTGGAAATTCTCTACGTCCTTGAAAACTCCATATTTGCTCTCGATTATACTTCCTTGCTTTCCGTACCATTGATTCTCGTCCTTTTTTATTTCGAGGTGACGAACGATCGTGCTGTCTAGGATTTATCAGAAGTTCTTAAGTTATAGTATAATATAGCTTGACTATTGAATATTTGGTTATTTATAGATATGAGGGATTATAGATGTCATACGCCCTAGATATCTGTTGGTAGAGTTGTTAGCAACTAGTTAGAAGATTATAAGTTTTAGTGACCGTGTTTTGAGGAGTAGTGTGACCAAAGGTGGGTAGAAGTCCTCAAGTATTCGGAGTTATGAAATGACTAAAGAAGGTTATAAAATATTTTTGAGAGATTAAATTTGAGGAGATTAAGGTAATAGTAGACTTTCAATTTTAAGGGATAGTCATGAATTAGAATTTCGAGGACAAAATTATTTTAAGGTGGGTAGATTTGTAATTCCTCTTCCTGGAAATTTTTGAAATATTTTTTTTATTATTTATTTGATTTAAATGGTGATTTTTATATTTGTTTTTATAAATAATTATTTAGTTAATTATTACGGTAGATGACTTTAGCCATGGTGGAGTTTTAAAGTACAAGACGGCTAGGAATCATGGCACGGATAGTGCAGTAGCGTGCTTTGACTAGTGTTTAGCCATGATAGGAGAATGCCAAGCCATAAGTGTGTCTTAACTAAGAAAACCAGGCCAAGTTGCGACCTAACCTCTAAAGACGTTTTAATTATTTATTATTTAGATTATTGACTTTTAGAAGACTCGGTCGTACAAAACTAACCCGAACCCAACCCAAACCCGTGTAGGCACGTGGTGAGATCAAAGGCGACCATGTAGACGTATGTCGTATCACTATTCCAATTTAATGACCTGGTAGCCGATTTCACAAAGGTGGTTGTATATATATATATTATAAGTTCTTAATACTAAATAATGTTTTATTGATAATACAGTAAATAATTTCCTTAACAAATATGTTGGATTTTGGGATTTATCTAGATTATATATACATGTGTATATATAGAGAAGTATGTTCATAGTATATGAAAATTAGGCTTATATATATAACAATATTATTTTATTTTATTTGTATAAATTTTAGTATATAAAACTAAGAATTCTATAATATAAATTTTGATTCTACTTAGAATATTTTATTGCTTGTATCCGTATCTATGGTATATGTGTATATATTATTATTATTATTATTATTATTATTATTATTATTATTATTATTATTATTATTATTATTATTATTATTATTATTATATATATATATTATATATATAAATTACATTTTTGGTATAAAGGTATAATATTTATATATATATATATATATATATATATATATATATATATATATATATATATATATATATATATATATATATATATATATATATATATAAAGAAAGAATAAATAACTATATTAAGAAAAACAAATAAAAGCGAACCCCGGCCCAGCCTATTACTCCCCCAGCCCGACCTCCTCTGGTGATTTTCACAGTCGAGCCGCTCATATGGCATATATACAAATGTATCGGGAGAGAGAGGAGAAGAAACTCTCATCAAAACCCTAACTCCAAACCCAGCCCTCGACCCAGCGTCGCCCCCGACGTCTCCCCGACCTAGTGCGGCCCTGTCTCCGACGAGCACACCACCAGAGCAGCCAGACTTCCGCCGCGCGCGCGAGAACACCACAGAGCACCAGCAGCAATGGTAGATACTTGGTGGACATCACCCCCGTATCGTACTAATCTACGACACGCTTGTGATATACCCAAGATACCTATACCAAACCTTGTCCGAAACCTACCAAATCACATGAGCAAGTCTAAAATATATAACCTAATTAGAGCATAATATAGCTAGTGTCAAGTGTCATGTGCAATTGGACATGTGTACCACAAGTGCCATAGAAAAAACCTCCAAAATGACTCTGTGTCCTACCATATCATGATACGGCCTACTCGTATCCAATGGTGGACACGAAACTAGACACACGCAAGCAATTCTTATCCAATTAGATCTAAATAACCAAATAACAAACACTTTGTGCACCAATCTCAAAATTTCCCCAAAATTGGCACAAAATACCATATAACTTTCACATAGAGAGTCATTAGGGCCTATTTCTTTCTCCTATTGGTAGTCCTAGTCCATGGGTGAATTTCTAAGGGTCAAATAGAACAACTAGAGTCTAATTAGAGAAGAAAATGAGATGTATACCTATTGGGAGATGAATTTCTAATGAAAAGCCAAATGGACACGATCCAGACACGAAGCTCCTAGCAAATAGACTCCTTTTCTAGTGCTCCTAGGCTCCTTCAAATGATGAGAATGATAGTAATGGAAGAGAATTTGAGTGAAATTTGAGAGAAATTGGTGGATGAATGGATCAATTTGGGGAAGAACACCAAATGGAGAGTAATTGACACAAAATAAAATAAAGAGAGAGAGAGAAAGAGAGAAAGAGGCTCTCCCTCTTTATGTAGCCGCCATGTAGGGCTCTCTATGAGAAATTAGAATGTCCAAAGTGCCCTCCTAGTTGTCATGAAGGCTAATCTAATGCATAAAAGTTTCTAATCCTATTGTAGTAAATAATATAATCTCTAAGTAAATGAATGGCATGATTAAATGAGTCTAATTGAGCCTAGTCCAAAGTGTTGGTCCATGTGTCATGTTATTCTAATTGTTGGACTCTAGTGTCATGTCTAAACTAATTGGTTCTCTAATACAAGTCTAACAAATAGGCTAGCCACTAACATAATAACTCACAATATAAATAAATAAATAAATACTAATTGTATAATATAAAATGACAAAATTACTCCTTCCGGAATTAGATAGTTACATGAGATCTCCATCGTCGACCACTAGATTCTGGTCGGGGACCATGTGTTCTTGAAAGTTACGTCGATGCGGGGTATAATGCGGTCGGAGTAAAAGATAAATTGAGCCTGAGAATTGTATGCCCTTTCGAGATCCTCGAGAAAGTGGCAACCGTAGCATATCGGATTGTGCTATCCCATGCCTTGGCTGAAGTACACGACATCTTCCATGTTTTGCAACTTTGAAAGTATGTGCATGATCCAAGTCTCGTGGTTAGTTTCGATTAGTTGGAGCTACGTGCGGACTTGTCCTACTCGGAGGAGCCTATTCAAGTTTTAGACTGTAAGGAGAAGGAGAAGGTTCTACGAAATCGGTCAATATCCTTGGTTCGTGTGCTATGGCAGAACCATTCAGTTGAAGAATAGACATAGGAGATGCAGATAGAGATGAAGGAGAAGTATCCTTCATTGTTTGTCTAATTCGAGGCCAGACCTTTGTAATTAAGTTTCGGGACATAACTTTTTCTTAACGGTATATTATGTAGTGCCTCGTTCCCTTTGGACGGTGCATTATGTTATGGGCTTGGCTAGTCAGACTCGGTCAGGAACTTAGATGGCTAGTGTGATTCAATCCGGAGATTGGTATACGATAACACTTTGTGTCATCAAACAAATTGATTTGGATGAATGTTATGAGAATCATTGCAATTAATATATCAGCTTCTGTTGGAATATGTCCTAGATGCAGCGAATTGCATCTCGGCGACTTTATATAAGAGTCCCTTCGATGGGACCGGACTGCTGTTGGTTTTTTTGGATTTTTCGCTTCTTGGTTTTAATAAATATGCTTTCACGTCAATTTCTGCATTCATTCTAAGAATTTTGAAACGAAGGATTGAAAAAGGATTTGCTAATACAATGTTGGTGCTATTGTAGGAGCTAGTATAACTAAAGCTTGATCGTTGCGAAAAACGCTTACTCTCGGCACATTCGAAACTTGGTGGGTGGTTCGACCCCTTCTTTTGCACTCCTCCCCGCTAATGAAATTCTTGTTGCCTCGAGTTCATTCAAATCGATGATGTCAAGTTAAATGCATGATGTACCACTAAGATAAAGAACTCAGGATAACTGTAGCAATTTAGAATAGTTTTACTCTAAAATATAACTTTACCACTTCAAAGCAAAAAGTTAAGGTTCTAGAAAAGAGATAAACTGTTTCACAAAATCGAACTAATGAAACATCGATTGTGACATGGTACCTCGAGGTATTTGGTGCCTACGGGACGCCAAATCAGATTGCACAGTATGGAGGAAATGAACTGTTGCATGAATGAAAAATGATAAAACTGCTTAATTTTGTTCCGTGCCATGCATCTGTTTCATATATTAAACTGTTCACGCACTTGTATATGATAAAACTGCTTAATTTTGTTCCGTGCCATGCATCTGTTTCATATATTAAACTGTTCACGCACTTGTATGGTCATGGACAACTTGTGCACAAGTTTGGCTTTCTTCGAAACGGTATCTGGTGCACCGAAACCGAATCGACCTAGAAGGAAATATGAGTCATGCTTCAGCGTGAGGCATTGCGAGACCTCTAGTTAGGCTTACAAATAGGATTGAAAAGGCGTGTCGCAATGCCATTTAAAATCATCCTTTGTGGTATCGTAACACCAAAGACCACATATGAGATAGTAGCATGCTCATTTATTGTCTTATGTAGGTGGTAATTATTATCTTTATTTTATGTAAGGATGGGCACGACTGTGGTAATAATTGATATAAATTGCTATGCTTTACTATTTCAAGAATGCTATCGATATGAACTGCAATTCATCTAGTTCTAAGTAACAAGACAATTTTAAATGAATGCCTACCTTAATAAGCAGTGTCATTTAGACGAGTGGGTTTATCCCTCTTACTAGTGCATTCTCAGGTGTACTAATCCCAACTCCACAGGTGGTGAGAACGTTGAGGGTGCATAGTGCAATGTCCCAAATTCGCGATACGTATTTAGTGTACGTATACGTGTTTTGGACCCATATTTTATTCAGTCATGATTAGTTATCTTGGTTTATTTTGCATTGACTTGGTTTTATTGGCATTGATAGTTTAAATGGTTTTAATGGTTCATTGGTTTATTTTTGGATTAGTGAGGCTTGGTTTATTTCATGATTCAATTAATTTAAATTGCTAGAGAGAGAGAGTTTATTGGCCTTGACTTGGTTCACCTTGGTTTATCTTAGCTTGGTTTATTCCTTGGTTGGTTTGACTTGGCTTGGTTTTGCCTTGGTTCATCATAAACCAATAGGAGAACCACCTACCTACCACCACCACTACCATTTATTAACCCCACTTTCTTCTCTCTCTTCATTACTTTTCTTCCTTCCTCCATTAATTTCTTCACCTACCAGAGAGAGGGAGAGAGGGGTCTAGGCAAGTGCAACTTGCTTCATGGAGTAACTCCAATTTTATTGCTTCACTCTTTCCTTACAGCATCTTAACTTACTTTAGTACTTGGAAATTTTATTTTTCATGGCTAGATTCTTGTAGATCTAAGTTTACTTTATTTTCAGAATTCTTGGATTTTGATCTACTTAATCTTGTTATTTCTGAGTTTCGATGGTTCCATGTTGTAGAGCATTTCATTCTGCCCCGTTTTGACCTATAGAAGTTCAGATTTGGGCTCCGGATGATGGAGTTATGGAGCTTGAGAACTTGGCTCTCATGGTGTTCTTCTTCTCGAAATTTTTGGAGAAGAAGAACTGTGCTTGACTTGACCGCATGAGTATTTCATGCGGCAAGTGTTCTCTTCAGCCGCATGACTGGAAGTACTTGAGCCGTATGAGGGTCGAACTCATCTAGCCGCATAAGTCCACTTCCTCTCTTGGCCGCATAGGCTGAGTCTCATTCCAGTCGCATAAGATTCATTCTCTTTCAGCCGCATAGGTCTCGGCATAGTCCGAGCCGCATGAACTTGGTCCATTTGTAGCCGCATATAACTTGTATTCCCTCTGACCGCATAAGCTCCTGAATTGATCTGGCCGCATGGGTTCCTAATCGAGCCGCATGCACCCCCTTCATCTCCTGGCCGCATGAGCCCCTCCCCCCACTTGAGTTTAGCCGCATAAGGGCCGAATCCAGCCAGTCGCATGAGCTGCTCCTGTTTCGAGCCGCATGGGCTCTTAATTCACCCGACCCGCATGAACTTCTTTCTCCAGCCGCATGCGCTTGACCCTATCCAGCCGCATGGACTGTTCTCCTCCCAGCCGCATGAGATCATTCCTGACCGCAAATACCTGAGCCGCATGGCTCTCCTATAGCTCTGTGTACTGTTGTTTTGTTACTATTTGCCCATGTCTTGTAACCCCTTGTGTAACTTGAATTCCTATGACGTGCACCTTTACCTTTATTGTATATTTTTATGTCCATTTTATATCCTTACGCCTTTTGTCCTGAACTAGATAATCACGAATTTATATTAATATGTTTGGAAGTGATAATTGAACATGACCTGATGGTGGCCCGTCGTGGTGCACTCTTGACCAGTAAACTTCACATGATAACCTGACATGATATATCTTGATAAGCTGTTGCGACGGCTACCTGACATGACATGACCTGTATAAGTAACCTGGACACCGTGGGCGATTGTGCTTGTACAAATAATCCAATCCTGTCTTGCATCATGTCTAGGAGGGGACTCCTGAGTACCACGGTCAGGAGTACTTACTGAAATGGACTAAGGTTAATGACTAGTATAATTCACTAGGCATGAAGAGATGTTCCCCAGTTACAGGCAACCCCGTTATTCCGGCCGCAAATGTTTGGACTTGTAGCCTGCCGACGAGTAGGGCACATTTCCAGCCCACTGTTATGTAGGGCACCCTCCATTGTCACTATAATGATTATACTCCATTGTCACTATAATGATTGTACTCCATTGTCACTCTAGTGTATTGTACTCCCTCTGATTGTCGCCTTAATGATTGAACTCTCTAAATTGTCACTATAATGTTCGTCTGGATAACCTGGGTAGCTGCAGGGCCTGTGACTACTTGGAGCATCTCATTGCATCTTGCTAGTAACTAGGACTGTGATAACCCTAGTTAGTTAATGTAAAAAAAACCGTAGGCAATGATTGGCCGTGATTGATTGGATGGAGTCTAGTCCAGTATAGTATTGTCTAGAAGTGATTGATTGCAAGATTGTACCAGAATGATTGAATTATTGTCACTCCAGATTGTTACTATAATGATTGTACTCTATTGTCACCCTAGCATTTTGTACTCTTTATTGTCACTATTATTATTGTACTCTCTCATTTTCACCTTAATGATTGTCACCTTTAGCAATAAATGATCAGAGACTAAGTTCTGTTCAGGCGAAGGGTTACGATCTCGGTCCTTGTTTGGTTTAAGGATTGTAACCTGGCTTCCAGAATAGTACCTTCGTTTTTTCTTCATATATTGCCCAGCTATATTTTATTTAGCATGATTCTCCAGTTATCTTATGTCATGATGCTTCACTTAATTATTTTCTCTGATTGGGATAAGTGCATTGGTAGTGCACAAACCTTAATCTGCGTTACTTATTGTTGTTTTCTTACATGTTGAATGCTAATGATTTGTTGGTTTTAGTTCTTAAGTGAAGCCTCCTTTGTGGCACTTGCTCTTCTGGGGTCTGACCCAGCTGGTTTTGTATGGCCAGATACCGGAGCAGCACCAAAGGATCTCCCTGCTTTCCAGCCCGATGGTGGTCACCAGGCATAACCAGGGCATCGAGTGGGTTTCTTTTTTGTTCTCCCACTGTAATATTATAAATTATTCTTTTACGACGTTTAGCCGACGAGCAAGTGTTAGCTCGATTGCAACTTTTACTTATTGCCTGCCTACGGGCTGTAACATGATTGACAAGCCCCAGGGGTTGATCATGTATGACTGAACTCTTGCTAGTCCTCACATTTTGTAACGACTAGCTTCATGATCATTCCGAATATATAATGTATGGAACGCCTTACTATTATGTATTTGGTGGTCTGACATCTTGTAACTTATTAGTTGGTTGAGATTGAGACAATAGGCTATTTTATGACCTTAAGAGACTGATAGATTGTAGTAAAACCCTCACATATCTAAACAGCCGTGATCGTATAGCGGTGTGGATTCCATCCCGTTATACGTAGCTGGCTATGTCTGCCCCCGCTCTCCAGTATTCTGGTTCTGGGGCGTGACATGGTTTAAGTGGTGGTCCATGCAGGTCTTGTAAATCAAGATGTGTGAGGGTTTACCGAATAGATGTCTTAATCTGTACTCTCCTTTGATCTCCACTCATATCTTCATATCTCCTTTAATTCTTGACTTGATAACATGCTTGTATCATTGATCTATCCTGGTCCTTCCTTAATATCCCTGATGTCATTTGCTCCAGTGACATCGTTCCTGTTGATCAGCCAGAAGGAGCTCAGTCCTCAGCAGCAGCCTCCCGAGCCGTGCCTCCTGGAGAACCAGTACCGCTAGTTCAGCCCGTCCAGCCAGCAAGGTCAGAGGATGGAGGATTGGTAGGACTCATCCGCGAGTTGCTTGCGTCCCAAGATCGTCAGGGAGATGCCCTGTACCAAGTAGTACAAGATGCTCTGAATAGAACTGGTCCTCGAGGGAACAGTGCGGTCAACAGTTTCAAGCGCCTGAACCCTCCCTTCTTCGATGGCAGCGAGGATGCCATTGCTGCCGATGCTTGGCTACAGGATATAGAGGTGATTCTCGAAGCCGCGAAGATTCCAGAAGACGAGAAGGTGGCTGTGGTGCGCCTACAGTTATTGGATCTAGCCTGCAGTTGGTGGGCCGCACAAGCAGTGGGATTGGCAACACATGTCTCCTGGGCAGTGTTCAGCGAGAAGTTACAGACCAAGTATTATAATGCAGTGGCTCGATATGACTTGCAGACCAGGTTCAGTAATCTTAAGCAGATGGGGAGGACGGTCGACGGTTATGCGGCCGAGTTTTCCAGACTCAGTCGGTTTGCTCCCACCTTGGTGGCAACCGAGTTTGACAGAGCACAGAGGTTCCAGCAGGGACTTCACCTGGAGATTATATTAGCAGTAGAACAGTTCGAGCATCAGACCTATGATGCGGTATTACGAGCAGCGAGGAGGCACGAGTATACCTCCCAAAGAATAGTGGACAGGACCGGAGGTCGGAAGCGATCCTATAGTCAAATGAATCAGTCTTCAGCCCCAGCCCCGGCAGCCAGGGCTTTGACTATTGGAGCTCCAAGGCGAGCGGCCTCAGTGACGTCGGTTCAGCATTCAACCCCGACGTACTCTCAGCAGAAACAGAAGCAAGCACAGTCTTTCGTCGTGGGCTGTTCTTATTGTGGGAAGCCTGGACACGTGGAAGCGGAGTGTCGTAAGGCGTTGGGATTATGTTTATTGTGTAGAGCACCGGACCATAGGGTGGGGTCCTGCCCATTCAGAGTTGATTCACCATCGATAGTATCTAGTCCCTCGGTTAGGGGACCAGCACCAGCACCAGCTCCAGTTCACCAGCAACAGCAGTTCCCGTTCCCGAGGCCATTGTCGACTCAGGCCCAGACTTTCCAGCAACAGAACCCGCGGTAGTTTGCCTTAGCTCAGGCTCAGGTTCAGAATTGGCCGAGAGGTATATATGTCCTCTCATCTTGCTTTTCTACCGTCATTATGTGGGTGCATGACGTATTTCATGTATCCTAATTGCGACGGAATATCCCGGACCCGAGCTATATCCTAGGTTATTCGAAACTGGTTATTGGTACCAACCTTTCGTATGAGGATAGGCCCGTGTCCATGTTTGACCAAAGAGAGAGACCTCAAGCGCAAGACTATCAGTTCAGTCCGTGTTGCTTAGAGTCATCCCTCTTTGGGAGAGTCAAACTTGGGAGCATGAGGATGATATCTGATTAGGTCATCCCGGCTGGTTTGACTCGTAAGGTGTAATATCTTCCTTATGCCTTACGCTTCGAATCCTTGCTTGTATGAATGATAGTATGATTGATTGGTAGTGGTAGATTGCCTATGACAGAATAGCTTTCCCTTACATCTCTAGCCTCTTGATTAAATTCCGAGGACGAAATTCTTTTAAGGTGGGTAGGATGTAATGTCCCAAATTTGCGATCGTATTTAGTGTACGTATACGTGTTTTGGACCCATATTTTATTCAGTCATGATTAGTTATCTTGGTTTATTTTGCATTGACTTGGTTTTATTGGCATTGATAGTTTAAATGGTTTTAATGGTTCATTGGTTTATTTTTGGATTAGTGAGGCTTGGTTTATTTCATGATTCAATTAGTTTAAATTGCTAGAGAGAGAGAGTTTATTGGCCTTGACTTGGTTCACCTTAGTTTATCTTGGCTTGGTTTATTCCTTGGTTGGTTCGGCTTGTCTTGGTTTTGTCTTGGTTCATCATGAACCAATAGGAGAACCACCTACCTACCACCACCACTACCATTTATTAACCCTACTTCCTTCTCTCTCTTCATTACTTTTCTTCCTTCCTCCATTAATTTATTCACCTACCAGAGAGAGGGAGAGAGGGGTCTAGGCAAGTGCAACTTACTTCATGGAGGAACTCCAATTTTATTGCTTCACTCTCTTCCTTACAGCATCTTAACTTACTTTAGTACTTGAAAATTTTATTTTTCATGGCTAGATTCTTGTAGATCTAATTTTACTTTATTTTCAAAATTCTTGGGTTTTGATCTACTTAATCTTGTTATTTCTGAGTTTCGATGGTTCTATGTTGTAGAGCATTTCATTCTGCCCCATTTTGACCTATGGAAGTTCGAATTTGGGCTCTGGATGATGGAGTTATAGAGCTTGAGAACTTGGCTCTCATGGTGTTCTTCTCAAAATTTTTGGAGAAGAAGAACTATGCTTGACTTGACCGTATGAGTATTTCATGCGGCAAGTGTTCTCTTCAGCCGCATGACTGGAAGTACTTGAGCCGCATGAGGGTCGAACTCATCTAGCCGCATAAGTCCACTTCCTCTCTTGGCCGCATAGGCTGAGTCTCATTCCAGCCGCATAAGATTCATTCTCTTTCAGCCGCATAGGTCTCGGGATAGTCCGAGCCGCATGAACTTGGTCCATTTGTAGCCGTATATAACTTGTATTCCCTCTGACCGCATAAGCTCCTGAATTGATCTGGCCGCATGGGTTCCTAACCGAGCCGCATGCACCCCCTTCATCTCCTGGCCGTATGAGCCCCCCCACTTGAGTTCAGCCGCATAAGGGCCGAACCCAGCCAGCCGCATGAGCTGCTCCTGTTCCGAGCTGCATGGGCTCTTAATTCACCCGACCCGCATGAACTTCTTTCTCCAGCCGCATGCGCTTGACCCTATCCAGCCGCATGGACTGTTCTCCTCCCAGCCGCATGAGATCATTCCTGACCGCATATACCTGAGCTTCATGGCTCTCCTATAGCTCTGTGTACTGTTGTTTTGTTACTATTTGCCCATGTCTTGTAACCCCTTGTGTAACTTGAATTCCTATGGCGTGCACCTTTACCTTTATTGTATATTTTTATGTCCATTTTATATCCTTATGCCTTTTGTCCTGAACTAGATAATCATGAATTTATATTAATATGTTTGGAATTGATAATTAAACATGATATGACATGACCTGATGGTGGCCCGTCGTGGTGCACTCTTGACCAGTAAACTTCACATGATAACCTGACATGATATATCTTGATAAGCTGTTGCGACGGCTACCTGACATGACATGACCTGTATAAGTAACCTGGACACCGTGGACGATTGTGCTTGTACAAATAATCTAGTCCTGTCTTGCATCATGTCTAGGAGGGGACTCCTGAGTACCACGGTCAGGAGTACCTACTGAAATGGACTAAGGTTAATGACTAGTATAATTCACTAGGCATGAAGAGATGTTCCCCAGTTACAGGCGACCCCGTTATTCCGGCCGTAAATATTTGGACTTGTAGCATGCCGACGAGTAGGGCACATTTCCAGCCCACTGTTATGTGGGACACCCTCCATTGTCACTATAATGATTGTACTCCATTGTCACTATAATGATTGTACTCCATTGTCACTCTAGTGTATTATACTCCCTCTGATTGTCGCCTTAATGATTGAACTCTCTAAATTGTCACTATAATGTTTGCCTGGATAACCTGGGTAGCTGCAGGGCCTGTGACTACTTGGAGCATCTTATTGCATCTTGCTAGTAACTAGGACTGTGATAACCCTAGTTAGTTAATGTAAAAAAAGCCGTAGGCAATGATTGGTCGTAATTGATTGGATGGAGTCTAGTCCAGTATAGTATTGTCTAGAAGTGATTGATTGCAAGATTGTACCAGAATGATTGAATTATTGTCACTCCAGATTGTTACTATAATAATTGTACTCTATTGTCACCCTAGCGTATTGTACTCTTCATTATCACTATTATTATTGTACTCTCTCATTTTCACCTTAATGATTGTCACCTTTAGCAATAAATGATCAGAGACTAAGTTCTGTTCAGGCGAAGGGTTACGATCTCGGTCCTTGTTTGGTTTAAGGATTGTAACCTGGCTTCCGGAATAGTACCTTCGTTTTCTCTTCATATATTGCCCAGCTATATTTTATTTAGCATGATTCTCCAGTTATCTTATGTCATGATGCTTCACTTAATTATTTTCTCTGATTGGGATAAGTGCATTGGTAGTGCACAAACCTCAATCTGCGTTACTTATTGTTGTTTTCTTACATGTTGAATGCTAATGATTTGTTGGTTTTAGTTCTTAAGTGAAGTCTCCTTTGTGGCACTTGCTCTTCTGGGGTCTGACCCAGCTGGTTTTGTATGGCCAGATACCGAAGCAGCACCAAAGGATCTCCCTGCTTTCCAGCCCGATGGTGGTCACCAGGCGTAACCAGGGCATCGAGTGGGTTTCTTTTTTGTTCTCCCACTGTAATATTGTAAATTATTCTTTTGAGGCGTTTAGCCGACGAGCAAGTGTTAGCTCGATTGCAACTTTTACTTATTGCCTGCCTACGGGCTGTAACATGATTGACAAGCCCCGGGGGTTGATCATGTATGACTGAACTCTTGCTAGTCCTCACATTTTGTAACGACTAGCTTCATGATCATTCCGAATATATAATGTATGGGATGCCTTACTATTGTGTATTTGGTGGTCTGACATCTTGTAACTATTATTAGTTGGTTGAGATTGAGACAATAGGCTATTTTATGACCTTAAGAGACTGATGGATTGTAGTGAAACCCTCACATATCTAGACAGCCGTGACCGTATAGTGGTATGGATTCCATTCCGTTATACGTAGCTGGCTATGTCTGCCCCCGCTCTCCAGTATTCTGGTTCTGGGGCGTGACACACAGTACTAGGCCCAAGTTGAAGTTCGGGGAGGCGTTTTGAAGCTCTTCCTATCTTGAAGTATTTTGAAGCCGATTCATTTCGAAGGCTTTCAATGTATACAAAGGTGTAAATGTATTGAGCGATAAGTAATTTCAGGCAACTTATCGAGTATTTTGTTATTTCAATCAAATGTAGTCGCAACGACGTATCCAATGTAAATACAACTTGCACTTCATTGCAAGCTATTAATGAAAAGTATATTTTCATCCTATAATGCGTGTTCAATTCTCTGCAATTTGTGAAATTTTTAACTTGATGTTTTAAAAGAATTATTAAATGTACTTTCTTGTCTTGTAAGGGTGCAATTCCAAACTTGTACGACATCACGCCCCAGCGAGGACGATTGATTCAGCAGAAATTGACACGAAAAAAATGATTTGTTGAATTGGGACGTGACAGTTTACGCAAAGATGCTCTGTACTGTGAAGAGTCCTTATGCGAGAAATGTTGATTGTTGTAGTGCCAGATCAATATCATGCCAAATATGGTATGGTTTAAGGGCATCAGTGCTTTGCGCTGAAAGGTCTAGTGCTCAAGTGAAGACTAAGCCACGCTATGCCCTCATCGTTAAAGACTCTCCATATGAAAGACATGCATTTGCAGCAAGTGCTTACATGTTAAGCCCTGAGAACTCAAGACTGCCATGTTTAAGCGTAACAATGCTCTAGGCTGAAGAGTTTATATGTTTAAGAGTTATGGCGTTGAGTAGTTGCCACGCTTAATCGCTCTGTGCTGAGATGCTACTTCCTCTTCATAATAAAGACATTGAGTTAATTACTAATGTTTTAAATCCTGAAGCGTGCGTTTCTTTTAATAGGATTTGTTACAGAAATTCGAAGTGATTGTCATTACTACTTCTCAATAACCATAGGAACTAAAGTTATTCCTCGTAAACTGATACCACGTGGTGTGTAGATAACATTTTTTGTGCATGCTTACGTCGGTTCAGTTTATGTAATTTATGTCCAGTGAAGACATGATTTTAGTGATATTGCCTTCTGCGCGGAAATGGGTGCATCAATGCAGTTTGTTCGTATTTTCGCACAAAAAACCAACAGTCAGCCATTACAACGTTAATTAGCTATAAATATCTCAATTTTTGTGCTGCCAAGGCATCGAAGACATTGATTATTGAGCACTAGATCACCCTTGTTGTTGAATTTTGACCTACACAGTATTGTAAGCCAGAGTTTTCTTTCCATTTTTGTTAGGAATCGAACACGCCCTACAACTGCTTCGATACCGCGTCTGAGACGTTGCCGCAACGGAAGTTTAGTCCAACCCACATGAAATAACCAACACCCGCCTAACGAACACCAAATACAGATAAAGACAAGTATATGGAGGTGACTACGTCACCTGGATAAATCCCAATCTATATAACTCAAATAAAATTACAAGATCGACAAAAACCAATACTGAACCCTTTGTCTTAATAGGTTCGACCCCTCTCCACAATCAAAAATAGACGAGAGAGATTACAATGAAATCACTCATCAACCCGTAGTAATCTCCCTAACCGAAGTTGACGACTCCTCGATCAGATCTCCTCATTCCTTCTGTCTTGTATGACGAAGCCCTAAGAGCAATGCGTGAAGTTTCTCTTAGATCTTCTTGGACGAGCACCCCGAATATTAACTTTGTGCTATATTTTGTGCCTCCACCCTCAACCCATATATATAAAATGAGAAAAATCTTATTCTAGGTCATAATATGATTTTCTAAAAAGGAAACATAGGATAAGAATCCTGTTACACCTAAAATAGCCTATCAACATCCTATCGTAGATCATAATAGGATTTCTAAATAGGAAACCCAAAAGTAAGAATCCTATTACATCTAAAATAACCAAACATCAATTATGGACGTCCAAATCTAATCAAATAAAATATTTAATCAAATTTGGACTACACAAACATGCTGTTACAAAATTCAGACTAGACTCCAACAATCTTTGCTTCGAATAGCCTACGAAGTATAGCGATCGCACGCAGATCGAGTTCTCCACTGCTACACTCTCCAGAATCTCAACTTATACTTAGAAGTCTTTGTGTAATTTAAATATTGTAATAGCAATTCTTTGTTGTTATCTAGTAAGAACAAATTTTTGTCAAACAAAACGTTTCTTTTTAAACGAAAACAATTGCACACGCAACACGTAATATTGCAGTATCATTGATGTCTCTTTTTGTGTAATAAAAGAAGATCGATGGTAGGAGCGAGCACAGGGAGGGATATCATTAATAAAATAAAATGGAATACAAAGTTATCAACTGTATAATATAATAATGGATGAAGAGAAGTATTGTATTTGATAGGAAATGTTGCTGCAGCTCATCCATTCCTTCCGCATTTGATAATCCATTAATTGCCCGTATATTCTCTTGATCTCTTCTCCCTCCTGCTGTCCTCCACCATCATCATTGACAAACCCTAATTTGGAATCTTTTTCTCCATTCGAAAATTAAAGATCGGATCTTTCCTTTTCTTTTTGTGAATTTGGTGGGGGAATTTTAGTTATGTCTTTTAAGAGCATGTTCCAGGAAATGAAGGAGGAGATCGGGAGCATATCGAGGAAGGGGAGGTCCAGGTCCATGAATTCAAGGAGGAACAACGGTCCTTCGATGGCCGCGGTGGCGGCGGAGGAGGTGGAGGTGGCTCTGGAGCAGAGCTGCTGGGCCAACATGCCAACGGAGCTCCTGAGGGACGTGCTGGTGAGGATCGAGGAGTCCGAAGGGTCGTGGCCTCCGAGGAAGGACGTCGTCGCCTGCGCCGGAGTCTGCAGGAGCTGGAGGGAGATCATGAAGGAGATCGTCAAGCTCCCCGAGATCTCCGGCCACATCACCTTCCCCATCTCTCTGAAGCAGGTCATTTACTTATTTTTCCTCAAAAAAAAATAGTCTGCTTTCTCTTTATATAATTTTCTTGAATTTCTCACTATTCATGAATTCTAAGTATACTCTAGTTTAGTTTATTTTTGTTGTATACAAATAGGAATATAAAGTAAGAATGTGCTTTCAAACTAAGAACATGCTTTGGATGCCTCGACTAAGCAAAGCATGTTAGTACCATTGAGAATGTCAAAATTGTAGTCTGCTCTCCTGAAAAATTCAGCTTGGTGTTAGTTTAGTTTACAAAAGCTCAATATTGTCTTGTCCTGTCCTGTCCTCTCCTGCATTTTATGGTAATTGATGGCAACTTTGTTTGTTTTAAGAAATCTTTACGATACATATTTGCAGCCGGGCCCGAGAGACTTTCCACTACAGTGCTTTATAAAGCGCGACCGGACTACTCAAACGTACCGTCTTTACCTAGGACTGACACAAGGTAAGCTTGTATCACAAAATTATGCTCTATCTTGATTCACTGTCTGCCTGCCTGCTTGTCAACTTATTTGCTATTTGAGCTAAAGTTTTAAACTTTTATTTGTTTGTCATTGCCCATATGGCATGATGATTGCTTTGCTATCACCTTCGATAGAATACTAAATTCTTTTAGTGGACCGAAAGAAATTGAAGGAGATAACAATGAAGTGAATATAGGTTGCAGTAAATAAGATTGCACTTCTCATAGTCCTCATCATACTAGTTTTGTAGTGTTTCCATTTATAGAACTTTATGTCATATGAAAGTCACCGTCAAGACTAATGTCGTCTCTAGTAACCTTTAAGTGAAGTAACCTTCTAGTATCATGGTGTATATTTTTCTACCTGTACATAACCACTATGAGGTTATTTGTCTAACCCTTCCATCCTATTTGGGATTTAACTAAGCCTAATACTTTAATATCGGAAACTGATAGGACGGTGGAAAAACAATAGTAATCCTGATGACTCTCAAAAGGAAAGTAGGCAGTATCCGGCAAATATTGTTCCAAATCTGGAACCATAAATGCATCTGAAAACATAATGTGACTAACCAATATTGAATTTTCTTAACTTCCTTCTGAATGTATTGAACAAGAGAAATATTATGTATTTTAAAATCAATTTTTACTCTAGGCATGTGCATATATATGTAAGTTGACGTTAGGTTCAATATTGAGAATGCTTTCCTTCTTGTAAAAGTGTTTTTCATAAACATGGGTAACAAGAATCATTTGCCAAAACAGGTTCCTTCTTCTTGCTTAAACTTCAAGCACCATTACCAAACTGTTCCTCCTGATCAAATTTTATTGGAGTAGCACTTTTAACTTGCTTACAGATATTGCATGTATAAGATACTGTGTAAATTTAAGTGTTATCTGTACAAAAATGTTTTATGTCGACCACCGAGGGGGTTGGTCCGGTGGTAGCACTTTGTAACGGAGGGAGGAGTTGGCGTGGGTTCAAACTTCAAATCCCACCCCATGCAATAATTTAATTAAATAGGAGGGGGTCTTCATGCTAGTAGCCAGGATACGGTCGGTCATTAATGACTGGCCTTATCTGAAAAAAAACAAAGTTTTACATGGAGAAGCTCAAAGTAATTCGAATTCAATTGTGCTTACCCAATATATAGGTTATAATGTTGCAGATCTTGTACTGCTGCAATTGTATTATACAACTGTTGTGGAATTCTCAAGTCTCAAGTACAGAAATGAAATAAATAAAATTATTATGCTAAGACTTGACGGTTCTTTTTCTTTTAAACTTCAAACATGGTTACTATTTCCTTTCGTGTGTGCACCAAGTCCTCTCTCAGTCTGTGTTTATCCAATATATGCTATTATTTAGCTTGTAGGTCTTATTTCTATTTTCTTCCATCATAAATTCATTTGTTCTCATGTCCACTACTCCTTTACTTGCCATTGTATTTTACCATTTTGTCTGCTCTGTGGAATAATTTGGTGACGTCCAAAATTTTGGTTCTCTAATAATTTATTATTATTTGCTTTCTAGCATTGACGGATAATGGCAAATTTCTCCTTGCTTCTCGCAAATGTCGAAGGACTACCTGTACTGATTACCTCATCTCTCTAGATGCTGATAACATGTCAAAGGGAAGTGGAACTTATGTAGGAAAACTGAGGTATGTGAAACATCATTATGCATTTTCATGAACATAGTTTGAAGATTTTGACGATTTACTGATATTTTTGGCAATTACTGAATATCCAGGATAAAAAACTTGTGTAGACTCCTGGGAAGATAGAAAATTAAGTAAAATTACATGCTAACACTGTTTCAATTCCACAATATACATTACTGTTGGAATAATTTAACATTCAACTCTCACCACAACTCTAGAGTTTTGGTGTAGTGCTAAAGCAAGGTTCGCAGTATCGGTATCGGACCATTCCTATGAGTATCTGGATCGGTGGTATCGGCAGTATCGACGGATTCGGATCGCGTATCGGATTTTTGGTATCGGAAAGCAAATAATTATTAATAAATTATTAACATTTTAGAAAAAGTATTTTATACATTTAGGCATAATTTTAAGTATTTTTATCTTGTTTCTTAGTAGTTTTGAAATTTATTGAAATAGTAGTCATCCTTGCCGGTTGGTTTACGTGCGATAGATAAGGTTTTTTTTTTTTTACCCGCATTTACAACATTACTATGCTTTTACATCCTTGTTGATTGGTCTTTTTTGTTCAATTTTCTTTGTCGAATTGACCGGAAAAGAGATCCCCAATGTCGATATCGGTTAGTATCGAGTATCGGTCGGTATCGGATCGGGACATACCAAAATATATCGGCATCGGCCGGATCGGATCGGTATCGTCCGATACGTTAAACTATGCTAAAGACTAACAATTATAAAATTAGTATTTACAACGAAACAAATAATTCACACCATAGTTATAGAATTTAATTCCAATGCTGAAATATTCCAATGCTGAAATGTTCATTGAAGCCATTCTGACTTGTATCTAAATTTTACAGGTCAAACTTTCTGGGCACGAAGTTTACAGTGTATGATGCTCAGCCGCCTCATGCAGGTGCAATGGTCACAAGAAGCCGCTCTACATGTATGGTGGACTCAAAACAAATCTCACCCAAAGTTCCAGCTGGAAATTACCCAGTTGCCCACATTTCTTTTGAGCTGAATGTATTAGGCTCCAGGTAAGATACATGCAGATATTTTAAATATCACATTACAGTGGATTCATTAATTCTCTAACTAGTAGGGTCATCCTGATCCTTGCGATATTATCCAATTTTCATCCATTTCTAGCTTATTTATGCAGCCCAAGGATAGTACTGCACTGAATTTCAGAACACCGAGAGGAAGAAGAAGATAGAGATTTGAATAGGGAAGACAAACAACCTAATTTAGGGCACACCACTAATAATTTCTTCAAATATTCACTACCACTTTTCATTCGTGATTGAGTCCTTAAATAAGGCTCAATTCTGCAGAAAGGGAAATTGCAATAATTAACCGAAATAGAAACCGTCAAAATTTGCATGATTTGATATGATCACAATCATGTAATTTTGGATATATCTGATTTGATTTGTTATATCAAATTATTATTCAAAAACTACTAAAAGAAACTTTTGTTGTTCGGACATTTTGGAGCCCGTCAAAAATGCAAAGCTGAGTAGGGCTGAATGCGCTGCTGGGTCTCTTTTAGGTTTCATCTTTAGCTTCAAAACGCTACCTGGATTGCACTTGGTTTGGTGCGCTAATCACTCCATATAGGCTAGAGCTGCATCATCTGCCCGTCTGGAAAAAAAGAACTCGTCCTTGAGTTCACATCTTCTTCGTCTAATGTATCTCCAATATAGGCAACAAATGCTTAATTGTAAACACGTCACGAGTCTTCATTGACTAGGCAACTTCAGACTAGGCAACTTAAGTGCATATATGCACTGTTACCAATTTGCTTCAAAGTTTCACTAGGACCTACCTTCTTGTTGCTCAGTTTATTGTACTCTCATGCTGGGTAGCGGTCCTTTGTGATGATAGCCCAGACGAAGGCACCTTTTCAATTACCACACGACCACAATGTTTGTTTGCAGCAGCTTGATCTTTGGAGTTCGCAACTTCAATATGCAACCTCGTTTGCTTATGTATATTCTTCAATTGTGCTTCCATGTCCTTTGCTTTGTTGTTGTCCAGGACGGGAAACTGGGGCGAGGTCAAGGATCCCATTGAGGTTGTACCATGCATGATTTAGAACAGGCTCTTGTTTGTTGTACGGATTGGTGGAACGACAAATGGAAGGGACTTATCCCATTGCTTGGAACTGACTCCGACCAACTCCGCAAATGGAAGGGACTTATCCCATTGCTTTGAACTGTCTCCTACCAAACTTTGCAAGAGGTTGCCCAGACTTCTGTTAACCACCTCCGTTTGACTATTTGTTTGTTGGTGGTAGGCACTACTGTAGCACAACTTGGTTCCAATGTTCCTCCATAAGGTCCTGTAGAAGTGGCTCATAAACTTGGTATGCCTATCAGAATAATGGATTTTGGGATACCATGAAGGCGCACCATTTCCTTAAAGAATAGAGCTCTAATTCTGGAAGCGTCAGACTGAATCCATTACCCCTCGAGTCCGAGGCAGACCCAAGATGAAGTCCATGATGACATCTTCCTATTGAACGTTGTAACGGGTATTAGGGTGTACAATCTTACATTAGTAGCCGTTCCCTTGGACACTTGGCATGTGTGACATCGCTTCTCAAAGAGAATCACATCCCACTTCATACTCGGCTAATAGTAGTTACAGGAAATCAACGCTAGTAACTTGTTATGGCCGAAGTGACTATCAGTGTGCAGTTCCTTGACAATGTTCTCTCAAAAAGTATTCTGATATACAAAGTTGTAGTCCGCGAAAGAGATCCTTCAGATAAGGTAGTTGTAGTCTGTGAAAGAGATCCTTCAGATAAGGTTTAATGTGACCGTTGTTGCTCCTTGACTTCATGGTAGATGGTGATCCTTGAAAGTGTCGAAACCCATGACTTGGTTTCACATCATAGAGATGAGGGACTCTTTCCGACTCGGTGTGTCTGCCACTTGATTTTGTACCCCAGCGATATGCTTTAATGACAAAGAATTGCTTTAATGACAAACTGAAGCCTGTATATATTGAACCCCATTGACCATGCTTCCTTTTCAACTTGTGTGCATCCTTGATGTACTTGAGAGCTTCATCATCTGAATAGAGGATGAACCCACATTGTAATTGTTCTTTTAGTGGTGGCCCATGCAGGTCAGCAAAGAATGGAAAATCTAGGACAAGTATAGGTCCAGGATTATAAAAGGTATAAAGTAAAATATAGGTTATGAATATATAGGTGAAATCCCTATCACACCCTAGAAGTTCTTAGGTTATCCTAAGGAAGGTAGTACGGGTAATTAGTAACTTTACACAAATGATTATTTCTATGCTATCTAAATCTTAGTTAGATGGATACTAACCAAAAAATTTCTTGGTGTAGATAATGCCTCGATTCGTACCTTTTGCCAGAATGGGGAATAGCATCCACAGCTTAGATGAATACTACGAGTTCATAAGAAAGATGTGGCAGTTAGCACCCAACCAAAGGATATAAGTCTACGGAGTCCACTATGAACTAAAGTACCCAATAGTATCAGATATTGCTGATGAAATGGAAGAATACTATAATACCGTAAACTATTTTGTACTAATCAAGGCCGAACCATCCGAAGCACCAGAATCCAACTACAACGGTACTTTGGATGAATGGAAGCAGACCTACCCAGAGGCAACTGTCCTTAATATAAGGAAAATGTGGATCTAAATTACCAATATATAAATAATGTGTGAATGTAAATAGTAAGAATGTAATGCTTGACTGTGTACTGTATCGAAAATAAATAAAGTATGTACGTTCCATGTCCTTGTCCTTATACTCCCTACAAATAATGTACTTATTTAAAGGATATGGTGTATGTAGGTTATGGATCTATTCCAAGTTTGCTATGGGATAGGAGCGACCGCACCCTATATGGGTACCAGCAACACGTAAGGGAATTGTGGAAGGTACCAGACTGGTACGTTATACCAGTCTATGAAGTATTCTACGGAGTAATGAATCCTGTTATCAGAGATATTGAAAATGGTGCTGAAGTAGACCACGAAAGGCAGGTTTACTGTATTTATGTTCGAGACCCAGATCGTCAATACATATATCCCATACTCGAAGGATATGAACATTAAATGACTTCCGAGAGTTACATCCTGAAGTGACAATCCTTAGTTATGAACAGACCCATATATGTAGGTAACTAGAAGTCAGGGGTCCTATGTATGTAAGGGTTGTTTTCTTTTCTCTGCTATACAGCATAGCGGATATGTATGTATAATAACCCACAAGTAAGGGTGAATATGTAAGAAGTATGTATGGATATGTAAGATAAGTCTTAGCAGCATATTTTGTATCATATTTTGATAAGAATGAATGAGATATGCTCGTCTTCCATTCTCGTGTTTTACTTATGAATCGTATTCCTTATTGCTAAGACATGCAAAAATTTCTTTCTGTGGGCATTATGAGTCAAGGACCATTCTTGAGAAAATTTGTATGTTCAAAATTTTCAGGATAATGTCTAATCCAGGACAATCTCACGCTTCATCATCTCAAGGCCAGACCGAGCCGTCTATTTTGGACATGTACCGATTATTTCAACAAGTTCTAGAATCCAATAGTCAATATGCAAACGCGGTCCAAGCCACTACTGCTATAGTACTAGAGCAAATGCGAACAACAAACTCTAAAGATGGAACGATAGCAGATTTTAGAGATCTTAGGCCATTGAAATTTCGTGAATATTTCGTGGAACGGAGAGCCCGGAGAAGCAGGGCAATGGATAAGGACTGTTGAAGGACTATTAAAAGAGGCAAAGGTTAGTCTTGAAAATATGGTTTCTATAGTCCGCATCCAGCTGGAAGATGTTGCTGAGCATTGGTGGAGTGCGGAACACCCTGAGGAGTCTGACGAAGTAATATCCTGGGGAGAATTTAAAAGGAAGTTCGAAGAAAGATTCTTCCCAAAGTCGGCTAGAATGGAGCTGGAACGACAATTTATCCATTTGAAGCAGGAAAAGCTTACAGTCGACGAGTATACCACAGAATTCTCCAGGCTTAGTCGCTTCGCTTCATATATGGTAGCTGATGAAGAGACTAAGATATCTAGATTCTTAGAAGGATTGGGAGGTCAACTAAAAAGTAAAGTTGCAGCATATCGATGCCAAACGTATTCTGAAATAACCAAAGCTGCACGAAATCAGGAAATAATGATGAAGGAGGAACAACCATTCCAACCCCAAACTCAGAAGAGGGCTCTGGAGTCAGGAGCTCCATCCTCCAGGAATCAGTGGCATGGACCATCCAAACGTCCCCAAGTTGATAATTCTGATGGACCACTCATTTGCAATTATTGCCACCAAGCCTGGACATTTAAAGAGAAACTGGACATTTAAAGAGAAACTGTAGGAAGTTATTGGGGCTATGTCTAAGATATGGTTCAGCTAACCACCAAACTGGTCAATGTCTACAACCATCAACCATGGGGCCAGTAATGCAAAATCCGGGACATGGAGCAAGGCAAGAGTACCGAGGAAATCAGGGAAAGCCCATGCTCCAAGGAAATGGTTCTCGACCATTGCTACAAGCACCTGTACACCAAGCTATGATAACTTATGATCAACGAAGACCACCCCTCGTATGCCAGGTCCATCAATTCCAACAAGTGCAGAAGGCTAGACAGCCTCAGACCGGAAAGAAGAAGAAGAAACATGGTCATTCATTTATGATGAATACCGAAGAAGCAGAAATCGCAGGGGAAGTGGTAACATGTACTATATTAGTTTTGTCATATCCAGCATCAGTTTTATTTGATTCAGGAGCTACACACTCCTTTATATCTGCTAGTTTTATATCACAATGGAAAATTGAATCGCAACCCTTAATTAAGAATCTGAATATTCTTACGGGGAATGACATAGTAAAAGTTAGCCATGTTTGTATGCATGTCTAGTAAAATTGGGCGGTGGAGCTTTTTGGGTAAGACTATTAGTCTTTCCAATAAATAATTATGATATAGTACTTGGAATGGATTGACTAACAAGGACATCAGCCAATATAGACTGTGGTCAAGGAATGATTTTATTCCAAGTTCCAAATAAGAAAACATATGAATTTAACCGAAACCAGAAATAATTTGATGCTGGAAAATTGGAAAAACTTGAACTACCGATTCGAGAAAAATTCCAAGAACTGAAAGAAAAATAATTTCCAAAAGTTGTAAAATATTTTAAGGATGTGTTTCCAGAAGAACTACCAGGACTGCCCCCAGATAGAGCGATAGAATTTTCTATCAATTTAGTACCTGGGGTAGCACCTATAGCTAAAAAGATATATCCAATGAACAAGGAAGAGTTAGCGGAGCTAAACAAACAAATAAAAGAATTACTATCCAAGGGATTCATACAACCGAGTGCCTCACCCTGGGGTGCATCCGTGTTATTCGTAAAGAAGAAGGATGACACTTTACGACTGGTAATAGATTACAGACCATTGCTACAAGGAAATGGTTCTTGACCATTGCTACAATACCTGTACACCAAGCTATGATAACTTATGATCAACGAAGACCACCCCTCGCATCCTAGGCCCATCAATTCCAACAAGTGCAGAAGGCTAGACAACCTCAGACCAGAAAGAAGAAGAAGAAACACGGTCAAACATTTATGATGAATACCGAAGAAGCAGAAATCGCAGGGAAGTGGTAACATGTATTATTAGTTTCATCATATCCAGCATTAATTTTATTTGATTCAGGAGCTAAACATCCCTTTATATCTGCTAGTTTTATATCACAACGGGAAATTGAATCGCAACCCTTAATTAAGAATCTGAATATTCTTACGGAGAATGTCATAGTAAAAGTTAGCCATGTTTGTAATGCATGTCCAGTAAAATCAGAACAACTAATTGGCATTACTTTCGCGTAGGACTCCAGCAAACTGGAATCACATCCACAACTTAGATCTTTGCGGTATGGCAAGGATCTGGGTTAGGTGGAACCGAGGTAGCTGGGAGGGGGTGCAGATCCATAAATCAGAACAACTAATTGGCATTACTTTCGAGAATACAGGTGGGTTCCGATTCATCCTGGGTGCTGTATATGGACACAATGACCGGAGACTCCGGGAGGCTTTGTGGGAGGACATTGTGCACCTGGGTCTTACGGCGGACAGCATGCATCTCCCTCTGCTCATCACGGGGGACTTCAATGCTATGCTACTTCGTCAAGAGAAGGTGGGAGGTCGTCCTGTTTCGAACTCGATCTTATATGACTTCCAGAGGTGTCTGCTTATGTCAGGGATGCGGAAGCTGGAGAGAGCTGGACATATCTGGACCTGGCACAACAAGGCTACACATAATCGGATTGCTTGTCAGTTGGATCGGGCCTTGGGCAATAGTGAATGGTTCAGGTGCTTCCCGAATTCGATGGCGGAAGGTCTTGCGGCGGGTACTAGTGACCATTCTCCTATCCGGATTGGCCTCTGTCAGAGACCTACTTTGCGGGCGAGGCCGTTTCAGTATAACAACGGCTGGTATCTGTCGGCTGGATATGAGGAGGTGGTTATGGGAGAGATGCAGCACTTCCGGGATGGCACGGCTCAGTTCCGCATGGTTCATAAACTCAAGCAGATCAAGCGTGCTCTCAGGGGTTGGGTGAGGACGAGACCGCGGTCTTCTCTGGCGGATAAGGAAGCCGAGCTTCGGGACACTCAGGTGGCTCTCCAAGCTGACATTCTGAACGGAGAGTTGGCGCCTAAGGAGAAGATCCTGATTGAGGAGGTCAGCACCATGAGACTGCAGGAGGAGATTAGTGCGGCACAGAGGGCTAAATGTACCTGGCTCAAAGATGGAGACCGCTGCACCAAATTCTTCTATGATGTGATCCGCACCCGTCAGCACCGGAACAACATCCCCAGACTTCTAAATGTCGAGGTACGTCTTGTGGGGGACCCGGTAGAGATTCAGGAGGAGGTCGTCAGATTTTACACTGATTTATATCAGCAGACAGATTACACTAGCACGTTTCCAGCCCTTGTCACGAAGAGGCTGGTGTCCCACCATGGGAATGGCCTGCTTTTGGCGCTTGTGAGGATGGAGGAGGTGGAAGACATTGTGATGAAGGCTAATCCCAACAAAAGCTCCTGGGCCTGATGGCTTCTCTTCAGGGTTCTTTAAGCGACACTGGGGAGTGCTTAAGACCCCTGTTCTGGCGGCGGTACATGAGTTCTTCACGGAGGGCAGGCTTCTGAAGGAGATGAACCACACCTTCTTGACGCTGGTGCCTAAGAAGGAGGGAGCGACCTCGCTTGCAGATTTTCGGCCCATTGCTTGCTGTAACTTTCTTTATAAGATTATCACTTATCTTATGTGCAGACGTATGGAGGGAATTATGTAGGGATTGGTGTCCCAGAATCAAGCAGCGTTCATCAAGGGCCGGTCGATAGCGGAGCACAGCCTACTAGCTCATGAGATGGTGAGAGAGTTCAGCAAACCTGGGGGGATGAAGGCTTGTGTGAAGTTTGACCTCCGGAAAGCCTATGATACGGTCAACCGGGACTTCCTGTGTCACTTGATGCTTGCCATGGGGTTTGACGAGAGATGGGTTGCGAGGGTAAGGGAGTGCATTTGCTCCCCTACTTTCTCAGTCCTCATCCAGAGCACGCCGTATGGCTACTTCAGGAGCAACATGGGGTTGAGGCAGGGTGACCCCCTCTCATCGTATCTATTTACCTTGGTGATGGAGTACTTTACATGCATGATGGACACGGCGGTGCATAGCAAGAGAATCGTCCCCCTTTTTCGGTTGGTGAGTCCGGTTGTCTCCCATTTGATCTATGCTGACGACTTATTGGTGCTACTCCAGCCTTCTATGCGGGGCATGAGAGCGCTCTCTGACATTATGGAGGAGTTCGGACGGCTATCTGGGCTCCAGTTGAACAGGGAGAAAAACAAAGTCTACTTCAGTTCCCGGTGTACTCTGCAGGAGGAGAGAGCCTTCGCCTTGGGAGTGGACAAATGCGAGCTCCCAGTGAAATACTTGGGGGTCCCGCTGACGGTCAACTATGCCAGAGAGCAGGATTGTCACAGCTTGGTGGATTTTGCTCAGAGGAGAGTGGAAGGCTGGCAAGCTGCGGGTCTATCATTTGGCGGACGGAATGAGTTGGTGCGTTCGGTTATTGCTGGCATCACGATGTTCTGGTTCCAGTCTATCTAGATCCCTACGGCTACTATTCGTAAAGTGGAGGCCATCTGTGCTGACTTCATCTGGAGGGGAGGGATGCATGCGATCTCCTGGGACCAACTATGTCGTCCTCGGGAGGAAGGAGGAGTGGGGTTGAGGCCTCTTCATGCGGTCAGGAAGGCAGCATGTGTGAAAATGGCCTGGGGATTCATCAAGGGGGTCACTTTGGGCGGAATGGATGGCGAACAGATACTTAAGGAGGACTAACTTCTGGGCCTGCAGGATAGACAACTTCTCGGTCACGTTTAAGGCTATTCTGAGGTGTCGACCGGTGCTTCAGACTGCTATCTGCAGGAATATGAAAGATGGGACGACTACCGACCTCTGGCTTGACCCTCGGTTGGGTTCCAGATCCTTGCTCGAGATATTGGGAGGTCAGCTGGACAGAGAGGTGGGCAGGGGGCTCACATGCAGTCGGATCATCAGAGATGGAGTTTGGAGGCCAGAAGGATATCCGTATACTGCTTAGCTTGCTGAAGAGATTCGCCTTATTACTATTGACGCTAGCCAGCATCAGGACTCCTGGAGTTGGGCCGGCCCAGGTACGGGGGGCGGGTCAGGTCTATTCTGCTTTCGTAGCTGCTATGACTTGGTTCTGACCCACCATGACCGGGCTGAGGAGGTGGACTTCATATGGGGCAAGGGATTGCCCGAAAAATGCAATTATGTGCATACCGACTTCTACGGGGTAGACTGATGACGAGAGACAGACTCCTCAGGTTTGGGATGCAGGTCCCAGATGCCAAGTGTGTGCTATGTAATGGGGAGGACGAATCTATGGGGCATCTCTTCTTTGTATGTCCGATGACCTGGCACATTTGGACTGAGCAGTGCGTGCAGCTGAGAGGAGGGGTTGGGGTGGACAGAGACATCCGAAGCATTCTCAGCTGGATCCGAGATCACAGAGGCCGGGATCCGGGGTGGGCCAGAAGAGCCAGAGTTTGTCTCGCCGCGTCCGTTTGGCACATCTGGAAGGAGCGGAACAGACGTATTTTCGAGGGCTTGACTACCCCACTATTGGAATTCTACATAACATAGAATTCGATGTATCAGTAATGGCCCCATAATATTATAATTTGAGGCATGAGAAGTTGTGATATTTATGTATTGTAATACCTTTTTCGCTTATGCGAGGAATAAATTCACCATTATTCCAAAAACAAAATATATTTGGAAATGGTAATTAGTTTCCCAAATCGCTTCAACCGGGATTTGAACTCCGCCCACAACGGCCACATGCCTCCACACTAACCACTTGGACTAGCAGTCATTGGCTATATATATATATATATATATATATATATATATATATATATATATATATATATATATATATATATAAGGGTTGGAAGGGAGCATGACTTCAGAGAAATCCTTCAGTGGATTGGAGATGGCAGGGGCCGGGGGCAGAGCTGGGCCAGACGTGCTAGATTGAGGCTTGCTGCATCAGTTTGGCATGTCTGGAGGGAGAGGAACCGGCGCATTTATGAGGGACTGTCCACCCCACTGGTGGGCATCCTTCATAACATTGAGTCGGATGTACTAGTAATGTCCCCCTGAGTTGGGATTGTATCTCTATGTTATAATCTTATTGCGATGATTGTGGAATAAAATTTACCCTTTTTCCAAAAAAAAAAAAAAAAAAAAAAAAAAAAAAAAATATATATATATATATATATATATATATATATATATATATATATATATTACGTTAACTACCCCTATGTTTCATACTTATTACACTTATTACACTAACGACCCCTACTTTGAAATTACACGGACCACCCTATGTTTTATATTTTCTATAGAGTTATGACACTAACCACGACTATGTCTTATATTTTTTTTATAAAGCAGGGTGGTAGTCTAATTAGTTTCAAAATAGGGGGTAGTCCCTGTAATACCATGTAATACCATAAAACGTAGGAGGATTAATGTATATATATATATATATATATATATAAAATTATATATATATATATAATTTTTTATTTATATATATATATATGTTGCATGAATATCACCTCTATCTAATGCAATACAAACAAACTCTAACCATCATCTCACACTTCACCATCACTGTACTAACCCAACATAGCAAACTTCAGAAGCTTATCATTCACTCTTTTAGTGATGCGAGAAATAACTTGAACAACTTGTTCCCTAAACTAGATATCCTCTTCCTTGTTCTCGGTGGCAGCAGACTATGGTCTGCAGCTTGAAGAAGCTTGAAGAAGTTGTAACCACTTGGAATTCAACATGGTCACCTGCATATCTTTTGTCTGACTCCCAAAATCCTCCTCCGCATTTTCAGTCTTCCTTCCACATCCGAAGCAGCGGTCGAACTCATGAACGAAAGACTGATACCCTGCCCTTGAATGGAGATCATGGTGCTGGGACTGCTTCAGATCCAGACGACGTCCAGCCCCAAGCCGATCCACGTGATCAATACCCCTAGGAAGCGGCACAACAACATGGTCAACCTCTATATCAGAGCCCCCGCCTGTCTCCCTAGGAGAACTAGTTGCCTCTACTATTGCCGTTTCCTCCACTTGAGTGATGTTGCCTAAATTAGGCAAGTCAATTAGGTGAACTGTTGTGGAGGTCCTCCCCCAACTACGAAAAAATCTCGTCTCAGTCTAGTTCATAGGTGTCATTAGCCTGAGAAAACAACCCGCGAGAGATCTTAGGCAAATCATTTGGGTAAAAATTAACATCTCCCTCTCCAGGTTCCAGATCCTACCTTCCCAATGCCCCCACATCCTGGAGTGGAGTCTCTAACTCTTTTCAGAGAACCTCCATCAGTTCTTCACGAAAAATCTTTCCATGTGGGTTCGAGTACTGAGACACCACATGCCCAATGCACCTGCATGCCACACACACATAAGCAGTGGCGGATCCAGGATTACAATCCACTGGGGGCACAATCATAAAAAAAACTTCGAAGACAATGTCTTTTTTTTAAAGTATAATAATATAGTATTATATTAAATAGTACTATTTTTATACAATAAAGTATTATATCAAACCCAAACCCAGCTGCCCTCCCAGTGAAGCATACTTAGTAAACAATTATGTAGTATATCAAGTCCAGCTTCCAATTGAGTATAGTTTCTGAAGTATGCTTCCTTGCCCACCCCCATATAAACATGCAATGAAATATATTTTCTAAAGGAAAAAAAATTTGCTTGGGGCCAGCCCCCCCAGTGCCATATATGTGGATCCGCCACTGCACATAAGGAACCCACTCGTACATGACTGGCTGCTCAATGCGCCGACCATATAGAAGTCGCTAAGGAACAACTTTGGGAAGATCATGCACAACTTTAATTTCTACCACGACCCGTCATGCCAAAGCTGCCCCAACTCATCTGATTCATAACCACCCCTAAGCCTTGCTTTGGTCGCCTAAAGTCATGTACCTCTAGGACAATCTTTATTCGTGACAAGGTTCTAAACGGTGGTAGGCGGGCACGCGGCGGAGAAGGTCCGCCTACTGCCTAGGCACCGCCCAGGCACTTGACACATTTTGGATATTTTTACTATTTTACCATTTTGTGTGTGCATAATATGCATATTTTAAGGGTGTTTTATCCATGACTAAGTTGTAGATTATGAAGTTTCAGTCTTGTAAAAGGAACCATATGTCCGTAATGCTTGCAAAACTGTTTTGTTAAAATATCTAGTCAAGTATTGCTCCGCCTAGGTATCCGCCTATACCGCCTCACCTCCGCCTACGCCACCAAACCTCCGTTGGTCGTCTACTCCACCGCCTACGACAAAAGTTGTGTAGAGAGTGTCCGTCTCGACCGCTATTTAGAACACTGATTTGCGCTCTCACCGACTGGTGAACATGCCACCTACAATAGGTCACGGTGGTGGTCTAGCATATTCCTTCACTATCAGTGGCGGCGACGACCGCATCTGTCGAGAGATATTGAGGAACTAGATCCTTACCCAGGAGGAGGTCATTACAAGGAGAAGAAATACAACCGTCCTTCCTCATCTACGGCTTATATATATATATATATATATATATATATATATATGTGTGTGTGTGTGTGTGTGTGTGTGTGTGTGTGTGTGTGTGTACGTGTGTGTGTCGAAGGGATCATGTGACATATACAATTTGACATCTAAAAACATGCAATTTTAGTCGCACATTAATTGAAAGTAATGGTTCAGATTTGTCTGACCTGGCCACTAAATATAATTAAAACTTTGTTATTTAATTTCTGTGCCACCTATTAATTACCTAAACTAACGTAAACCCTTAGACTAATAAAGTCCACAATTTCTGTGCCATATTAGTTAACTCTTGCTAGTATATAGTTAACTCTTGACTAATAAAGTCCATAATTTTTGTGCCATATTAGTCAACTCTTGCTAGCATAATTTATGTACCATAATTTTTGTGCCATATTAAAATAATATTGAAATGCAACAATGAGATACATATTTAGTGTATTCTTCCAATCAATAAATTCCTGCAACCCATTAATTAGACCCATTAATAGGTGGCATATAAATTAAATAACAAAGTTTCAATTATAGTTAGTGGCTATGTTAGAAAAATTTGAACCATTGATTTCTATAATATATAGTTGAGATTGTGTGTTTTTAGAGAAAAGGAGCTGATCGGGGAAGTCAACATCCTTCGTCTGCAGTTGGAGATTAGTGCGGCCCAGCGCGCTAAATGCTCCTGGCTCAAGGATGGGGACCGCTGCTCCAAGTTCTTCTATGATGTCATCCGGACCAGATAACACAGAAACAACCTCTCTCAGCTGCTCGATGTAGAGAAAAATCTGGTAGGGGAACCATCAAAGATCCAAGGAGAGGCTGTCAGGTATTACTCTGAGTTGTATTTTCAGACTATCTGTCTACATTTTCGGATATAGTTACGAAGAGGTTGGTGACACCTTATGGGTTTAGTCAACTACTTGCCCTGGTCTCTATGGAGGAGGTGGAAGCTATAATCATGAAGGCAGATCCCAACAAAGCCTCAAGGCCGGACGGATTTAGCAGTGGGTTTTACAAACGCCATTAGGATATTCTGAAGTTTTCGGTCCTCGAGGCGGTCAGGAGTTCTTCACTAAGGGGAAGCTGCTGAAGGAGTTGAATCATACATTCCTGACTCTTGTGCCAAAGAAAGAGGGCACGACATCGCTGGTGGACTTCAGGCCTATAGCGTACTGTAATTATCTCTACAAGATAATTACACATCTTATGTGCCGGCGTATGGAGGGGATCATGCAGGACTTAGTCTCTTCGAACCAGGCGGCTTTCATAAAGGGGAGATCGATTGCTGAGCACAGTCTCCTGGCACATGAGATGGTGAGGGGTTTTAATAAACCGGGAAGGAAGAAGGCGTGCGTGAAGCTGGATCTGAGGAAGGCCTACGACATGGTTAATAAGGACTTTTTGTGCCACCTAATAACTGCCATGGGATTGGATGATCGATGGGTTGCGAGGATTCAGGAGTGCATCACGACGTCCACCTTCTCTGTCCTCATCCAGGGTACCCCGTATGGATTTTTCTGCAGCAACCGTGGACTCTGGTAAGGTGACCCATTGTCTCCTTACCTGCTCACGCTTGTCATAGAGTACTTCACTTATTTGATGGACACGACGATACAAAGGGGGAGGCTTGTCCCTCTGTTCAGGAGGGTCGAGCTGCCTGTCACTCATCTCATTTATGCCGATGACCTCCTGGTATTCCTTCAGCCTTTTATGGAAGGTATGAATACGATCTCGGAGATTATGGGTGATCTGGAAGCTCTCATTGGGCTTCAAATGAATCGAGAGAAGAGTCAGGTTTACTTCAGTTCCCTTTGTCCCTGGAAGGAGGAACGAGCCGTAGCATTGGGTGTGGAGAGGAGTGACCTTCCAGTGAAATACCTTGGTGTCCTCTGACAGTCAACTATGCTCGAGATCAGGACTGTCATAGTCTGCTAGAGTATGCCCAGAGGAGGGTGGAAGGCTGGCAGGCTGCTGGTCTATCTTTTGGGGGACGTATTGAGTTGGTTAGATCGGTTATCACGGCCCTAACTCAGTTCTGGCTCTAATCTATTCTGGTCCATGTCGCTACCATCCGGAAAGTGGAGAGTATCTGTGCCGATTTTATCTGGAGGGGGTGTATGCATGCTATCTCTTGGGAGCAGTTCTGCCGCCCGAGGAATGAGGAAGGGATGGGTTTTAGACCCTTGCTGGAGATCAGGGAGGCCTCGCCACTGAAGCTGGCATGTAGGTTCATTAAAAGAGGGTCTCTTTGGGCCGACTGGATGCACAGCAGATATGTGAAGCAAGGAAACTTCTGGACCTGTTCCACCGACAACTCTGTTACTTTCAAGCATATCTTGCGACATAGGGATGTACTCAAATCCTCCATCCTGCGGAACATAAGAGATGGAGTTGGAACGGACCTCTGGCTGGACCCATGGCTAGATCGACAATCTCTCCTAGAGATCCTGGGAGACCGACCGCACATGGAGGCTGGTAGGGGGCTGACGTGCTAGTGCATTATCAGGAATGGAGTATGGAGTCCTAAGTCATACCGTCATACTGAGGAGCTTGGGGAGGTTATCCGCACGGTCGGGATTGATCCGTCGCTGCCAGCTGATTGTTAGATCTAGAATCCGCCGGGAGCTACTGAGGAAGCTGGAGGGTTCAGGTTCCATAGCTGCTACAATTTTATACGGCATACTTTTCCTACTAGTGCCGACTACGAGTTCATTTGGTGCAAGGGACTGGCCAAGAAGATGCAGCTTTGTGTCTACCGATTACTGCTGGGTCGCCTGCTGACAAGGGACCGCCTCATCTTTTTTGGGATCCAGGTGTCCAACCCAAAGTGTGTGCCATGTGACTTGGCGAATGAATCTATGCGACACTTATTCTTTGAGTGTGAGGTGGCCTAATACATCTGGGATAAACAATGCCGAGTGTTGGGCGGATGTGACTCTGAAAGGGGGATCGGTGACATCATTAATGGGATTCGGGATCGAAGAGGGAGAGGGCAGAGCTGGTTCAAGACCGCTAGAGCTCGGCTGGATGTTGCGGTCTGTCATGTATGGAGGGAACGGAACCGTCGTATCTTCGAGGGACTTACCACCCCTCCTGTAGGCATCCTCCATAACATTGATTTTGATGTAAAAGCTATGAAAACCTGACGAGTGGGAGTCCCACTCTGATTGTAAGATTGTATGATTATGTGTTGAATTTGGAATAAAATTTACCCTTTTCCTATATATATATATATATATATATATATATATATATATATATACAAGGATGAATAGGATTCCTGCTATTAAGCATTCCTGAATGTTCTCGAAATAGCAGTAATTGGATTTGTCTTTATGGACCGTATAAATTAATTCCTTAACTACTCAATTTATCGCAAGATTTTGAACTAATCTGTACTGTAAAAAAGACAGATCCAATGGCTGCTATTTCGAGAACATTCCGGTATGATTAATAGCGAGGATCTCGATCCCTCTCTCTCTTTCTCTCTCTCTCTCTCTCTCTCTCTATATATATATATATATATATATATATATATATATATATATAATCTTCTACATTTGTTTGTGGTAGTGAATTTTAGTCTAAAACTATGTACTTCAATTTAAAAATAAAGAAACTTGATTTCTTAATAAGTATCAAAGTTATATTTTAAAAGATATCCAATGACCTATATAAGTACCAAAGAAGTACCTACGAAATACTCAAAATTACAATTAAAAATACAAATAAATTAAGTTTTGGGTACTTCTGTGATATGTACCTAGGAGTATCTGTATCCAAGGAGGACCTGTACCCGATAAGGGTCATGTTAAGTATTAGTATGTGTTAAGTATTAGTATTGGGCTTTAGTTCCACATTGGCTAGAATAATAGTAAGAGGGGTTAGCCTCTCCTATATATATGTAACTCCCCCTTTAATAATAAATCATCATATTATCTAGTATCAGAGCCAAAATCCTAGCCGTCATCCATCCCCTCTCTCCACAAAAAATCCCTAACCCTAACCTTGCTGCTACAGTACCCGCCCCCTACCTCTGCCTCCGTTGCCCCCGCTTCCTGATACCGCCACCCATGGCCATGCCGCCCCTACTAGGCCCCCTTCCTCCCCAAGCCGCTCCGTACCCCCCCACCCCCGACCCTGCTGTTGCGGCTAGCTGTTGCCCTGGTGCAAACTCCCTCCCCCCAACCCAGGCGCTCCCTCCCAAGCCCCCCAATCCTTCTCCATGGCTACAAATAGAAACCCTAACCCTTTTTTTTATGCAGCAGCCGCTCACTCTCTCAAAACCCTAATCTAAAAAAAAATTTGTTGAAATTCTCAGAGGGTAAACATTTTGTTTGTTTGCTGGAACCTCCGCCTCTCAACAATTAACTTAGGATTTTCATAGGGTAAACATTTGGTTTGTTTGCTGGAACCTCTGGCTCTCAATGTTAATTTCAAAAATTTAACAAAGAGCAGACAAGTTGTTTGTTTTGCATGAATCTTTGTTTCTTTTCTTGATTTTTTCATCAGGATCTAACAGAGGATAACTTGGGTTATCTCTCTGTTCTGACTTGTCTGATCCACAATCATGTCTGCTTCCTATGCGCGTGCTGGTTCTGGCCACGTTTCTAGCGCATTGGCAGAGGTGATGTAATAATCAAGTTAGACAGAACAAATCGACAGTCGAATTAGGAATCCTACAGGATGACTAGCACTGGGGAGAATAATAGTGCTACTAACACTAGTGTCGAAAACACAACGATGGGACCAACGGGCACTGGTGTGACGATTTTCTCAATTTGACTTGTCGATCGACGATTGGATGGAGTATAAGGTTACTCGACGTGGCGAAAGAAGGTCGAGAAAACGCTTCGAGGAACGGTTGCCGAAATATCTGACTGAGAACCCTCTAGCAGTAAGTGATCCCATATTTGAGCAATGTGAGACAAATGATAGTCGACTGTTTATACAGTTGATGAATTCAATGGAACCATTGGTGGAAGACGGTTCAGAATACTGATTCCGTAAAGGAATTATGGGAGGTCTTGACGACGACGTTTGATGGAAAACGTAATTTGTCTCGTATCTACGACTCGGTTGTTGGCGTGTACTGAGCAAATAAGGGAGACAAATCTCACAAGGACCACTTCAGGGCCTTTAAGGCTATGACTGATGAGATCGACCACATATTGCCTCTAACGACGGATATAAATAAAGCAATGACTCAACGTGAGTCGCTTCATGTCATGGCATATCTTGTCTCTTTACATCCTGATGCAGACTCTGCTCGTCCTCAGATTATTGCTGGATCTGATGTTCCGTCTAGAATGGAAGTACACTATTGTGTCCTTTGGGCAGCAATAGTCGTTGAGATCGCTTCGGATGATGCTCCTGCTGATACCACTTGATGCAGCATAATAGCGGAACGAACTTACCTTCGTGCTTGGCGAAGGCCAAGTCGATCGGTGATAACGATAATTGGACCATCGTTATTTGGCGAGAGCGAAGCAGTGCCACGAAAACTCCGAGGATGGCCTTTTGAGGGGTCCGCACGAAAGTTGCTTGAAAACCTTAAGTGAGGAGCTTCCAAATCCACGGAACAGTCGAGTCCACGACCAACAAAAGGAGAGAACAAATCTCAGAAAATTTAACCAAATACGGAAGGCCCTCTACGGTCTCAAACAATCACCTCGTGCGTGGTTTGGTCGATTTACACATGTTACTCAGTTTGGCATGTGTCAGTCAAACAAGGATCATTCGGTATTCTACCGACAGACATCGGCTGGAAGGATACTACTTGGTGTCTATATTGACGACATGATGATCACGAGAGACGACAACCAGGGCATTGCCGGCTAAAGAAGTTTCTGGGTGAACAATTTCAAACCAAAGATGGGATCGTTGTACTACTTCTTGGGCATTAAAGTCATACGGGGTAACCTGGACATTATAATGTCCCAGCGGAAGTATGTGCAGGACATACTAAATTATGCAGGAATGATGCAAGTTAAGGAAGCAAACTCTCCCATAGATTCAGGGGCAATGTTATTTCTAGATGAGGGGGTCCTGATGACCAATCCAAATCAGTATCTTCGAGTGGTGGTAAAACTTAGCTACTTGACGGTTATGACTCGGCCAGACATCTCTTTCGTCATAAGTATTTCAAATAGAATTATGGCTTCTTCAAGAATTCCACACTGGCAGACAGTTCTCAGAATTTTGTACTATCTAATCAAAAATCCGAAAAAATAAATTTGGATGGAGAATCATGGACATACTCATATTGAGTGCTTTACCGATGCTGACTGGGGTACAAGTCTGAAAGATAGACTGTCTACATCTGGCTGTTCGGTATTCATTGGCAGAAACTTGGTAATAGAAGAGCAAAAAGCATAATGTAATAGCACGGTCAAGTTCAGAAGCAGAATATCGAGCCATTGTCCATGGTACAGCAGAGGTGTTATCTTAAGTATCTTCTACAAGAACTGGAAGAAGAAGCTGGATCTAAAGCAGCTGATCTGTGGTGTGATAACCCGTCTGCTATCCACATTGCTACTAATCCTGTATTTCATGAAAGGACAAAGCACATTGAAATCGACATTCACTTTGTCCGTGATGAGTATACAAAGGGGATGATAAAGTTTTACCTTGTGAGAACCGTTGATCAGATAGTCGATATCTTCACGAAGTCTTTTTTGGGCCATCGGGTTCAATTTTTATGTAACAAGTTGGCATAATTGACATCTATGCTCCAGCGTGAGGGAGAGTGTTAAGTATTAGTATGTGTTAAGTATTAGTATTGGGCTTTAGTCCCACATTGGCTAGAATAATAGTGAGAGGGGTTAGCCTCTCCTATATATATGTAACTCCCCCTTTAATAATAAATCATCCTATTATTCTAATTCTACAGTTACAATTTCCTAGTCGGAGTACCCGTCCTTCATATATTACCAGGAATCGGTTTTATTGGATGATCTTATAATACAAGGAGAGCGCTTCATAGGTTACCAGGAATCCTTTATATTGGATGATGTTATAATACAAGGACAGAGATAGAAGGGAGAGACCAAGGTAAATATGAGAAATCAGTGTTTGTTGGATTGTTTATGTAGATTGGAGGTCAGGGGAGAGCGATAGGACACAAAGAGGTTTCAAATGTGAAGGGCCATTAGGGCACCGGTCTGGTGGCGTACTTTTGATTTAGGATATTTCTAATGTAACATTCACATTTTAATGACGCAACACTAAAGACACAGTTTTCAAAATTAAGAGCCCTTAGCGCATCGATAAGCTTTAGCGTGACATTGATTTAGTATATTTCTTATGTAGAATTCACACATTTTGGCAGATTTTGACACGAAGTCTTTATATCACGACATTGTTTTGGCATGTCCAACTGTATTTTGGAATAGCTTTGTCTGTTGGATACATATCAGGCACAGTCACATTGAGGTACAGTACCAATTTTTGGAGTATCCTTGCTTCCTAGCAGGACATGATGCTGACATGTTCAATATACAAACTGATGCACACCTGTGTTGTATGATGGTTGTTTCATGTCTGTGTCCCTACAACATAGCTTTGGATTTGTTTTGTTTGAGTGTTCGTAGGTAAAGGGCAATTTATGTCGGATCTACCTGGCTACCTGCAAATGATGTTACCAACCTCTACCTTTTGGATGAAGATGGACTTCCGCATTAAGATCAACAAAACTAATATTCATCTGTAATATAAACGGTTCTCTCCAGTGGCTGCGGGGGAGGGGGGCCTGGGGCTAGATAAAATATAGAAGGTTATCTACAACGGCGGCGGGAGATGGGGGCCAAGGGCTGGATAAATTAGTTACGCTTGTGCTTGCTCTTCTTGTATCATCAAGTACGAAAAGAGCATTCTAAATTATGAAGATAGTGAACACAAAACCTTAAAACAAGTATGAAAATGAATTTTCCAATGATATTTTGACTTTCTATATTGAAATGAATAAATAAATCATGTGAGTGTTAACAACCACTGTAGAACTCTTTTGATCTTTTTGCCCCTGTTGCAAACAATCCTGGCCCTGCCACTGGTTATCAATCCAGTAAAGTCTTTGCTATAATTACCATTCAACTATGTAAATATTGTAATGCCTTATTCTGGCCTTCTATTGGTATTTCGATAATCCCTAGAAGGCTAAAACTAGTACTGTCTGTGATTTCTTATATTAAATACACAATGTATTTGTTCCTCTTCATACTGCAGTTTCTAATATATTTTAGAGATTGGGGTGTATATCAAATGATTATACGTCATGGTGTTGACATAGGAATGAATGTAATATTGTAACATACACCTAAATGTACTTAAACTGGTCAAATGCATATTTGAAAATACTATTCTGCACCTTAGAAGCCAGAAGCGGAAGCGAGGGTGGGAGCGGGAGAACACGACTTCTTTGAAGAGTCTAAAGTTGGGAGCGTGTTGGGAGCTTGTGCTAATAAAATAGATTATGTTTGTTAACTATTATTATCAAAACTTATAAATATCTTAATATTTATTAGAATTTATAAAGTTCAGTTCAATGTTTCAAAAAGATCATTCGCATGTTGATTTTTTATGATGTCAAGGTAAATAATCTTTACTTTCTTGGTACTTTGATAAAAGTGTATTAAAAATCTTGTAACTTTCTTCTGAAAATTTATGTCCTCTTTTAAAATTATGGGAGGCGCTCATGTCGTCGGAGAAACGCGCTCCCGTCACCGGAGAAACGAGCTCCCCTCATCGGGGAAGCGAGCTCCCAACGAGCTCCCAAGTAAGAACCGCCGAATCGAGTTTATTACTGAGATTCGTTGACCTTCTAGGAGTTTCTGGCTTCTAAGTTTTGCAATGCTATAATTCTCAATATGCATTGCATCTTCAAACTTACAAAATTGTTTATTGTCTGATGCAAAATGAATTTCACACCAATAAAGCTGGTTAGCTGTATGCTTATTTATATTGTACATAAAATCCAGGGGTCCTAGGCGAATGCAAAGTGTCATGGACTCCATTCCTGCCTTAGTGGTTGAGCCAGGAGGCGAGGCACTGACACAGGAGGAATTCCTTATCAATGGCCTTGATTCTTTCTCGTCAGTGCCATTCTTCAGATCCAAGTTATCTATCGCAGACTACACATCTGCTTATTTCTCGGGTCACAAGGGTGAAAAGTTGGTGTTGAGGAACAAGGCACCAAGGTGGCATGAGCAGCTGCAGTGCTGGTGTCTGAATTTCAGGGGAAGAGTAACGGTTGCATCCGTAAAGAACTTTCAGCTTGTGGCGTCAGAAGAAAATGGACCAGCTAGTCAGGAGCAAGACAAAGTTATTCTTCAGTTTGGAAAAGTGGGGAAGGACTTGTTTACCATGGATTATCAATATCCGGTATCAGCTTTTCAGGCATTTGCTATCTGCCTCAGCAGTTTCGATACCAAAATAGCTTGCGAGTGAAGACAAGGGTGCGTGCTATTTCCATATGCTTCATTTACCATTATTTTTTATTAGATAAAGAAGTTAATATATAGAGCAAATTATGGTGTGGGCTGTCATATTTGTATGCGGACAATTGCATTTGTCCCACAACGACATTTTCATGAATACATACGTAAGGTATTACCAACTGTTTTCTCATTTCACATTTTACCATAATAGGTTTCCCTGGAAAACTAACAAATAAGAATTAAAGTGTATTGCACTTAACATGGCAGTTGGTAGAGTACCAGCTAGTTCATTCAATTCTAAAATATAGATGACACTGAGAGTTCAAATTCTTTTGCTAGATATAATATCCTGAATGATTCCTAGCTCATTACAAGTCAGGTATGAAGCAGGGATATGGTGTTGTGCTAGAGATGAACCGGACAAGACAGACACTCCAAAATACACGGGGACATTTGCCGTTTTGCCATGTCCCTGTCGTATTTGTGTCTGTGCAACAAAAAGTCAGTAACTTGTCAAACATTACTCAAAATTTCTTTCTAAATTTGGTACATGACTCTTAGAAGTTCCTATGAACAATTGAATCCACCTCCCACATCCGGCAAACTTGCGAAGTTAGCACTCTATGTACCTCCTCCAAAATTTGGAATGAGCAGTCTTCAATCTTTTGGGACGGAGTAATTAGGTTCTAAGAGGGACTAGTAAATATCTAAACAAGAGAAATATGGAAAGTAAATATCCAACCACGAACAGGAGAACCCTAGGGCTTTTCTCACGCCTCCTCCCCGACCGTCGGACCCACTCGCGGAGGGAAGGAGGAGGCCTGGGAGGAAGGGAGGGGGCGGGCGGCGGCGGCACCCCAGGTGGGGGGGGCCTGGAGGCGGGATCCGGGGGTCGGGCGGACCTCCACCGGTGTTGGCGCCGACCTGGGCGGAATTGACGACGACCAAGGGGGGGCGGCCGACCCCTCCCAGGCGGTGGCGGAGGGCAGGGCGGCCCGGGTGGCTGCGGCTTCTCCGGCGATCAACGGGTTGGCTTCAACGGCGATCAACGGGTTGGATGCTCCTATATTTGAATTTGGATCGGGATCCGGGGCTCGAGATGGCCGGATAGATGATGATGGCTGGACGACGGTGGTGAGACGACGTCCGGGAGGTGGAAGAGGGGCTCAAAATCAAGTAATGAATCGGAAGGGCCCTGGGAGGAACGGGAATAGGTCTACCATCGGCCTAGGCGGCACTAGGCGACAGGGAGGAGGACCGGGGCGCACTGCGTCTGGATGGCGGCCAAAGGCGACGGCGGAGGAGAAAGGAAGGGTATTGCTGGGGATGTCGGGAGTCAGAGGCCTCCGTCTGCCACTCCTCGGACGGTCACTGACGGGCCTCGTCCCAAATCCCGAAAGGATGTTTGTATGTCGGGTGGGAACAAGAGTCCGGTGTCGTTGGAGTATGTACCACCGATGCAGGTAGGCGGAGGCCTCTGAGCATATTTCCCAGCAGAGGAGATTGCGGAGGTTACGTTCTTCTGGAAGAACACGCTTGTGATGTATGTGTTGGGAAGTAAACCGTTCTACGGGCAGATACGGGAATATGCAGAGAGGGTATGGCGTCCCAAGGGGAGCATGGAGATCTTCTCCCGTGAGAATGGGTTTTACTTTGTGAAATTCGGCTTGGAGGAGGATGTGTCCAGGATTATTCAAGGAGGGCCCTGGTTCTTTGACGGGCGGCTCATTATCCTGAAGGAGTGGACACTGGAGTTGAGATGTGAGAAGGAGGTACTGAATGCGATTTTCTTCTGGATTCGCTTTTCCGAGTTCCCGGTGAAATACGGGAGCATCCCTCTGCTAATGAGATTAGCTAGCTTGGTCGGTAAGCCGATCAAAGCGGATGAGGCTACGGATTTCCGTACCAGACTGATGTACGCCAGGGTATTTGTGGAGATAAAAGGCTGAGACGGAGCTCTCGAGTATTCTCGAGTATCAGGTGACGTCCGGGGAGGTTCTGACTCAGGCTGTGGAGTATGATTGGGTTCCCCCAATGTGTTTCCTCTGTGAGTGCTTTGGTCACTCCTCTAGTGCTTGCCTGACTAGAGGGACGAAGATAGCTAGGTCCTCAGCAGCGCAGATAGAGGTAGTTGAGCCAGAGTTGGCGTCCAGTCCCATCACCGGAGTGGCGTCGACAGTCAGGCCGACGGAGGAGGACTCTCTGATGGAGGGGGACAGGAGGTCAGAGACTGACATCTCGCCGAGACAGGAGGGTTCTCAGGACGCGATAGTCCCGTTCAGGCCCCAGAGGAGTATGGTGACCAGGGGTATGAGTTCCCTGGATAGCAACAGGATGGGATGAAGACTTCTATGGTGGAAAAGGTTTATAGCAGGAAAAGGCATGCCCCGTCCCCACGGAAAGATGAGCTCCAGCCAGGGGGGCTCGATGATCAGACCGTGGCCGACCCAGATTGGACCTTTACACTTTCCAGGATTCAGGCCCATCTGGCACCCTCCTCGGAGACGGGGATGGGGGAGGATATAGATCTGACGGACGGGACACTTCCCTCGGGTGTCAGTCCAGATGGAGTACAGGGGGACCCCACATTAATTAATTAATGTCGGTCCTTGCCTGGGACATTCGTGGAGGGTGTTCTATTGGGAGATGGAGGGAGATTAGTGACGTTCTGAAGAGGGAGAAGTGTGGCATTTCTATTCTACTTGAGACGAAGATTAGAGGGGTGACTATGTTATCTCGCATGACTCCTGGAAACTGGGCGCAAACTCACAACCTGGATCTCTGTGATATGGCTAGGATCTGGGTTCGGTGGAACAGAGATAGTTGGGAGGGGGAACAGGTTCTGATGACAGAGCAGCTTATTGGCATATCCTTTATAAACAAAGGAGGATTCCACTTCATTCTTGGCGCAGTTTATGGGCACAATGATAGGCGACTTCGTGAGACCTTGTGGGAGGACATTGTGCGCGTAGGACGTATGGCGGAGCACCTTCATCTTCCCCTGCTGCTTATGGGAGACTTCAATGCCATGCTACATCGACAAGAGAAGGTGGGAGGTCGCCCGGTGCCGGATCCAATCTTATACGACTTCCAGAGGTGTCTCCTCTTGTCTCGGCTGAGGGGACTGGAGAGAGCATGACACATCTGGACCTGACACAATAAGGCGGCTCACAACAGGATCGCCTGTCAGCTTGATAGGACTTTGGGAAATAGCGAATGGTTTCGTTACTTTCCGAATTCCATGGCGGAAGGGCTAGCGGTAGGGACCAGCGATCACTCCCGTATCCGGGTAGGTCTCTCTGAGAGGTTCACTTGGAAGACTCGGCCATTCCGTTACAACAATGGCTGGTACCTCTCTGCGGGATATGAGGAGGTTGTTATGGGAGGGCTGCAGTATACTCGAGAGGGCACGGCTCAATTTTGCATGGTTCACAAACTCAAACAGGTCAAGAGAGCTATTCGGGATTGGGTGAAGAAGATGCCGCGGTCTTCCCTGGAGGAAAAGGAGGCCGAGCTTCGAGAGGTACATAAAGCTTTGCAGACTGACATACTGAGCGGGGAGTTGGTGGCTAGGGAGAGGGACCTGATTGCGGAGGTCAACATCATGAGGCTTCAGCAGGAGATTAGTGCGGTCCAGAGGGCCAAGTGTTCATGGCTCAAGGATGGGGATCGCTGCAGCAAGTTCTTCTACGATGTGATCCGTGCCAGACATCACCTTAACAGCATCCCCAGGCTGCTAAATGGCGAGGGCAGGCTTGTTGGAGACCCAATGGAGATTCAGGAGGAGGCAGTCAGGTTCTATTCTGACTTATATCAGCAGACTGATTATTCTATCACGTTTCCAGGTCTTGTCACGAAGAGGCTGGTGACGCACCATGGGAATAGTTTGCTGTTGGCCCCTGTGAGATTGGAGGAGGTGGAGGCTATTGTGATGAAGGCAGATCCTAATAAGGCTCTGGGGCCTGACGACTTCTCTTATGGTTTCTTTAGGCGATACTGGGGTGAGCTAAAGTTCTCAGTCCTGGAGGCGGTGCAAGAGTTTTTCTTGGAAGGGAAGTTGTTGAAGGAGCTGAATCACACATTCTTGACCTTGGTTCCGAAGAAGGAGGGCGCGGCATCCCTCACCGACTTCAGGCCTATTGCGTATTGTAATTATCTGTACAAGATAATTACCCACCTCATGTGTCGTCGTATGGAGGGGATTATGCAGGGCTTGGTGTCTCGGAATCAAGCAACTTTCATCAAGGGGCGCTCGATTGCTGAGCACAGTCTTCTTGCACATGAGATGGTGAGAGATTTCAACAAGCCGGAGGGGATGAAGGCCTGTGTGAAGCTAGATTTGCGGAAAGCTTATGATACGGTCAACATGGACTTCCTTTGCTACCTTATGCTTGCTATGGGGTTTGATGAGAGATGGGTGGCGAGGGTGAGGGAGTGCATATGCTCCCCCACATTTTCGGTCCTCATACAGGGTACTCCATATGGATGCTTCAAGAGCAACAGGGGACTGCGGCAGGGGGATCCTTTTCCCGTACCTGTTCACTCTGGTGATGGAGTACTTCACTTGTATGATGGACCTGGCTGTGCATAGTAGGAAGATTGTCCCTCTTTTCAGGCTGGTCAAGCCGGTGGTGTCTCACTTGATCTATGCTGACGACCTCTTGATATTCATGCATCCGTCTATGAGGAGGATGAGGGCGCTTTCAGATATTATGGAGGAGTTTGGGAGGTTGTCTGGTCTTCAGCTGAACAAGAAGAAGAGCAGGATTTATTTCAGCTCTCAGTGCACCCTCAAGGAGGAAAGGGCCCTTGCTCTGGGAGTGAAGAAATGAGAGTTACTGGTGAAGTATCTGGGGGTTCCGTTGACGGTCAATTATGCTAGGGATCAGAATTGTCACAGCCTGGTGGATTTTGCCCAAAGAAAAGTGGAAGGCTGGCAGGCAGCTGGATTGTCTTTTGGTGGCCGTATTGAGCGGGTGAGGTCTGTTATTTCTGGCATCGCTATGTTCTGGTTGCAGTCGATTCAAATTCCGGTAGCTACCATAAGGAAGGTGGAGACTATTTTTGCTAATTTCATCTGGAGAGGAGGTATGCATGCGATCACTTGGGAACAACTCTGCCGGACCCGGGAGGAAGAAGGAGTGGGGTTGCGATCTGTTCGGGGCGGTTAGGGAGGCATCTGGGATGAGGATGGCGTGGCAGTTCATCAAGGGAGGTTTCCTTTGGGCAGAGTGGCTGGCTAGCAGATATTTGCGGCGGACGAATTTCTGGACATGCAGGATTGATAACAATTTTTCGGTCTCATTTAAGGCTATCCTTAGGTGCAGACCGGTTCTCCAGTCTGCTATATGCAGGATTATGAAAGATGGGACGAACACTGATATCTGGCTCGACCCGTGGATGGGTAATAGTTCCCTTCTGGAGATCTTGGGTGAACAGATGGACAGAGAGGCGAGCAGGGGAGTAAAATGTAGTCGGATCATCAGGATGGGATCTGGAGGCCTGAGGAGTATCCATTCACGGCTCAGTTTGGAGAGGCGATTCGTCAGATCACTATTGATACTAGCTAGCCTGCGGACTCCTGAAGATGGGTTGACCCTGGTTCGGTTGGAGGGTCAGGGATATTCAGTTTTAAAAGTTGCTACAATCTGGTTCGAACTCCACATGACAGGATTGCGGAGTATGACTTTATCTGGGCGAAGGGGATTGCTCGCAAAATGCAACTTTGCTCATACAGACTCCTTCTAGGCAGGTTGATGACGAGGGACAGACTTCTCAGATTTGGATGCAGATTCCAGACCCGAAGTGTGTACTCTGTACGGGTGATGCCGAATCTATGGGCCACCTATTCTTTGAGTGTCCAATGACTTGGCACATCTGGTTTGAGCAGTGCATGCGATCGATGGGTGGAGTTGGCAGTGCCAGAGATATACGGGGGATCCTCAGCTGGATCAGAGATCGCCGAGGCATGGACCCTGGTTGGGCCAAGATTGCTAGAGTTAGACTTGCAGCATCAGTTTGACATGTCTGGAGGGAGCGTAACAGGCGTATCTTTGAGGGACGGGCTACTCCACCAGTAGGAATTCTACATAATATAGAATTCGATGTATCTGTACTGACCCCTTAACTGGGGAGGGAGAGATGTGAGAATAGTGTATTGTAATACCTTTACTGCGATTTGCGTGGAATAAAAAATTTACCCTTATTATATATATATATATATATATATATAAGTGACACATTTCAATGTTGATTTGTTCTCACAAATTGCTACTCCAATTTGACAGCCTATCTCTATAACTAACCCTTGTTTTTGTTGGCAACGCTGCATGGTGATTTTGATATCTTACACAATTCTTCTAATGAGATACACCTTGTTAGTCTTCTCATTTTCATATAGCCTTTTGTTCCTCAAGATACGCCATACTGTGACTGTGAATTAGCAAGATATTACCTATATTCTTTGACTCAAATGACTACGTATCTCTGTGATTTCTTTGTTCATTATGCACATGTCTTAGGCTTCTGGGAAGTGTCGACATGCATAACTTTCATATATATGCTGAATAAGAGCATTTGAAATACAAGCGCTTTATGTTCTCTGGTTTCCCTTTTCGACATATTCCACCTTCAATTTATATACAGATTGCCCATAGCTCTCTTATATAAATAATAGATCATCTTTTGACTTCTTTTTGAACCACATCATATTAAACCACTGCATATTACAGTATGCATTTCTGCTGACATGATAAGCATTCTTGTAAGTAATAGTACCACTTGGAGTTACAGTACATTGCCACATGCCCTCTTTATTTCATGCAAACTTTGTGTTTTTCTGATAGTAGCATTGAGTGAGTTGGAATTGCAGTACATTGCCAGATGCCCATCCTCCAATATATAGCTAATCTTTACATTACGTTGCAAACGGATAAAGGTTGACCACACCATTCTATCAATTAGTTTGCCTTGTAACCATAGATTGCCACAAATACTACTTTGCCTTCCATTTGCAGCTCATCTGATAATGTTTTGCTGTCCACTAGTTCTTTTTCTAAGCACTATCGTGAAGATGACAGATGCATGACATTCCATCCTTGAGTCCCAAACATTACTTTCTTTCATTCAATATCTAGCTTTCATCAATTCAGCCCAATGGTTCTTTGATGTGATAAGTGTCCATAATAACATCAGTGCTTGAGCTTCCTTGGTGTCTTCTAGTCTTCTCAACCATGTTCCTCCTTCAATCTTAGGTATGCAAAACAAATCCCAATCAGTTGTGTGTTATCCTCCCTTCCATGTGAAGTTAAAGCACATTATTTCTATCTTCTTTAGAGCAGCTCTTGGGACTTGGATAGCCTGCAATCAGTATAGGTTCATGGATGTGATCACAGCTCTAAGTAGCTAAATTCTACCTCCAATGGGCAGCGTGTGAGTTTGCCGCCCTTCTAATCTTATGCTAGATCACTCCAGTAAAATTTTGCAATCATGATAAGTAGTTTGTTTATGGATGAAGGCGCACTCCAACATATCTCACTAATACTTATCCCTCTCCTAATTTGCTTGACGCTAGCCTTTCTAGTGCAATGCTTATTGACATAGACCTTTCTTGTCTCACTATTTAACTGTAGCCATGTCATCCTTCAAATTGATATATTGTTATCCTTTATGCTCCTAATGCATATTCTGGAAGGTTTAAGAAATATCAGTAGGTGATCAACATAGATTATATGCAGGGGAGCAGCCAGAAATTAGATTAAGAAGGAGGGGGGGGGGGGGGGGGGGGGGGGGGGCACAAAGTAGGACCTAAAAACTATGTTGCATGGACATACATATAAAATTGATATGGACACTCGGATACAAACACAGCTTCAATATTGGTGTACTGGAGTGTGTACTACGGCAATTATGATCCAACAAGAAGTCACTCAAAGAAAATAACATTTTTGGGTGTAATGTCTCTCCTTGCTAACTTAAAAAAACGAAAACAATATGAACATGAATTTTTTTTAAGCGGAAAACATAAAAAACTTGTATTCAATGTTGTGGATCATTTTTGTTGTCGTTATTGTTCCTTTGGAAGTCGAGAAGAAAAGCTTTTATTTATTTTTTCTCTTTTCCTCAATTTCTCTGTACATATACTGCCTAGTTTTCTCTCTATTAATTTCTTTCTTTATATAGTATATATCTCTATATAGTATATAAGTGTACAGTGCTGTTTTTGTCTCCTCCCTAATTTTTTTTTTTCTGACACTACATATTTTGTGATTATCTGCTTTCCTAATTTATTTCTTTGGGGGGTGGGTTGGGGGGGGGGGGGGGGGGGGGGGGGGCAAGAGACATAATTGCAGCCATGTACAAACTAATACATACCTAGTATTAGAGTTATTTTCGTCCCCCGCTCCACCCCCAATAGGAGGCTTAATATTATCAAATAGTGGGTTAATTCAACTCAAGGATAAATTACACGATTATCCTCCACCCCCCCCCCCCCCCCCCCCCCCCCCCCCCCCCCCCCCCCCCCCCCCCCCCCCCTTAAAGTACTGTTAATCATTCCAAACTTGTGTCTATTAACAATTATGGGACAACCACCATAAATATAATTGAAATATCAACAGCCATGCCAAAACTAAAAACATAACAAAGTAATTTATCGAGGAAAACAACATGAAAAATTAGTCCATAGCAAAAAAACCTAGCATGCTGAAAAAGGACGGAGTAAAATCATATTTATTGAAGGAAAATAAATTGACAATATGTTTAATATTGTTGTATGTTGTCACTGAACGTTGGTGTGCCGCGACATGTAACTGGTGCTCCACTGTTTTCTTCTTTGTTTCTTGTTAGAGGGTAGAAGAAGATAGAGAAGAGAAGTTACAGGTTGAAATTTTGCAAAGAAAAATTTAGTGTTGTTGTTTGGGAACATGGGGTTACTTCTGATTGACTTTTATCCAATAAAGTTAACTGTTGGGTTCGGGATATTTGATTTTGACAAAATCCGCTTTTGAATCAATCCTAACAGTGATTGATTGGACTGATTAACAATTTAGCTTGATTACTTGATTTTTGTCATGTTAAGCAGTTTGGTTGTTTATGAGCCCAATTAATAGGATTCCAATCGGACCTGGCAAAAAAGTCTGTAAAACCATTTTAATAATACTAGTTCATCCCTTGCCTCCTCCAACTCCACGAGGTTATTGAAGTACATAACTAATGTAGACAGATATAGGGAAAGTGGTTTACTTTGCTTCAGTCCTTCATAGATTATTTCTGTATACTAAGATATAGGTTCTCCATCAGATATGATCATTGAAGTTCATGAGTGTTATCATGTGGCAAACAAACTCTCTGTTCACTTTATAATTTCTCTCGTCTAGATTAACTTTTTCATGAAAGAATTTCCTACATCTTTCTCCTGTTAGGGGCTGTTTGGTTGGCTGTTAGTGTTCCTCCTGTAATTTGGGTTGTAGCATTTACACCAATTCTAGTGTTTTCTAGAAATGATTAGATATTTTCATTGAGAGAGAGAGAGAGAGAGAGAGAATGGAAAACGGGATATATATATATATATATATATATATATATATATATATATATATATTGGAAAAAGGTAAATTTTATTCCAAATGAAAGCCATAATCATACAACATACAATCTGAGTGGGACTCCCACTCACTCACTCAACACTCATCCATTCTCCATAGCATTCACATCAAACTCGATATTATGGAGAATGCCAACCGGAGACGTGACTAGTCCCTCAAAGATCCGGCGGTTTCGCTCCCGCCAAACATGCCAAACCGAAGCTGCCAGACGAACTCTGGCTGTGCGGAACCAGTCCTGACCTCGACCCCTGCTATCTCGTATCACCTGGATGATGTCACCAATGCAATTACCAGAGGCGCACACTCCCAATACCCGACTCTGCTCCGACCATATCTGCCATGCCAGAGTGCACTCGAAAAAGATATGCTTAATAGACTCCGGCTCTAAACAGCAAAGCACACATTTGGGGTCTGGCACTGGCACTCCGAAAGAACTCAGGCGATCCCTCGTCAGGAGGCGTCCCAGAAGAAGCTTGTAAACACACAACTGCATCTTCCTGGCCAGACCCTTACACCAGACGAAATCGTAATCAGAACTCAGAGGGTAAGTGTCACGCCCCGCTCCCGAATAATCGGATACGAGTCGGACACGTCCAGCCTTCGTCGTTGGACACGACGAAGTAAGCTGTACAATACTAAGGAAAACTCACAGTCACAATGTAATGTAAACCAAAACACAGCTTTTATAACGTTCCCAGAAATCACCAATATCCATCAAGTGTTTTTAAAAAAAATACAAACTCAGCCGGAGACAAATCCGGTCCAATGAAATAATATACAATAATGAAATCTCTAAGATACAATCTCCAGAAAAATAAACTGAAATAAAAACTGCAATATCCAAGCAATCACCAGCTCCATGTAATCTCCCACTTACCTGCAACGATCCTATCAGGAAAAGAGCAAAGTACAACCCTGACTAGACAATATACAATGTAATCTGTGATCCAGAGTACAAGGTAAAACCAGAATACCAGAAAACTAGAACATGAAATGAAACTGAAACTGCGGTACCAGAAAATGAAATGTAAAACTGCAGGCAATGGATGACAATCAAGATGCTAGACAATGAACACGGCTATCAATGTACAAGGCAATCAATCACGACAATCAATATGCAATTGTGACCATTTTGAAATATTAAAACTAATGTGTGACCGGCTTAGGAACAATCAATCAATCAATCAATGAGGCAATCAATTCTACAAGGTACGGCTTCATCGTACGTGAAGTGTACGATTAGGCTATCTTCAATACCTATGTTGGGTGTGGTCACACAAAAGCTAATATTTTCCCCAATCCCCCAATGAACAATGACTCACAAGCAATGAACAATGATATAAGATAATCGTGTGAAATTCGTGTCAGATATGAGAACATGGCACATGAAGGTAAGACAAAAAACAAGGTACAAGTCAAGTCAGTGTACTTGCCTCGGTTTGGTTGCACGAGAGTAGTACTGCATGGTTGTCAATCACCTGGTAATATTTGTACAATTATTAGGGCTTTGATATTAATGACAATATCTAACTATATATTGTCCAAAATTAGCTAATAATATTTTAACAAATAATACTAGAAATCTTTTACTAAATCATTTGTGCTAGAAAATATGTATACATAAATGTTTTTAGAAGATAATTGCTAGTTAAAACTATTTCTAACCATATTTTAGCAAAGCTTACTCATTAAAGAATACTTGGAAAATATTTTACAAAATAAAGCATTTGCTAAAACTAGCTTGCTAATATATTGTCAATTATAGACTATAAACCCATTAGACTCTAACAAGGTATTATACTAAAACTTCCTACAAAATATTTATTAATGAACTTTGGTAAAATATTTATTTGAAATACATTTTCCTAGGATTAAGAGTTAATAATTTATTTAGCTAATAAAATATTATTAACTACATAGATAATTTCAACAAGATAAAATAATAATAATATGATTTAATCAAGAAATTAACATTTATTATTTAGAATATTTTAAGTCCAAACTTACTAGCAACTATTAGCCCACAAAATAATCCTCTGCTATATATTCCAACTAACAGATAGTCCAATCTCTAAAATCAATTCTTCCAAGTTAGCACATTTAGTTAACAACAACATAGGTTTACTAAAATCTAAACTCTCATAAGCCCAACTCATAAAGCTAACCCACGCAGCAACAGTCCATAACAAGACACTCAAACCCGGCCCATTCTGATAAAATTCAACCACAACTTAATAGTTTCAACTAAGCCTAAACTATTCAGCCCGAGACCCGGCCCATCCCAACTATTCTCACAAATTAATTTTCAAAGGGATTTTCAAATAGATTTCAAATTCAATTTTTTTCCAACAGGATTGAAACTAATTTCAGAAATCAAATATTTTCTTCAGCAGTTTTTGAAAAGAACAGACATCCAATTTCAGCAGGTTTTTTCAATATTCAAACAACTAGTTACTCACAACAATTTACATAATTATTGATAACAGGAATAGTTATTAAATAATTACTTAGTAACCAATTTAGTCAATAAAATCATAGCTGCCACCATTATTAATTACGAAAATAATTATTAGCAAATCTTTTCTTAACAATTCAAAAGAACAATAATAATTTTTAAAATCAAATTATTTAGGACTTCAAGAGAATTAGTATATTAATAGAAGAAATTTCTATTACTCAATATATTCAATCGAAATTAGGAATTTTTGTAAGAAATAATATTTAAATTTAAAAAAATTAGAAAAATCTTAAAATTTACCGAATACGATTTTGGGAGTTACAAATCTACCCCCCTTACAAAAATTTCGTCCTCGAAATTTCAAGGATTTTGCAATGTACAAAAATTCAATCAAAATTTATTAAAGGCAACCAGAGAACTAAATGATTTATTATGGAGCAAAAATAATAAGGACTAACAAGTAGTCACTAGACAATAGGAAATACTGTAGATGCAAGAAAACTCAGGGACAAGCCTCAAATAGGCAATATAAAAGAAATACAACTACTACAAGCAAGTAAAAAAAATAACAGTCCATCCGGCTGCGCTCCTGCAGCTACTACTGATCCTCATAAACTGGGTCCTCCTGCTGCTGCTCTGGTACTGGCCCCTGACGAGTGAAAGTCGCAGGACAATCCCTCACTTGGTGAGTGGCAGATCCACAAACCAAACACTGCCCTAACTTCTGGCGGCATTCCTCGCCACGGTGTCCCGGTCTCTTGCAGTAAGCACAAGAAAGATACACCGGGGTCTGGATCTGTCTCTGCTGCCTCGGTGATGCCGGTGCTCAAACATGATGCTGATGCTGAGGTGGCCTGTGCTGGGTGTCGGTCCGCTTCGGTGGACCCTGGGAACTGCTGGCGCCAATATCTCTGTCCCGCTTGAGTTTCGGATCCATTTCCTTCTCCACTCCCTGAGCAACTTTAAGAATGCTCGCATATGTAGTGGCCTGACTAATAGCTACTGCATGACGTAGCTCCCTGGTGAGACCCTTCTTGAACATTCAAGCCCTGTCCTTCGGCGTGCTGACTAGGTTCTTTGCGAACCTGCTGAGTCGGGTGAACTCGGATGTATACTGGGCCACTGACATATTTCCCTGCTGCAATGCTTCAAATTGCATCCTAAGCTCGTCCCGCTCCACGTCCGGGAAGAACTTCTCCTGGAAAAGCAGCTTGAAATCTTTCCAGGAAACTCCGGGCTCTGCTAACTGGGGCTCCTCCCGGTACCAAGCCCTAGCGATGTCGAAAAGTCGCATGCTCGCAACTTCGACCTTCAAATCATCCGGGATCCTCGCCATCTTCAATGACCGTTCAGCATTCTCCAGCCATTCGTCTGCGTAGACTATTCCCTCATCGCCCCAGAAATCCATCGGGCGGAGGAACTGATATTCCTTGGCAGTTCCTGGCCTCGGCGCTGCTGGTGCCGGCGGTGCTGGCGGAGCTGGCTCTCTGGTCCTGAGTGCGTCGACGACGGTCTCTCTGAACTGTGCGGCCTGCTGACTCTGAGTCTCTCTGAACTGTGCAGCCTGTTGATTCTGGGCCTCCATGAATTGTTGGAACATGGCCATCACTTGCGTGCCATCGAACATCATCGTTGGTGGAATCGGCGGAGGCGGAGGCGGTGCAAGCTGCTCCTGTGCACTGGGTGCAGATTGCTCACTGGTCCCAGCGTTCGTCGTGGCGACCGTCCTGCAAAAGAAATAAACTGTTGATTGCTATATCCTATAAAAATCACAAACTATCCTAAAAATCATAAGTAAATCAAATTTTTAAAATTTTTAAACATCAATAACCATAAACCATAAACTATTAATCATAAATCTTTTTCATAAACCATAAACCATTTTCATAAACCATTTTTTTTTATAAACCATAAACCATTAATCATAAATCATAAACCATTTTCCTGCGGTTCCTATGCTGTGATGAGTTTTCCTTAGCTTTCGCTGGTCCCCCAATAACACTTATTTGCCTAAGTGTCATTAGGATTGAGACCTGCATGGGCCACCACTAAAAACATGTCACGTCCCGCTCCCGAATAATCGGATACGAGTCGGACACGCCCAGCCTTCGTCGTTGGACACGACGAAGTAAGCTGTACAATACTAAGGAAAACTTACAGTCACAATGTAATGTAAACCAAAACACAGCTTTTATAACGTTTCCAGAAATCACCAATATCCATCAAGTGTTTTTAAAAAAAATACAAACTCAGCCGGAGACAAATCCGGTCCAATGAAATAATATACAATAATGAAATCTCTAAGATACAATCTCCAGAAAAATAAACTGAAATAAAAACTGCAATATCCAAGCAATCACCAGCTCCATGTAATCTCCCACTCACCTGCAACGATCCTATCAGGAAAAGAGCAAAGTACAACCCTGACTAGACAATATACAATGTAATCTGTGATCCAGAGTACAAGGTGAAACCAGAATACCAGAAAACTAGAACATGAAATGAAACTGAAACTGCGGTACCAGAAAATGAAATGTAAAACTGCAGGCAATGGATGACAATCAAGATGCTAGACAATGAACACGGCTATCAATGTACAAGGCAATCAATCACGACAATCAATATGCAATTGTGACCATTTTGAAATATTAAAACTAATGTGTGACCGGCTTAGGAACAATCAATCAATCAATCAATGAGGCAATCAATTCTACAAGGTACGGCTTCATCGTACGTGAAGTGTACGATTAGGCTATCTTCAATACCTATGTTGGGTGTGGTCACACAAAAGCTAATATTTCCCCCAATCCCGCAATGAACAATGACTCACAAGCAATGAACAATGATACAAGACAATCGTGTGAAATTCGTGTCAGATATGAGAACATGGCACATGAAGGTAAGACAAAAAACAAGGTACAAGTCAAGTCAGTGTACTTGCCTCGGTTTGGTTGCACGAGAGTAGTACTGCATGGTTGTCAATCACCTGGTAATATTTGTACAATTATTAGGGTTTTGAAATTAATGACAATATCTAACTATATATTGTCCAAAATTAGCTAATAATATTTTAACAAATAATACTAGAAATCTTTTACTAAATCATTTGTGCTAGAAAATATGTATACATAAATGTTTTTAGAAGATAATTGCTAGTTAAAACTATTTCTAACCATATTTTAGCAAAGCTTACTCATTAAAGAATACTTGGAAAATATTTTACAAAATAAAGCATTTGCTAAAACTAGCTTGCTAATATATTGTCAATTATAGACTATAAAACCATTAGACTCTAACAAGGTATTATACTAAAACTTCCTACAAAATATTTATTAATGAACTTTGGTAAAATATTTATTTGAAATACATTTTCCTAGGATTAAGAGTTAATAATTTATTTAGCTAATAAAATATTATTAACTACATAGATAATTTCAACAAGATAAAATAATAATAATATGATTTAATCAAGAAATTAACATTTATTATTTAGAATATTTTAAGTCCAAACTTACTAGCAACTATTAGCCCACAAAATAATCCTCTGCTATATATTCCAACTAACAGATAGTCCAATCTCTAAAATCAATTCTTCCAAGTTAGCACATTTAGTTAACAACAACATAGGTTTACTAAAATCTAAACTCTCATAAGTCCAACTCATAAAGCTAACCCACGCAGCAACAGTCCATAACAAGACACTCAAACCCGGCCCATACTGATAAAATTCAACCACAACTTAATAGTTTCAACTAAGCCTAAACTATTCAGCCCGAGACCCGGCCCGTCCCAACTATTCTCACAAATTAATTTTCAAAGGGATTTTCAAATAGATTTCAAATTCAATTTTTTTCCAACAGGATTGAAACTAATTTCAGAAATCAAATATTTTCTTCAGCAGTTTTTGAAAAGAACAGACATCCAATTTCAGCAGGTTTTTTCAATATTCAAACAACTAGTTACTCACAACAATTTACATAATTATTGATAACAGGAATAGTTATTAAATAATTACTTAGTAACCAATTTAGTCAATAAAATCATAGCTGCCACCATTATTAATTACGAAAATAATTATTAGCAAATCTTTTCTTAACAATTCAAAAGAACAATAATAATTTTTAAAATCAAATTATTTAGGACTTCAAGAGAATTAGTATATTAATAGAAGAAATTTCTATTACTCAATATATTCAATCAAAATTAGGAATTTTTGTAAGAAATAATATTTAAATTTAAAAAATTAGAAAAATCTTAAAATTTACCGAATACGATTTTGGAAGTTACAGGAAGTGTGCCGGATAAGATTGTAGCAACTCCGGAACTGGAACTCCCCCGAGACCGAAGATGCTCCAGTCGGCTCCCAGATCCACCGATCCGCAGACAAAGCCGGATCAGTGAATGTAGACATAATGAGCCCTCCCAGCTCCTCAGTGTACCTATAAGATTCCGGCCTTCACTCTCCATCTCGTAAGATCCGACTACACGTCAGACCTCGCCTGTCCTCCGAATGAGTCGGGGATCCCCTGATGTCTAGCAACGAATGCCGATCTATCCAAGGGTCCCGCCAGAGGTCCGTACCCGACCCATCCTTCATGACCCTCCGGATAGCAGACTTGAGCACACCCCTGTGTCGCAGGACAGTCTTGAACGTAACAGAATGGTTGTTATCAGGAGAACACGTCCAAAAATTGCCCTGCTTCACGTATCTGCTGTGCATCCAGTCCGCCCAGAGAGACCCTCCGCTAATGAATCTCCAGGCCAGCTTGAGCGCTGAGGCCTCCCTGATCTCCAGCAACGGCCTGATCCCCACACCTCCCTCCTTCCTGGGATGACAGAGCTGCTCCCACGAGATCGCATGCATGCCCCCCCCTCCAAAGAAAATCAGCACATAGACGCTCCACTCGCCGAATAGTGGCCACCGGGAGGAGGATGGACTGTAGCCAAAAGTGGGCCACAGCCGAGATCACAGATCTGATCAGCTCTATGCGTCCGCCAAAAGACAGACCGGCGGCTTGCCAGCCTTCTACTCTCCGCTGGACATACTCTACCAGGCCCTGGCAGTCTTGATCCCGCGCATAATTGACTGTGAGGGGTACGCCTAAATAACGCACCGGAAGATCACTCCTCGCGATACCCAGGACATCAGCCCGCTCCTCCTTCTGGGAACACCGGGAGCTGAAGTATATCCGACTCTTATCCCTGTTCAGCTGGAGACCCGAGAAGGACTTCAGATCTTCTATAATATCCGCAAGCGTCTGTAACCCCATCGTCGAAGGCTGGATGAAGACCAGAAGATCATCAGCATATATAAGGTGGGTAACTGGGGGGTCCATCCTCCGAAACAGAGGTACCAGCCGTCCACGGTGCACTGCCAGGTCCATCAGACAAGAAAAGTATTCCATCACAAGCGTGAACAGGTAAGGGGACAATGGGTCACCTTGCCTAAGCCCACGGTTGCTCTGGAAGTACCCATAAGGAACGCCCTGGATGAGAACTGAGAAAGTAGGGGACGTGATGCACTCCCTGATCAACGCAACCCAGTGATCCGCGAATCCCATGGCAGATATCAGATGACAGAGAAAGTCCCGATTGACCATGTCATACGCCTTCCTCAGGTCCAGTTTAACACAAGCTTTCTCCCCACCAGGTCTGTTGAATCCCCTCACTATCTCATGCGCCAGGAGGCTATGCTCCGCAATCGACCTCCCCTTGATGAATGCAGCCTGATTAGGAGAAACCAAGTCCTGCATGATTCCCTCCATCCGCCGGCACATAAGGTGCGTAATTATCTTATAAAGATAATTACAACATGCAATAGGTCTGAAATCTGCCAATGCTGTCGCGCCCTCCTTCTTAGGCACCAAGGTCAAGAAAGTGTGATTTAGCTCCTTCAAAAGCTTCCCCTTAGTGAAGAACTCCTGGACCACCTCCAATACCTGAAGCTTCAGAATATCCCAATGGCGCTTGAAGAACCCACTGCTGAAGCCATCTGGACCAGGAGCCTTGTTGGGGTCCGCCATCTTGACAATAGATTCCACCTCCTCCAAAGTGACAGGGGCAAGTAGGATGCTATTCCCAAATGGAGTCACCAACCGCTTCGTAACAACCTCTGGGAACACGGACAGGTAGTCAGTCTGGAAATATAAATCAGAATAGTACCTGACAGCCTCGCCCTGTATCTCAGTCGGCGTCCCCACTAGAGTGCCATCCGCATCAAGAAGCTGGGATATGTGATTCCGATTCTGTCTAGTCCGGATAACGTCATAAAAGAACTTGGAGCACCGGTCTCCATCCTTCAGCCAGGAACATTTGGCTCGCTGAGCCGAGCTAATTTCCTTCTGCAGCCTCAGAATGTTGACTTCTCCAATCAGCTCCTTCTCTCTAGCCGCCAGATCTCCATTAAGCATGTCAGCTTGTAAATTCTGCTGCAAAGATCTCAACTCAGCCTCCTTTTCTTCTAGTGTGGTCTTGGGCAACCCCTGCACCCAACTCCTGAGAGCTCTCTTCGTGGCCTTAAGGCGACAAACCAATCGGAATTGAGCCGTCCCCTCCTGACCGCTAGATAGCCCCTCTGCGACAGCCTCTAGGTAGCCCTCCGAGAGATACCAACTGTTGTTATACCTGAACGGACGGGACTTCCCAAGAGATCTAGCAGAGAAGCCAACCCTGATGGGGGAGTGATCGCTCGTCCCAGCTGCCAGACCCTCAGCCGAAGAGTTGGGGAAGTGACGGAACCACTCCCCGTTGCCCAGAGCTCGATCAAGCTGACAAGCAACCCTGTTGTGAGTTGCTTTCTTGTGCCAAGTCCAGATGAAGCCTGAGCGAGACAGTTCCCTAAGCCCCGCAAGCAGGAGGCATCTCTGAAAATCATAAAGGATAGAGTCTGGAACCGGACGACCACCCAGCTTCTCCCCATGATGCATAACAGCGTTGAAGTCCCCGATCAAGAGAAGAGGAAGACACGACGACTCGGCAACAGCGGAAACACGAGAGATGTCGCTCCATAGTGACTCCCTTCTCCTTCTGTCATTGTGGCCGTAGACTGCCCCAAGCAAGAACCGGAAGCCACCCTTGTTCACGAAGGAGATGGCAATCAACTGCTCCGTCATCAAGATCAAATCACCATCCCAACTCTTTGAGTTCCAGCGAACCCAAATCCTAGCCATGTCACATAGGGCCAGGTTGTGTAACTGGGCCCAATGAGAAGGGGTCCGCCGAGTAAGGGTCTTCTCCCCTTTGATCTTGGATTCTAAAATAACAGAAATGTCACACTGCTCTCTGTGGAGTACTCCACAAATCTCTCTCCACCTCCCTAGCGAACACGCCCCCCTCACATTCCAGGCGATAATGGCCATTAATTAATGAGAGGTAGGATCCCCTGTGAAACTTCCGGTACGGCACCTGGGGAAGGAGCCGCAACCGTCGCTAAAGAATCCTCCTCCATCCCAGTCGGAGCTGCCTGTAGGGGAGCAACCTGAGATAGAACCAACGCCCAGGCAGGGTTGTCAACACACACCGCCTCCTCTTTGTTTGTGGTATGTCCCACCTCTATGGCGGGTCCATCTCTCAATATGCCGACAGCACGCCTCTTCCTACAGTAGACCTGCCCTCCAGACGATCCCCTCCCCCTCGTGCCTCAATCTCCGACTCCACCATACCTCTAGTAACTATACTACTCTGCGCCTGGCCAGTGGACTTGGCCCCACCCTTGGGAACAAGCTGAGTAGATACAACGAGGCTCAAACCGCCATCACTAATAGGATGAGTATCCTCCCCCGCCAAGACCTCTCCGCTCTCATCTCTGACATCCATATCACAAGGGACATCTGGGGCCACCCTAGGGGGGATAATCGGGACTGCCGGAGGTCTAACCTCCGAACAGGCACTGGCCAGATGCCCGAAGCAGGAACATCGAGAACAGGTAGGTGTAACCCATTCATACTCCACCTTCTGGGTAAGCACCTCTCCAGAAGGAATCACATATTCCACCGTCTTTGGGAGCTCTTCCCCTGCCCGAATCTCCACAAAGATCCTCGCATACATCAACCGCGTCCGGAAAGCAGTAGGATCATCTGCCTTGATCGGGGTGCCCACCAAACTGATCAGTCGCATCAGCATGGGTACGCTCCCGAACCAGACCGGGAACTCAGGGAATCGAATCCATACTGGAATGGCATTCAGAACCTCCCTCTCACATCTCAGCTCCGGAGTCCACTCCTTGAGGATGATCAGTCGGCCGTCGAACGTCCAGGGACCGCCTTGGAGGATCCTAGCGACATCCTCCGCCAGTCCGAACTTCACATAATAGAAGCCATTCTCACGGGCAAAAAACTCCATACTCCCCTTAGGTTGCCAGACTCGCACTGCATAGCCCCTGATCTGGCCATAAAAGGGCTTATTGCCCAAGACATACAGGACGAGGGTATTTTTCCAGTATGCTGTCACCTTCTGGATCTCCTCCGCCGGGAACGATGCCCTGAAACCCCTTCCTGCCTTAATCGACGGAACGTACTCCATCGATGTAGGGGATTTTGGCCCCATAGGTTTGCAGATCCCAGCCCAGGAACGTCCAGCAGGCCGAGGGGTCGTCCCAAGAGGCCTCGGGGCAATCACCGGACGGGGAGTCCCAGACTCCTGGACTTCCAGATCCACCACTTTGCTCTTCCCCTTCGCCGTCGCGGTTGCCTTAGGCCGCCAACCCACCGATCCCCCAGCAGACATCCCCTGACCCCGGCCAGATGACCGAGTCCCTGACCCGTTCTGACGGCTAACATGGAGGCGATCCCTAACCTGACCCTGTCCGCCACCCATCTTCCCCCCGGACTTCGCCACTCGACGACGTGTAACCGTCGTCCATCCTCCACCCTCCGTTTGGTTCCCAGCGATCCGGAGCCTGATCCGAATTGGAAGTTCGGATCTATGGAGCCACCCCGCAGCGAGATCGGCCCCCCGGACCCCTCGTGAAGGGTGCCCGACCCCTCTTTCGAAGAACCCCCCCCCCCCATCCGCCTGGGGGGGTCGTCACCGACCCAGGGGGGTCCGCCCGACCCCCCTGCTCTCCCGCCCCCCCCCCCCCCCCACACCGCCTGGGGGGGGGGGGAACTTTCGCGCGCGTCGGCGACATGGGGTCCGCCCGACCCCCCTGGTCCCGCTCCCGCCCCCTCCAGCGCCGGAGGGGGGGGGCCGCCCGCCTTGCTCGTCGGCCTGGCGCCGCCGGCCAGGGGGTCCGGCGGTCGCGGAGGGCGGCCCGCCCAAAGCCCTAGCCCGTTCGCCCGAGAGAACGCTCGCAGCAGCCATTTCTTAAGATATATATATATATATATATATATATATATATATATATATATATATATATATATATATATATATATATATATATATCCAATGCTCCTCATGACAGGATTGCGGAGTATGACTTTATTTGGACGAAGGGGATTGCCCGCAAAATGCAGCTCTGTTCCTACAGACTCCTTTTTGGCAGGTTGATGACGCGGAACAGACTTATCAGGTTTGGGATGCAGATTCCAGACCCGAAGTGTGTACTCTGTACGGGTGACGAGGAATCTATGGGCTACCTATTCTTTGAGTGTCCGTGGACTTGGCACATCTGGGAGGAGCAGTGCATGCGATCGATGGGTGGAGTTGGCAGTGCCAGAGATATCCGGGGGATCCTTAGCTGGATCAGAGACCGCCGAGGCATGGACCCTGGTTGGGCCAAGATGGCTAGAGTTAGACTTGCAGCATCAGTTTGGCATGTCTGGAGGGAGCGCAACAGGCGTATCTTCGAGGGACTGGCTACTCCGTCAGTAGGAATTCTACATAATATAGAATTCGATGTATCTGTAATGGCCCCTTAGCTGGGGAGGGAGATGTGAGAATAGTGTATTGTAATATCTTTACTGCGATTTGCGTGGAATAAAATTTACCCTTATTCCAAAAAAAAATATATGATCCAATGACTCGTATTGTAGAATGAGGCATTGCCATGTTGGATTATTTAAAAAAAAAAATTCCTGTTGGTCCAACATGGCATGATTTATTATACAATACGAGCCATTGGATCATATATTTTTTTCCATATATATATATTTTTTTTTTTTTTTTTTTTTTTCCATATATATATATATATATATATATATATATATATATATATATATATATATATATAGGGGTCTTCTACAACACAAAATACCATTTTATTGTATCGATACATGACAAATATGGACCATTCATTTTTGATCCAATGGTTCTTATTAAAAGGGCTTTTTTGTAATATGATTAGAGTAGGGAACATCATTTAATGCAATGTTTTCCTTTTGACCGGTTGGTAAACTTGCTATTGTAGGTCATTGTGTACTTTAATTTTTTCAATGAAGTCCCTATACTTAATGTAGGGTGGAGAATAAAAATATTGAATGTTCAATGACAATCAAATTACGGTAATCTAGGAGGGGTTTCTTAAATAAGTTACCAGGTTAATATGACTTGCTATATCAAGTTAACTTCCAAGTCAAGGAGACAACTTTCACACTTTTCAATGCACTTGTTTTGTCATGTATCGATACATTCATGTATTGAAGAATTTTCCATATATATACACACACACACACTACAAGTTGCGCACGTATGTTGCACGTGTCTTTTGTCTATGCCTTTTCCTCTCAATTTTTAATATATATATATATATATAGGGGTCTTCTACAATACAAAATACCATTTTATTGTATCGATACATGACAAATATGGACCATTCATTTTTGATCCAATGGTTCTTATTAAAAGGGCTTTTTTGTAATATGATTAGAGTAGGGAACATCATTTAATGCAATGTTTCCCTTTTTTCCTTTTGACCGGTTGGTAAACTTGCTATTGTAGGTCATTGTGTACTTTAATTTTTTCAATGAAGTCCCTATACTTAATGTAGGGTGGAGAATAAAAATATTGAATGTTCAATGACAATCAAATTACGGTAATCTAGGAGGGGTTTCTTAAATAAGTTACCAGGTTAATATGACCTGCTATATCAAGTTAACTTCCAAGTCATGGAGACAACTTTCACACTTTTCAATGCACTTGTTTTGTCATGTATCGATACATTCATGTATTGAAGAATTTTCCATATATATATATACACACACACACTACAAGTTGCGCACGTATGTTGCACGTGTCTTTTGTCTTTGCCTTTTCCTCTCAATTTTTAAATGTATACATGAATAACAACACATTTTGAAATAAAATATAGAATATTTTGAAGTATATTTACTTTTGAGATGTAAACATTTATTGTACTTGGAAGTGTGTAATTGTTAGTAATTATGTTAGTGGAAAGGTGTGTCCGTTCCGAGTGTTTCTTCAGGGGACCCTTCCTCTAATTAATTAATGGCCATTATTGCCTGGAACGTGAGGGGGGCGTGTTCGCTAGGGAGGTGGAGAGAGATCTGTGGGGGTGCTTCTCAGAGAGAAATGTGACATCTCTATTCTGCTAGAAACTAAGATTAAAGGGGAAAAGACTCTTGCTCGCAGGACACCAACTCATTGGGCCCAACTGCATAACCTGGCGCTGTGTGATATGGCCAGGATCTGGGTTCGATGGAACTCGAAGAGCTGGGAGGGAGATTTGCTTTTGATGACGGAGCAGCTGATTGCTATTTCTTTCTCTAACAAAGGTGGCTTCCGGTTCTTATTGGGGGCAGTCTATGGCCACAATGACAGACGAAGGAGGGAATCCCTTTGGAGTGACATTTTTCGAGTTGCAGCTGCTGCAGATTCGGCGTCTCTTCCTCTCTTGATGATCGGGGACTTCAATGCCCTTCTGCACCGAGGGGAGAAGGTGGGAGGACGGCCTGTTCCAGACCCTATCCTATATGACTTCCAGAGATGTCTCCTCCAGACGGGGCTCCAGGGTTTATCTCGCTCTGGCTTCATCTGGACTTGGCATAACAAAGCTATTCGGAATAGGGTTGCGTGTCAGCTTGATAGAGCTCTGGGGAACGGGGAATGGTTCCGTCATTTTTCGGACATTTCGGCGGAGGGCATGGCTGCTGGGACGAGTGATCATTCTCCTATCCGGGTTGGATTCACTTGTCGGACTCCTGGGAAGGCCCGCCCTTTTAGGTACAACAATAGTTGGTACCTCTCGGAGGGATACCTGGCGACTGTCACTGAGGGGCTTGATAGTGGACAGGCGGGGACGGCTCAGTTCCGATTGGTCCGTCGCCTCAAGGCCACGAAGCAGGCTCTTCGGAGATGGGTAAAGGGGTTGCCGAAGACTTCTCTTGAAGATAAGGAGGTGGAATTGAGAGCTATCCAGGAAGACGTGCAGGCCGACATGCTCAATGGTGACTTGGCGGCTAGAGAGAAGGAACTGATTGAAGAGGTCAACATCTTGCGGTTGCAGAAGGAGATTAGCACGGCTCAGCGTGCCAAATGCTCTTGGCTCAAGGATGGCGACCGGTACTCTAAGTTCTTCTATGATGTCATCCGGACCAGACAGCATAGGAATCACATCTCCCGGCTTCTGGATGTAGATGGAAATTTGGTGGGGGAGCCGGCTGCGATTCAGGGCGAGGCGGTCAGGTACTACTCTGAGTTGTATTTCCAGACTGACTACTTGTCTGTGTTCCCAGAGATTATTACGAAGAGATTGGTGACTCCATACGGGAATAGTATCCTCCTTGCTCCTGTTACATTGGAGGAGGTGGAAGCTATTGTCAAACTGGCGGATCCCAACAAGGCTCCAGGCCCGGATGGCTTTAGTAGTGGGTTCTACAAACGCCACTGGGATACTCTGAAGCATCAGGTCTTGGAGGTGGTACAGGAATTCTTCACCAACGGAAAGCTGCTGAAAGAGTTGAACCACACCTTCCTGACGTTGGTGCCTAAGAAGGAGGGAGCGACAGCGCTGGCGGACTTCAGACCTATTGCGTGCTGTAATTATCTTTATAAGATAATTACGCACCTTATGTGCCGACGTATGGAGGGGATCATGCAGGACTTGGTCTCTCCGAACCAGGCTGCGTTTATCAAGGGGAGATCGATTGCTGAGCATAGCCTCCTGGCCCATGAGATGGTGAGAGGTTTTAACAAACCTGAAGGAGAGAAGGCTTGCATGAAACTGGATCTGAGGAAGGCGTATGACATGGTCAACCGCGACTTCCTCTGCCATCTGATGACCGCTATGGGTTTTGGGGACCATTGGGTTGGCCTGATTCGGGAGTGCATCTCGTCCCCCACTTTCTCGGTTCTCATTCAGGATATTCCCTATGGGTATTTCCAGAGTAATCGTGGGCTTCGGCAAGGCGACCCCCTGTCTCCTTACCTGTTCACGATTGTTATGGAATACTTCACATGCCTGATGGATTTAGCAGCGCACCGAGGGAGACTGGTTCCTCTGTTCCGGAGGGTGGATCCCCCTGTCACCCACCTCATTTATGCTGATGATCTCTTGGTGTTTATCCGGCCTTCGATGGAGGGTATGCAGACGCTTGCTGAGATTATGGGAGAGTTGCATTCGCTGTCGGGCCTGCAGTTGAACAGGGAGAAGAGCCGAGTGTACTTCAGCTCCTTATGCCCCCAGAAGGAGGAGCGGGCTGACGTGCTGGGTATTGAGAGGAGTGATCTTCCGGTGCGCTATCTTGGAGTACCCCTCACGGTCAACTATGCGCTGGATCAGGATTGCCACAGTTTGGTGGAGTATGCCCAGAGGAGAGTGGAAGGTTGGCAAGCCTCGGGCTTGTCTTTTGGCGGTCGCATTGAGCTGGTTCGGTCTGTGATTACAGCTCTTGCTCATTTCTGGCTACAATCCATCCTCCTTCCTATCGCTACGATTAGGAAAGTGGATCGAATTTGTGCAGATTTCATCTGGCGAGGGGGTATGCATGCAATCTCTTGGGAACAGCTCTGTCGTCCCAGAAATGAGGGAGTAGGGATTAGGCCGCTGTTGGAGATTCGGGAGGCCTCCGCGCTTAAGCTGGCATGGAAATTCATTACTGGGGGGTCTCTCTGGGCTACCTGGATGCATAGCAGATATGTAAAGCAGGGCAACTTTTGGACGTGCGCTATGGACAACAATCATTCCGTCACGTTCAAGTCTGTTCTGCGACACAGGGGGATTCTCAAGTCTGCTATTAGGAGGGTCATGAAGGATGGGTCTGGAACGGACCTCTGGCGAGATCCCTGGATTAATAGGTGCTCGTTATTGGACATTAGGGGGGCCCAGACTCACCAGGAGGACAGGCGGGGCCTGACGTGCAGTCGGATCATTCGAGATGGGGAGTGGCGGCCGGAGTTCTATCGTTTTACCATGGAGCTGGGAGCGGTTATTAGCAATATTGATATAGATCCGGATTTGCCTACAGATCGGTGGATCTGGGAGCCGGCTGGTGCGTCATCATGTACTGGGGAGTTCCAATTCAGGAGTTGCTACAATCTCATCAGGCGCACCTTCCCCCAGAGCCCTGACTTCGACTTGTTTGGTGCAAGGGCCTGGCAAGGAAGATGCAGCTCTGTATTTACAAACTTCTATTGGGTCGCCTCCTTACTAGAGATCAGTTGAGTTCCTTTGGAGTGACAGTCCCAGATCCCAAGTGTGTGTTGTGCGGGCTGGAGCAAGAATCTATCAGTCACATATTCTTTGAGTGTGACATGTCTTGGCAGATCTGGAAGGAGCAGAGTAGTATTTTGGGAGGTTACGTCTCTGGGAAGAGTATTGGGGACATCATTACGGTGATCCGAGATAGTAGAGGCCGAGGGGAGGACTGGTTCCGGACCGCCAGGGTTCGACTGGCTGCTTCGGTTTGGCATGTCTGGCGGGAACGAAACCGTCGGATCTTCGAGGGACTGGTTACTCCTCTAGTGGGCATGCTTCATAACATAGAATTTGATGTAAATGTTATGAGGCCTTGATGAGTGGGATTCCCCACTTTGATTGTATGTTGTATGATTACTGTGTTTCCTTTGGAATAATATTTACCTTTTTCCCAAAAAAAAAATATATATATATATATATAAGTTTGGAAAATATATATATATATATATATTTATATATATATATATATATATATATATGTTTGGAAAATAATATTTTTGGATATGAAAGTTACACGGTAAAGCCTAGTGTGTAGACATAAGGATCCAGAAAACCGGTCATAGGTTCGAATTCCTCTAGACGTGATATGAGAGGCTGTCGAGTCTAGAGGAGGCGTCTATCTGGGTAAGGGATAGTGGTACCGACATCGGCCTAGTTGAGCATGCGTTAGTGGTCGATCGAGGAATGATGTATTAGACATAAACGTGAAAAGATTCAGACCCGCTAGGCCATGGAGAGAGGATAATGTAAAAGCCCTAAGCTTAGCCCGGGACAGAGATTGTAAGAAATTACCTCGTTGCAAAATAGAAGAAGAAAAAGAGACGTTAAGCCTCCTACTTTTGATTGTGTAACTAACATAGGTTACATATAAAACACACTCACTATCTTTAACACTCCTTTCTATTTTCTTCTACTACACCAACCTCCTACTTCCATCCTTTTCCACATACTCATCCTTTCTATTCCCCTCTACTTCTCCCTCGTCTTCCATACTCTCCTTTATTGCTTGCTGTAGGCACCCACTTGACTTTTGATACGTGTATGCATAGTAGATATTGGATATTAAGTTTTGAACATGTTAGTTGATTAGGCTCCTCAAAAGGATGCTCAAATTTGAAATGCTTGCATGCAGACTGCCATCAACAAATTTCCCTTTGTAGCTCCATTTCATTTCCTTCTGAGTCATTCTTGGTCCCATTGGCACAATCCTTAAACATATGTATTTGTGGTAGTGTTGCTAGTGAATGTTGTAGGCTCAATTGTTCGGTAAAGAACAAAATCTTAGATTCTATCTGGTGTTTCAAATTTGAGATTTTTGGGTTTAATCTGTCGGTAAACTTGTGTACCTTGCTGACATTTCTCATTTTACTTTTTAGATTTAACGTCAGTCTACTATAAATATAGGATTTAATAGTTGAATTGCTTAATAAGCTGTTTATCTTTGAAAGGATTTTTAAATGTAAAATGTAGATATGGAAGCTGCAGGAAGTACTTTGTTTCGATAGCGATAAAAATGGTTGCCTGACCTTTAGGGCTCGTTTGGATCAAGTTTTTGTATTCCTAGGAATAGGTTTTCAATTCCTTACCCATGGGAAACGAATTCAACATTCCCATACCCATGTTTGGTTAGGTTGGGAATAGGTAGTTCAAAATTTTAAAAAATTTCATCTCCATGTTTGGTTTACAAATGGATAGAAATATTAATTTATTTAGTTTTCCTTTAATACCCTTTCATTAATTTCATGATGATTTACATGTTTGGGATAGAAGTTGAAAATTTGAAAATAAAAAAGGGTATAACCGTCCAAACAAAATAGCCAAATATCATTCCTAGAAAAGCAAATCTATTCTCCCGGGGGGGCTTGGGAATAGCTTTCCCAAGTCAGTGGGAATAACTTTCCCTCCTAAGCCCCTCCTATTCCCTCCTCATTCCCAATCCTAAATAGGGGTGCAACTTGGGCGGGCTAAACCCGAGCCCGATCGGGTAAACCCGCTAATGGGTTGGGTTAGGGTTGAAGATATTCGGATTCGGGCTCGGGTTTGGGTGGGTTAAAATATTTGAACCCGATCAAAAATTGGGTTGGGTTCGGGTTCATGTGTCGGGTTATCCGAAGAACCCGAAATCCGACTTACATATAATTTATATACATATTGTTTCATACTTCTTAAATAAAAAGTTTAAATCCTAAAAAAATTTACCCAAACATCTAACCTTCTTATCCTAAATCTTATTCAGTTTGTATTTTGTAATGATCAAGGCTTGATTGCTATTTGATTATGTGTTTAATATTATTTTTGAGTAAAATTATTTCAAATATTATATTAGAGCCCGATAAACCCGACACTACCCGAGCCCAACCCGATCCTCCGGGCTTGGTCTTGGGTTTCATATGTTGAACCCGAGGTCGGGTCGGGCTTGGGCTCGGGCTAGACTTATAATTCATCAGGTTGGGCTCGGGTTGACCTCAAACCCGACCCAACCTGCCCGAGTTGCACCCCTAATCCTAAACATACCAAACGTGGGTAAGGAATTCAAGACCCATTCCCAAGCCACAAAAACTTGAACCAAACGTCCCCTTTGTGGTATCTGACTCGATCTTTTCAATCATTTTAGGTTTACCCCCAACTATTATCTCAATAGTTTACATTTGAAGCATCTGGCATGGGAGTTTTCTCCTAAATTTTGTTTGTTCATTTGAAGCAGCCAGCATAATCTTTTTTCTGCTAAAATTGTATGTGTTTTCATTTCAAGCAGCCAGCATCCCTCAGGATCTTGGGGTGGTGAGCCTCCTGAATAGGACTTGCGAGGAAGGAATGGGTTTGCATAGTTTCTGGTGCAGGATTGGTGGAAGCTGCATGATTGAGATTTCATTTCTCCTTGCTTTGGATATTATTTCTTCATTGGTGTACATAACTTTTCTGCAAGTATGTCAGTATCGGTTGTCCCCACCAAAGTGCATCTTATGGCAAAACTGAGGCACCAGTATGTAAATTTACAGAGTTCTGTAAGTGGTTAAAGAGAGCAAGTGCTTCCATTATGTCGTGCTCTACCGTGGAAATTGCTTATTGTTATTATTCCAATTTGTTTATCTAACTTGAACACTACAATCTGAACTTATTGTGTAGATAGAAACTGGGAAAACACTTGTGGTGTGTAGTTTGGCCTTGCATGTAAATTAAAATGTGCACAAATTGCCTATATTGTTGGTCTAATAATCTGATATGCGATCTGATGGTGGCAAAATTTAGCATATATGTCTGTGCATATCGTATCACTGTTGGATGACTAAAAGTATGATGGTTTTCCTTGTGTTTGCACCATCATTCTGGTGGTTTTATTTACTACTTTCTGTGGGAATTCTTTCGTCTCTATATGGAACTTTGTTGTTATTTACTACTTTCTGTGGTAGCATATGGAATTCTTTTGGCTCTATAATGGGGACTTCGGAAGCTCGGAAAGTGGATGGCCATCCTATTGTCTTAAGGAAATTATGGGTCACCTGGACGAGAAGGTTTTATTATGTCAGCTTTCTTCTCTTGCTTCAATCGTTTGCTATTTTGGCACACTTATCTTTACCATTATGGCATCAGTCAAGTAAACATCAGAAATTGCATGGATACTGGACTCAGCCAAAGATCAGAACTTTATATCAAAGAAAGCATCCTACCATCAAGTCTTGCTTAGATTCACGCACGTGAGAAGGTCTCAGTTTGAGATTCCACTACATTTCGTTTTGCTGTCCTCCTAGCCCCTGTTTTTTCGCTTGAAACAATCTAAAATTTTGGGACAACACAGAGCTTGCTAAGCAAACTGATAGATGATAATGATGAGGTTTAGCATCAGAATCTCAATTAGACTACACAAGTCAAATAACCAGCATGAAAACTGCTTAAGGACAGGATTGAATACATGCAGTACTTTGCTATTTGGCTCGTGTGCATGCACAGCCGGTGCACACGCACGGTTGAGGACGGCGGAACGGTAGGAGGGGAGGCGTCTGCGGAGGAGACGATGGTGAGGCGTCAGCGTAAGGCAGAGCAGGAGCGAGGTTGGTGGTGACCGTTGTCTTCGGCCACGCGTATGCACCGCTGTGCGTGTGTGCCAAACATTTTTGAAACAAATATAGATCATTAAAGTACTTGGTAAGCTAGTACCAAAATTTTTAAATATGTAAAATCCTGGTATGAGTAAAACTATGGGTCCAAATTTCTTCGAGTAATTACGATGGACTTTTTCTAAGGACACTACCACTTTTAGTGGGGGTAACCCAAAAAATGTTCAAAAAAATTACAAATTTGTCACTCAATTTTTGTACTTGGGGCTAGCCCAAATTTTTTTAGCAAGTAGGACTGCCACTAAGTTGGCAGTCCTATCCTAACATAATGTAGGACTACCAACTTAGTGGCAGTCCTATTGCAGGACGAGTAAAGGGAGTACTTGCTCAGGTTGCAGCAGCGACGCCACCTTCTCCTCCTAGTCCTCGACCCATGCCACCTCCTCCTCCTCCACCTCTCGCGTCCTCTCCATCTCCCCCCTCCAAGCTCCGCCTCCTCCGCCTCCGTCGTCCGAGCTCAGCCTCCTCGTCCTCTCCCTCCTCTGCCTCCGCCGCCCGACCCTCCCGAGGTCCGCCTGCTCTCCCTCCTCCGCCTCCGCCGTCCGACCCTCCCGAGGTCCGCCTCCTTGTCCTCTCCCTCCTCCGCCTCCGCCGCCTCCTCCTCCTCCTCCTCCTCCTGCCCAGCCGCCACCTCCTCCTCCTCCTCATCCTGGAACTCTAATAGAAATTGGGGGGGGCTAGTCCCAAGTAATTTTTGGACAACCCCTAGCAAAAGTTCCACCTTCTTGGGCTAACCCCAAGTAAGGGCTAGCCCCAAGTAAACTTTGCGGTGCCCTTAGAAAAAGTCTTACGATGGAGAGATACCCATAATAACACAGCCTAACAATGACAACCCAACAAAAATTATGTTCTAGTTACCAAATAAAGTTTGGTCCAAGCTCAGAATGAGCAACCTACTGCAAAAATGGACCGGATGAACAAATGGCAGAAAGGTAAGAGCATCTCCAACCCTATTGTCTTGTTTTGTGTTGTGAATCCTATGTGGCATGAGGGACAAGACAATGTCTTGTATAGGTGGCAAGGTTATATTCACAAATGACAATGGGTTTAAAAAGTCATCTCCAATGCAAAAGTATTGAGAAGACAATACAAATAATTTTTTACAACTTCCAAGACAACTTTTACTCTTCTACTTCTTTTTTATAAATATTTTTATTCACAAATGATGATGTGGACATAAAGACATTGTGAAGTGCATTGTCTAGATCTAGACAACCAACTTCACATTGTCTTTGCCATGTCATTGCCATGTCAACTCCACACTTTATTTCACATTTGCATTGGAGAAGTACTTTTGGAAAAAATGGTTGTCATTCCTATGTGGCAACCATTTTTTTCAAACTCACAATAGGGTTGGAGATGCTCTAAGCTAAGGACTTAATGACAAACTGGTGACACTAAACAAATACAAGAAAATAGTGTTGGAAATATTCGACTCTATTTACATGAAATCAATCCCTAAAGAAGAATAGTGACGGACTACCGACATAGATATATAATCCATGTTGCTAGAAATAATCCATCGTCAGGGTGTTGCTATGTGGACGGACCAACGATGGAAATACAAGAAACCCTTGGTGTAAGCTCCCTGGATTTTAGGATTTATTTTCAAAAAATTTAAATAAATTATTTTCAATAGATATTTTACTATAATTAGTTTTAATCATTAAACGTATTTTGTATCTTTAATTTTTGGAGTGACATGAATGCCAATCTCTCAAAATGTCCTTCATGAGTTTTGATCTATACAAATTTATCTTCATTTTGATATATTATGTCTTATTCAAATATGTTACCTTACATTCTATTTACATCATACAACTTTTGGATCAATTTAGGCTATTTGACCATCTACCATAAAAACTTGACCTAACTTCCACTTTAATTTCGGGACTTGACATCGATCCCACCTAATCGATCCAATATATGGTTTTGACCTATTTTGAGCCTACTACATACATGTCACTTGTGTGCCATCCAATTGAGCTACCCCATGCTAGCTATTTATACGCCAATGATCATAATTGACTGAATTATAGTCATGATCACACCAAACCCAAACCTAACCCAACCTAGCCCAACCATCCCACCCCAAACCCATGTGCACACTCCCATGACATCTACAAAACACCCCAGACCATATTTTTCCCCTACAAAATATCAAACACCTAGACCAAGCCCTTATAAAACCAAAGGACAATCCCCTTGACCATAATAATTAAATGTGACTTAACCTAGCACACATTCAACCTCCCCTCATTAAAAACCAACAAAAATGGGCCAAACCAATAGTGGCTAGCATTCTATCCCATCACTCACTTACACACCCTCACATGTCAATTCTCTAGTCAACCTACATGACCCAACCTACACACTAACACACACACACACACACACACACACACACACTCAACATAAACCCCCACTCACTCACACACACAACCTCTCTCTCTTCTATAATTTTAAACACACACACACACACACCCGTCCCCACAACTGTTATAATAGCCTTCCCTTCTTCTTCTTCTTCTTCTTCTTCTTCACCTCTCCTTCTAAACCCAACCCTAATTCCCTACTCCTTCTTTCACTTCTACTTTCTTCCCTACCTTCATCTTCTTCCCTTCCTCTTCCATTGCTGCTACTGCTACTAGGGTTGCTGCTGTTGTCCCCGCGCCGCCTCAGGTCACCCCAGTCCCAAAATATATGGGACCAGACCACGTGGCAATGGCCAGCTACGAATCCAAGCGGACTCCAGTCCAACTCAGATAGGTATAAGCTGTCCAAAATGGTGTAACTATCACTATATCCACTCTATAACTCAATCCATATAACAGAAGTATAAGAAAATAGAAATATGAATACTAGTCTGCAATCTAATAATCATACTTTGACTGAATAGACTCGAGAGAAATAAAAGTCTATAAATACTATGTAATCAAACTGAAATGAAATATAGAAATGACACATGTATACTACAAAAGAGTAAATACCTGCGATAAAATGGGTGCTCAGCAACAATCCAACAAAGAACTCTGCAAACCTACTCAGCTAACCTGGAAGGAAACCAGGTCCCCAGAGGGACGCAACAAGATACATAATATACAAGCCACTATGAAATAATGTAAGAAGATCATGGGGTGTTCTAACGACTATGTGTAAATGCAATGAGAACAACATTTGACGAATGGGACTCTCCGAACCTAAGATCCTCTCACAGTAGGGCTCGTCCGAGCCGTCGACTGTCAACAACATATATCAATAGCAATTCTTCCGTCTAGTAAGTGTTGTAACCACCACTTTTTTAAAATGAGGGTAATTTTGAACTTTCATAAAATTGATTATTTAATAATATGTTTAAATCATGTTATTGATTTATTGGTAAATTTCAATTATTTTAATATCATTAAATTAGTGTTTTGTGATTTTTGTTCTTTGGCTAGTGTAACCTTAGAGCTGCTTAGCCTATAGACTAACCATGACCATGGAGGCCTAACCCATGTGATTAGTTTAGCTAATTACCACTTTTTAGGCTAAGGGTATTTTGGTCATTTTGTGACTTTTGAATTATTTAAGATTTTGATTAATTGGTGAATTTTAGATTATTTTAATAATATTTAAATTGATGTATTATGATTTTGGTCATTTTTCATATTTTAGGAATTTTAATATTTTAATATTGATTTTACGGGATTTATTTAGTCGGATTTGAGTTTCGTTTCGTTCCGACTTGTGTTAGTGACCCGGGTAGCTTAGACTCTAGACGGGACCCCAAGATTAGTTAGTCATGGCCCATAACTCTCACTAATTAAGTTAGTAAGTTTAGACTAATTCCACTTGCTTAGAATGGTTAAATTAGAGACTTAAACTTGACATTTTTGACCACAAACCTTGTCATGACTTAAGTTGACCCAAAGGAGACTTGTAGGGGCATCTTGGACATTTCACATAGGCCCATTAGGGCCTGTATGGCCAGCCACCTATAGGGGGAGAGGTGTCCCTCTCTTCCATTTCACACTTGCCTCTTTTTTTCCAAATTTGTTCTTCCCTAAACTTGAGAGCTTCCCTCTTGATTTTGATCTCCAAATCCCTCCATTCTTCTTCCAATCTTCTATCATTTCTTCTCATTCAACCAAGGAGAAGGTGCTAGCAAGGATTGGGAGCAAGGAGCAAGGAAGGGTGTCCATTTTGGAGGAGATTTCGTGTCGGAACCGTGTCCTTTGAGTGTATCATTGGGATCCCACTTCCAATAGGTATAACTATCTCTCTATTTCAATTTCCCTTACATTTTAGTTAGATTTGAATCCATAGGATCCACCCCCATGCATGTAAAACCATTAGATTTTAATTTGAGGCTCTTTGGAGTCCTCTTTAGGAAGTTTGAATAGGTTTGGTGTCCTACTTGTGGAGTTTCCAATATATGACACCCCATGTGTTTGTGTTTATGCAAATAAGTTATTTTGTGGTTTAATTTCAGTTTTAGGATGGTTAGAGAGTGGAGATCTTAGTTATGATGGTTAGAATGAGTTTTATTTGGATAGCTATGTTGGTATCCAAGTATCTTAGCCTACATATGTTTCTTTTGTCCAAAACAACCCAAATTCGTCATAGTTTTTATCCACGTTTTTAGTAGCCAGAGTAACTTAGAAATGCCATAACTCGTAGCTCAAGACTCCGATTAATCTTTCATTTTTTTAAAAGAACCGTATCGAAGTTAGCTTTCCAAATATATATATTAATATGCCAAATTCATTCTAGAACTTTCTGTAAAACTGTTTGAGTGTCAGCTGTCCGAAAGATGAACGCGTTTCGGTGTTTTCGCGATTCCGGGAGCTTCCGGAAACGAAAATGCGATCCGTTTGAAGTTTCAGAAAGCTAATATGAAGGGCTACAACATACTTTAATCCTAGAATTTAGTAAAACCCCAATTGGTACAGTATTGGTTTTAAGTAGAAGAGTGACTATACGACATAGACATTTTGTGTAACCTATGAGCCTATGTAGTATGGATATCATGTGAATGTAAGTATCATAGGTTGTCAAGAATAAGTATGATATATATATATATATATATATATATATATATATATATATATATATATATATATATATATATATATATATATATATATATATATATATATATTATTGTTATGTAATATATGTTAGTATAGTGTGTGCGTTTGAATGAGATAAGGATGTGTGTGGTTAGTGGAGAGAAGTGAGATTGATAGAGGATATGTGCTAGTGTGTGTTTGATGTTGTATAGATGGTAGTGTAGTGTGTGTGTTGTGAAGGTGAGAGAGTTGGGAGGATCATGCCATCCTATTTGACTTGAGGCTAGTGTGGTTTGTTGAGTGATTTGTGTTTTGGTTGAGTGGTAGTGTGTTTGTATATAGATGTGTGTGGGTGTGTTAGAAGAGAGGGGGGTGGATTTGGTATATGTGTTTGTGTGTGTGTTAGTATTGGAGTGGAGAGAAATTTAGATGTTGTATGTATGGATATGTTAGTATGTTAGTGGTTATGTTAGAATCTATGTAGAGGTTAGAGATATCTTAGAAGTTAGATAGTGATATCTTGTATAAGTTAGATAGTTAGTTGTGTTAGTCTATGTTATTGTTAGTTAGAGATGACATATGTTAGTTGGTTAGAGTTAGAGTTAGAGATGGATATATATACATATATGTTATGGTTAGATATTAGTTAGTGGATGTTAGTTGTGTTAGGTTTCTAAGTTAGAATAGATGGTTAGAAGTTATATGTTAGAGTTGGTTAGTATCTTGTATTAGAGATATAAGTTAGGATATAGAGTGATATCTTGAGATACCATAGTGGTATCTTAGGATATTTTGGGTATTTGTCTAGTACCTTAAGGTAATGTATTTACCTACAAGGTAAAGGGGACTTACCTACAAGGTAGAGGGGGTTTACTTTATACTAAGGTATTAGCTACTAAGGTATTGTCTATCTAATATTTAGGGTGGATGGTTAGAGGCTAGATATTTAAGGTATTAGTATTAGAGGTTAAGGTATTAGTTTCCAACCAAGGTAATTGTTTATCTTACCTTAAGGTAATGTGTTTACCTTATTACAAGGTAAGGTATTAGGTTTACCTAGGTAACTAAGATTAGATATCTAAGTTATTGGTTAGCTAGTAGCTTAGGATAGATATTAGATATCTGAGATTGGTATCTTGGTAGTTAAGGTATTTATACCTAGACTAAGGTATTGGGTTTTCAACTAAGGTATTGGTATTAGGATATCAATAGGGCTAAGGTATATGGTATCTTGGGATAAGATACAGGTTGGTATCTTACTAGTATCTAGTATCTACGTTAGTTGTCTTAGGATGTAGATGAGTAGGTATCCTAAGATACAAATCAGTATCTTAGAGGATAAATTAGTAGGCTAAGGTAATGTCTAAGGTATTGACAAGGTAATGGGGATTACCTATAGTCTAAGGGTAAGGTATTGGTAGGATATTGAGATAGACGGTTAGATACTAGTCTAAAGTATTAGTAGGATCTATTAGCCTAGGTTAGTGAGTTATCTACTAACCTAAAGTAATATATTACTAAGGTAAGGGTATTACCTAGTATCTAAGGTATTGGGTTATCTTGGTAGGTAATGGTTAGACTTGGGTTATCTTGGTAGGTAATGGTTAGACTTGGGTTATCTTGGAATGGTAATTGTTAGAAGTGGGTTATCTTGGTAGGTAATGGTTAGAAGTTGGTTATCTTGGTAGGTAATGGTTAGAAGTGGATTATCTGGGTAAGTAATGGTTAGAAGTGGATTATCTTGGTAGGTAATGGTTAGAAGTGGGTTATCTTGGTAGGTAATGGTTAGGAGTGAGTTATCTTGGTAGGTAAAGGTTAGGAATATGATACTTGACTTAAATTTTACCCTGTTTGACTAATGCTGACTGTCTTGACTCAAAGTCAACTGCAAGTCAACATTGGACCTAGATTGGACTAGAAGTTGATCAGTTGACCAAAAGTCAACTATGAGTCAACCATTAGCCAGTTTGACCTATATTGGATTAGAAGTTGACCAGAGATGACCAGTTGACCAAAAGTCAACTGTATGTCAACCCTTGACCTAGTATGATCTAGATTGACTTGGTTTGACCTTGTTTGACCTAGTTTGACTTTGTTAGACCTAGTATGACTTAGTATGACTTAGATTTACTTAGATTGACTTAGCATGACCTAGTTTGATCTAGTTTGATTTAGTTTGACTTAGTTGACTTGGTGTGACTTAGTTTGACTGAGTTTGACCTAGATTTGCATAGCATATACTAGAAATCATGTCATACACTGTTAAACCATAATTAACTTATGATATCTCATCTTTAGGTCTGTGACATCACTCTGAGCATCTATTCTCACTGACAGCTCAGGACCGCAGGCTAGTACATTCACTGATAGTTTTCATTGTCGTGATATCTGCTATATCCGATTCAGTTGTAGTGTCTTACTTGATTCCCGATACGATGGTTCATGGACTAGTATACGTCGGATCCTGTCATGAGATGTTATTCCTGGACTTTCTTGGTATATTGGTACATGATATTTCTTGTTTTCTGTACTTGTATAGACACCGATTTGGGAGTGGGCTGGTCCCCTGCTTTTGAATCTCGTGTCATGACGTACCATGTCCGGATCCGTGATACTGTTCGGGGATGGGGAGTTGTTAGTGGTTATGTGATCAATACCATACTTGTATTCCTATACATGTTCATAGCTATACCCTTACTTCACGTAGGGTAAAGCCTGACCCTACTTGTTCATAGCTTTCCATGCTGGCTGGCCTGACCCAGAGTTCTTATTTTTCTTGTTCATAGCCAGTCAGATGGTACAGCCTGATCTTGACCCAAGCCGATCATATAATGCTCTAATATCTCATGGCACCCTTTTATGTTTACATTTATACATCATATATCCCTGTTACATTCTACATTTCTGTATTTCATACCATGACATGATATCCAGTTTACATATCCTGTTTATATTTTCTGTCTCGATATTTCATCTTGTTTTTCATTATAACTGTCTCTTATAGAATTTATCAATTCATATGGAACTGCTGTTAGTGTTTGTACTTGCTCATATCCTGACAGGATAACCCCGTTGATGTTTACATATGACATAGATGCTGACTGCTCGACCTTCTATGGGTTTGGCATAGACGGTGAGTACTACATGGACATCCATGTGGAGCCAGTGTCCATTGAGGACGCACCGCCTACTTAAACTTAGACTAGTTAGGCTTGACTGGACTGCGATCCAGCTAGTACTTGAGACTTGTAGTATACTTATTATTTTGGGATCTTATGTTATGTTTTGAACACTAAACTTGTGTAGGATCTTGCATCTATTCCTGTTCTTTTCCTTCTATCATATCTTTCATATTTCGTGCTATCTTCCTTAGATGTCTTGTGATTGAGTTGTGACATTATATACCTCCGTGCGGAGATGACAGGTACCTTTATATTGTGTCTAGATGTTGTATGTTATAGACGACTTATACAGCGTTCTACCGCCGATTCTGCGGCGTAGGCTGGACGTACCCACGTGCTCGTACCCCAACTTAGGGTACGGGTCGTGACAAGTGTCCTCCCCACCCAATGCATCTAAAACGGGTCGACTCCTCGACACGCTCAATCCCCAGTGTAGGGTCCAATATAACGTAATGAAAGCATCTAGCATGAACTACACCGTCGCACGTCGCGCCCGTGCTGATGATCAATCGAATGCGGGGTACGTGTCCTATATCTCTGTATCACATCATCGTGTCCAAGCATGTGTCAAGGTCCAACAAGATATCAGTGTATCCGCTCTGCAGTACATGGGTAGTCTCTAATGGACTAGGCTAACATGTAAAGACCAACATATCTTGTTGGTTGCACCTAGAGTCATACTCGGACGCGCAAATATTAAACAATAATTAAATAACCAGACGGACGGAGGGGCGCCGATGTTGGACTTGGAGGAGAGAGGAAAAGACTATAGTGTGGAGAGAGGGTGTCGAGTGAGAGGAATGGATGGGGAAGACTCTAGAACGAAATGGATGGAAAAGATTTGGAGAGAATCTCTCCTTAATATATTTGTTGTTAATGATAATTGAATTAATTTAATTATGACAATTAATTTTTTTGTTCATTCAATTATAGTAATTAATTTAATGATTAATTATTTGATAAAATTTATATTACAATATTTCGGTAACTATATGACAACTAAAATAGTCAATAATTAATAAGTAATTATGATAGTTAATGTATTTTTTCGTATCTATATGACAACTAAAATAGTCAATAATTAATAGGTCATTATGGTAATTAATTTAATTATGATACTTAATATATATTTTTCGTTTAATTATGGTAATTAATTTAATTATGGGTTACCCAATTTTCAATCACATCATCCACTTTCAACAACTATCCAAACAATTGAATTCTTTTTTTTCCACTTTCAACAACCATCCAAACCACCAAATCATTTTTCTTCCACTCACAGGAGACAAAATATTCTATCCAAACACATTTTGGAATGTGTCACTTGCTACAAGTGCGCTGCAACTCAACATGATGTAAGTGCCACTTGTACACTTTCAAAAAATTACTTCTATCCAAACAGCCCCTAAGCTCTTTTGCTACCCTGCACATTTTTTTCTTTATTGGCCGTCTATTGGAGGAATAAACATATACCACATAATATTGTATTTCCTTCCCCTCACAAATCAAAGAGATGCATTTCTGAATATTTTGTTTATTTTTGGATTATAAATACGTCGTTTGATCATTCATTGTTACAGTTACTTCACATGAAACAATCTCCCTTGTCAACTATTTAACAGCCTGTTCATAGCCCACCCAGCCATTGCCCCAACATGCACACACTACTCAACCATATGAACCAAAATTGCTTACCGAAACAGCTCTGTGACACAATTTGCACGCATATGTGACCCACATCTAATCAACGGCACACCAAAACACATGCTGATGGTACAACACATGTTCCATGGTTGATTTGCAACAATTGCAAATCTCAATCTCCCGATCTACCTCCAAAATGAATTGCCCCAATTGTAATACATGCCAAAGGCTGGAAAATTTCTCCCAGATGCTTTTCAAGTAAAGAGCATCTTTAGTTCCTCCAATCGTGCAGTACGGACTTCCTGATCAGTCAAGGCCCCAGAGATCATCCTCTGCTTTCGTGCCTGCACAGCCTCCATTCTTTCTTCAACTGTTCCCTGCATTTGGAAAAAAGAGAGAGTAAGGTTGGTGTTTTGGTATAACCTTTAAAAAAAAAAAGATTTAAGCTGGATCATAACGGCCAACCAATGACGCAGTTGGCACATCAAGGCAAAGAATCTCCAATGCCCTTGGAAAGCAAAATATCATGATCATGATCATCATCATCATCATCATTCAAGCCTTGACCCATCAGATCAAGCTCCATATAGGATTTGACAAAGTTTTTATGATAGACTCGTACACTTGACGTCAACCCTCTGTACGCTTGACGTTAACCATCTTTGTTGCTGTCAAATTCCTAGCCATGGTAGTTACGAGCATGAGAGGGTTATGCCATAAAACCTAGATTGTCCGTTGGCAAGTAGGTAAGGTAGACCTACCTTTTGGATACGCAGTTTAAACTCATGCTACCTTTTGGATACACAGTTTAAATGGAAGAATGAAGATTCATGTAAATGACAAATTTTGGATGAAGGCTTTTTATTGTTGTTGTGATGAAGAACGGAGAAACGAATCTCAAGTTGTGGATGTCAAAGAAACTATGTAGCAACCTAAATTGAAGGACCAAAAACCGGAATCCACAACACTTCTATCAACTATTATGGAGGTCCGAAGGAAAAGCCAATCCAAAGTTGTGGATGACTGAAGCTGATGAAACTATGTAGCAACATAAATTGAAGGACCAAAAACTGGAAGTTCACAACACCTCTATCAAGTATTATGGAAAATAATATGACCATTACTCCCACAATATAATTATACCACATTGTGATCTATGTATATGTTCAGTAGAACCTCGTAAATACACTAACATCCAAACAGAATGCTGATAATGACAAAAGCGTATCCAACTAATCCAAGTGACTCAGCTACAAAAAGAGGAAGGATCAGAGCGTGTGTTACCTTCACAATGAATCTTTTAATTGAGACGGTTTTTGTTTGACCAATACGATGAATGCGCATGACAGCTTGCTCCTCAACGGCTGGGTTCCACCAGGGATCCTAAGGAAAATTTGAAAAAAAGAAGACATCAATACAAATTTGAGCAATAATGACATGATGCTTTTATCATGACATTTAATATTGTGCAGTCATATAAAGCCCAATAATTCGCATATCAAAGAATGAACTGGTACATGGACTCGAGAATGAAGCTAGAAGATGCAATGAATAAAATGTAGAACCATATGTTAGTCAGCATGGAGTACGACATTGAAAACCAAGCAAATCACGTATTACAGGTATGTAGGTGCAGGCCCACAATGATATCTTAGAGATCCCAAGCAACTTTGTCATAACAATTATCCTAATGGTCTTGTATTATTTCACACTCCTGGAAATGAAATCACAATTTATATATTCAATTAAGGTCAAGGAGGCGACCAGTGCAGTAGAGAGACTCCCTTCAAACATGGGAAAACCAAAGTTCAAAACTTGAGAGTTGTAGCCTTGTACTGTCGTCCTTTCTCAAAATGAAGGGTCCATCAAAGAAGGGACCGGAGGATCAAAAGTATATACAGGGCCTTCATTTATTTTCCCTTGAATGCTCATATTTAAGATATTCCATGATTCCATATTGTAAGTGGCCAATTGTAGGCTATGGGATGTCTTGTTAAAACATTCTTCAATGAAACACGGGGGAGACTTTTCTCCCACCGATTCTCTCTCAAAAAGGATATTCTATGCTTTCACATGGTAAATTAATATATTCAAGAAGATCTAAAAGTGGTTGTAGTGTTCCTCAAAACTATTATGTTGGTGCATCAAAAAAAAGAGAAATATTGGTCAAGCGATATCCCACTCGAGATTCTCTATTACTACATAATGTTATTGCCGGGGCACAATTTTTCGATGGAAAACTTGAGAATATATGAAACGATTGTAAAGACAATGTTTCAAATCAACACTTCAAGAAAGGTGATCCTGAATTACGAGAATCTAAAAAGATTTCGTAATCAACAGCAATCGATCGTAGTACTTCTAAAAAGAAGATACAATCAGAATTACTGGCAGCAATGAAGAAGGTGACTGGCGAAAGATGGAAGATCTCCTGCTGGGATGAATAATCACCGTTGCTCAAAGCTTTATTCGCCCTACACGAACAGCTTCCAGGAACCAGCAAGTTCGTCGGAGAACTTGGAACACTCCTGCTCTTCTGACTCCTCGGATGGACACGAACTCCCGTGCAAAAGTAACGCTGGTGCGGCGCCTTTCCTCTCTCTCAAAGGCTGCTGGAATTCGCAAGCAAATTCCGATCAGAACAGTGTTAAAGAACACTTCTGAATTCTCTGTTTACTTGTGTTAAAAAATACTTCGTAAACTTTCTGTGGTTGCTTCTCTTACTTGTATATTGTAGCCTTGTGAGAGAGAGGATGTCTTATATAGGCCCTGCAGCAACTGCTCGGTTGCCACAAAGTTAGGGACGTGGTAAAAACCACCCCGAACATGTAGCAACCGCCCAGAACGTGCAAACGCACGTTCTGCTGCAAGTTGCGCCAACTGCGCGCACCCTGCACTCCTTGCACTCCGCGCACTGAGCCACTTGCGCCAACCTGCGCCACTGCGCGCACTGCGCCACTGCACAACCTGCGTAACCTGCGCAGCCAGCGCGACCTGCGCCACCTTGCGCAACCAGTGCGCAACCTGGCGCGCAACGTGGCAACGCAAGTGGCTCGCGCAACTAAAGCGCACTATGCGCCTAGCGACGATGCTGACGTGCTAAGTGCAAAGTGTGCCAACAAAACGCCACATTACGTCTCATGAGCCCATGAGCCCGAGTCCGAGTCTGAGTCCGAGTCGCTAAGCCCCTACGGGACTTAGCTCCCATGGAAATAAATTTCCCAAGAGCAAAAAGCATGAATGCTTTCTATTGTTGATTTAGCCTTTTTTCCATTAGAAAAATAACCCCACATGGCACACCCATGTGCACCTCCACACCACATATGCATCTCTAAACTAGCAAAGCTAATATATAGAGATACAAGTCTTTTGGTCTAGCCGATGTGGGACTAAAATTCTCTTTGAAAAAGACCAAAACCCAACAATCCCCCACATATCTCTATATATGAGTATAAGTGTTCCCCACAGTAACTGTCCATCATGTATTAGGAGAGATATCGCTGACGACTTGAATCTTCCCGCATGGTTCAAACAACAGACTATAATACAAGAATGGACTAAACCTTGAATTCTGCATCATAGCTGAAATTCTTCCCTCACATAATGTAGTTACATGTGCTTCTGGCTACACATTAAAGGCCCTGTGCCAGCCTGGTTAAAGTGTATAATTTTTGGGCGTCTACAAGTTTACCCTCAAGAGACGGCCTGATATCTCTTTGTCCATACACTATAGGTGAGTTCATTATAAAGAGACATGGCATGAAGCGCTTTGCGCTTTCCTTGCGGTGCTACGCCGCTATGACATGGCTTAAAGCCGAGGCCTTATCTCGTACTGGAAATCTCATCGTAGTGTCATACTACTGTAGCATGAGGCAACCGCCTCTTTGTAGTGCCAAACTACCCAGCATGAAGCCTTAGGCTCCTTTGCGGTATTACGCCTCAACGACATGGCTTGCAAGACCGAGGCTTTATCCCTAACCGGGTACCTCATCGTGGTGTCGTGCCACTGTAACATGAGGAACTCCTCTTTGTAGTGCTGACTACACCCCTCTTTATATTTAACATACAGCATTAGGCTAACTGCCTATTTGCGGTGCTACGCCGCTGTGACTTGGCCTGCAAAGCCGAGACTTTATCCTATTACTGGGCAGCACCCCACATATAGGAACCTTATTGTGGAGTCACCTCACTGTAGCATGGAGTTTTACTCCTTGTAGTGCTGCTCTACCGTGCCTCCTGTAAAGCACACCAGGCATTCACTCTGCCTGAGAACTCATTAAGGCAATTAAGCAAACATTCCCACAGGAACCGTTTTTCGCAGAAAACAACAGTAGACAACAGTGGTTATAGGTCCGTAACCTCTCCATGCCCAATAGAACATGTACCCACCGTTCCTGATATTCTTCCGATTAGTGGTCCTCCCTTGAACTAAAAGCTAGATGCCTAGTAGATTTCTCTTTGAACTATTAGTATAAAACTTTATGGTAGGAATACAATAATACAATATCAGAATGCCTTCAAGCCCATTTTACAAGCTGTCATCGACCAGCTGGCGCTTGAGGCCCTTGGTGAACGGATTCGCCCGGTTCTCCTGACTCCGAACATCAATCACTGCAATAACACCTCTTGATAAGATCGTGTACTGCACTGTGCTTCAACCGCACAGCCCTCTTCTTCCCGTTGAAGAGGTCATTTGATGCCACCGCCGCAGTCGCCTGGTTGTCGCAGTATATCGGTATTGTCGGTATTTGCGCCCCAACCACTGGAAGATCATACATGAGCTCCCGAAGCCATTCTGCTTCCTCGGCTGCGGTATCAAGTGCAAAGAACTCAGATTCCATGGATGACCGCGAGAGCATAGTCTGCTTCTTCGACTTCCACGATATAGCAGCTCCATCCATTGTGAAAATGAATCCACCTGTGGACCTCTCGCTCTCCACCTCTGAGCACCAGCTGGCATCACTGAAGCCTTCCACTACCGGCGGATCTCCGCTGTAGTACAGTGAATATGTCTGAGTCTTCTTGAGATATCTCATAACCCGTTTCACAGCTTTCCAGTGTTCAACACCTGAGTTGCTCCTGAAACGACTCAGCATTCCCATATGTCAGGCCTTGTGGCAGTAGTAGCATACATCAAACTCCCGATTACGCTTGCATACTCCAGCTGCCTGACGCTTTCTCCTGAATTAGGCTTCAGCTTCAGATCACACCTGTACGGCGTATCGATCCCAAGAAGATCCCGATACCCATAACGAGTGATCATTTTTCTCAATATAATGAGACTGTGACAGCGCTAGTCCAGTGTCTGTCCGGATGATCTTGATCCCTAAGATCACATCAGCTTCCCCAAAGTCCTTCATACTGAACTTGCTCGAGATGAATTTCTTTGTCTCCGTGACACAACTCATATCCGTACCTAGGATGAGCATGTCGTCCACGTACATACAAACGATCACACCTCTTCCATCAGCGAACTTCGTGTAAACATACTTGTCCGTCTCGCTGACCATGTAGCCATTTGACCTTATAATTTTGTCAAATTTCTCGTGTCACATCTTGGGAGCCTGTTTAAGACCGTACAAAGATTTCACCAACTTGCAGACTTTGTCTTCAAGCCCTTGACGACAAATCCCTCTGGCTGTTGCATATAAATCTCTTCGGTCAACTCGCCATTTAGGAAAGCCGTTTTCACATCCATCTGATGTATCACCATCTTATGTATCGCTGCGAGAGCAATCAACATTCTGATGGTAGTCATCCGGGCTACTGGAGTATACGTGTCAAAGTAGTCAATCCCCTGCTTCTGAGAAAACCCCTTGGCTACCAACCTAGCCTTGAACTTGTCAATAGTTCCGTCTGCTTTCATCTTCTTCTTGAAGATCCATTTGCATCTGATGGATTTCGCTCCTTCAGGAAGATCAACCAACACCCAAGTGTTATTTGAGGTGATGGAATCAATTTCATTGTCAATCGCCTCCTTCCAGAAAACTGCGTCTCTGGTCTTCATCGCCTCATCATAGGTAAGCGGATCTGCTTCCATATGATAGGTGACAAAGTCACTTCCGAAGTCCTTCGGCCTCCTCACTCGCTTCGTTGACGGCTCAGCGAGATCTGGTTCAGCCGTTGTTTCAACATCTTTTTGGACCACATCTTCATTGAAGACCTGCACACCCTCATTATTCTCCGGAACATCCGCAAGAACAATATTCTTGTGCCTTGCAAATTTGTCTTCAAAATATTCTGCGTCGCGAGATTCAATGATATGATTTGACTCAATATCAAGAAATCTCCGAGCATCACTCTTATCGGCATACCCCAAGAATATCGTCTTAGTAGTCCTTGTCCCAAGCTTCTGAATCTTCAGATCTGGAAGCTTGACATATGCCAGACACCCTCAAACTCGAATGACATTCAAGTTAGGTCTGACTTTGAACCAGAGTTCATGAGGAGTAATGTCAGAAGTTGCATGAGGCACCCTATTCAGAATAAAAGTGGCCGTCAGTGCAGCTTCTCCCCAGTAGCACTTAGGAAGGCCAGCAGTCAACAACATTGAGTTAATCATTTCTGTTAACGTTCTGTTCTTCCTCTCTGCTACTCCGTTTGATTGAGGAGAGTACGGAGCCGTAGTCTCATTGACAATTCCATGTTCTTTGCAGAACGATGCGAATTCATGAGACCTGTACTCCCCACCTCGATCACTTCTTATTCTTTTGAGTTGTTGTCCAGTCTGCCGCTCAGCTTCGGCTCTGAACTCCTTGAACTTCTCGAATGCTTCGTCTTTAGCCTTCAGCAAGTAGACGAACGCATACTTTGAGAAGTCATCGATGAAGGTTATGAAATACTTCATCCCGGCCTTTGTAGAGAACTGTTTGAAGTCACAGATATCGGAGTGTAACAACTCCAGAAGATCTGTACTTTGATTAACCCGAGGAAAGGGTTTCCTTGTGATCTTTGTTTGAGCACAAACTTCACATTTCTCTACCTTACCCCCACACTTGGAGATAAGTCCTAGACTAGACATTATGTTTATTCGTTTACAATGAACATGTCCTAGCCTATTATGCCACAACTCAAGAGTATAAGCAGAAGGAGTGATTTCTAATCACATTAATTACATTGGACTGAATTTTGAACATTCCTTCGGTATAAAAAGCTTTTCCGAAATATGTTCCCTTGATAGACATCACCATCTGGCCAGCATTGATGTCCATCCTGAGGCCTACGTTGCAGAGTAGGCCTCCTGAGATCAGGTTCTTGGCGATAGCAGGTACGTGCTTCACGCCTTGAAGCGTCAAATACTTCTCCGAAGTCGGCTTCAACACCACCGTCCCGATCCCGAGCACTTCAGCTTGTGCCTGGTTCGCCATCATAACCACTTCAGAAGTAGGTGTGTAGGTGGTGAACCACTCCTTACTGGAGCAGACATGGCAGGAGGCTCCAGTGTCTGCCCACCAGTCAGAGTCAGTCCTTACCGCATCAACCTGCGCAATCATAGCAACAATGTCAGTGATCATAGATACCTTACTAGGCTCTCCTTGCTCTGATTGCTTGGTCTTTGCTTTGCATTCACTTTTGAAGTGGCCCTTCTTGCCACACTTGAAACAAGGCATCTGTGACTTTGCCTTCTTTCGCTTGAAGGAAGTCCCCTTCACGTTCAGATTGTTAGGGTCCCTCTTCTTGCTGTGGGAAGCCGCCTGCTTTCCCCTTGGTTCCTTGGTATGAACCAGATTGGCGTTAGCCAATTGCTTGGACAGTGCGTCCACCTTCAGTTGAGCCCGCATCTGGTCCTCAACATAGATTTCCTGCAAAAGATCTTCAAGGCTGATCTCAAGCTTCTTCCTATGCATATTTGCATAGAACTTACTCCACCCAGCGGGGAGCTTTGAGACAATCCCTCCAACAACAAATTTGTCGGGGAGGGACATCGCCTCGTCTTCCAACTTTTGTCGCAGTTTCAGAAATTCCTTTACCTGCGACAACATGGACTTCTCGTCCTCAAAGAGCCATTTGTGATATTTTTCAACCACAAATATCTTGCTCCTGTTTTTGTCTTCTTCGTACAGTTTCTCCAGAGACTCCCATATGTCTCTGGCAATTGGTTTCTTACTGTAGGATTCTGCTAGGGAATCCTCCATAGCATTCAGGATAAGCAACCTGCAAATGCTATTTTCCCTTCTCCACTTGGCCTGAAGTTTAGTAGCCACAGTGATTGCAACAGCAGACCCAGTATCTGGAACGGTAGGTTCCTCTTCAAGAAGCACGTGATCAACGTCTCTGAGTTGAAGAGTGAGATAAACATTCCTCTTCCAGACTTGATAATGCTCTCCATCAAACTTTTCTAACTTACAAAAGTCAGTATTGAGGAGTGAAGCATTAATGTTTTCCATCGTAGCAATAAAGCTTTGAGATTGTTATTGCCGGGGCACAATTTTTCGATGGAAAACTTGAGAATATGAAACGATTGTAAAGACAATGTTTCAAATCAACACTTCAAGGAAGGTGATCCTGAATTATGAGAATCTAAAAAAATTTCGTAATCAACAGCAATCGATCGTAGTACTTCTAAAAAGAAGATACAATCAGAATTACTGGCAGCAATGAAGAAGGTGACTGGCGAAAGATGGAAGATCTCCTGCTGGGGTGAATAATCACCGTTGCTCAAAGCTTTATTCGTCCTACACGAACAGCTTCCAGGAACCAGCAAGTTCGTCGGAGAACTTGGAACACTCCTGCTCTTCTGACTCCTCGGATGGACACGAACTCCCGTGCAAAAGCAACGCTGGTGCGGCGCCTTTCCTCTCTCTCGAAGGCTGCTGGAATTCGCAAGCAAATTCCGATCTGAACAGTGTTAAAGAACACTTCTGAATTCTCTGTTTACTTGTGTTAAAAAACACTTCGTAAACTTTCTGTGGCGGCTTCTCTTACTTGTATATTGTAGCCTTGTGAGAGAGAGGATGCCTTATATAGGCCCTGCAGCAACTGCTCGGTTGCCACAAAGTTAGGGACGTGGTAAAAACCACCCCGAACATGTAGCAACCGCCCAGAACGTGCAAACGCACGTTCTGCTGCAAGTTGCACCAACTGCGCGCACCCTGCGCTCCTTGCACTCCGCACACTGAGCCACTTGCGCCAACCTGCGCCACTGCGCGCACTGCGCCACTACGCAACCTGCGCAGCCAGCGCGACCTGCGCCACCTTGCACAACCAGTGCGCAACCTGGCGCGCACCCTGGTCGCGCAACCTGTGGCGCGCAACGTGGCAGCGCAAGTGGCTCACGCAACGAGCACAACTAAAGCGCACTATGCGCCTAGCGACGATGTTGACGTGCTAAGTGCAAAGTGCGCCAACAAAATACCACATTACGTCTCATGAGTCCATGAGCCCAAGTCCGAGTCCGAGTCCGAGTCGCTAATCCCCTACGGGGCTTACCTCCCATGGAAATAAATTTCCCAAGAGCAAAAAGCATGAATGCTTTCTATTGTTGATTTAGCCTTTTTTTTCCATTAGAAAAATAACCCTACATGGCACACCCATGTGCACCTCCACACCACATATGCATCTCTAAACTATCAAAGCTAATATATAGAGATACAAGTCTTTTGGTCTAGCCGATGTGGGACTAAAATTCTCTTTGAAAAAGACCAAAACCCAACACATAAAAAGGATCAGTAAAAGCTGATAGCCTTACGTTCAGGGTGCTGAATGTATGATCCAACAGGTAACTGTTGTAGTTGTATCTTAGCAATCATAAGTAGTATTGCTCCAAAGATTATACACTTCATGTACCCAGCAATTTTACACAAGGTGCAACATGTGCCAATAATTGCCATATATATGAGATGATGGTCAGTATATATTATCCTGATATTTACTTTGAATCTTTTATCCTGATATTCATCCTTTCACCACTTCTAGTTTTCCTCCCAGCCTGCCAGAGGCTCCACCCTCTTACCTACTACTGCAGTTGCTCCCCCTAGCTCCGCCATCCCCGTCTCTTGATGTTGTTCCCCCTAACCCATCAGATCTTCTCACCCCCCCACCCCCCTATACTCACTTGTCTGTTGTTGCCACTCCCCCTAGCCTGTAGGAGCTCTGCCCTATGGGGTTGAGGGAATTTAATTTATAATTAAATTATTAAATAAAAATAATCAATTAGTAAGGTTGGGGTTAGGGGATTATGGCCTTGTTGTAATGTCACCTCTAACTGCAAAAAAAGTGATAATTCAGGATATTGAGATAAAACGAATGTGTAGGGTACCGACTTGACATGAAAAAGATTCTGGATATGAAAGTGCCAAAAATTATCAGTTCAAGATAATTAAGTGCATAGTACCCTTAAACATAAAAAATATATTGAGGAACTTAAGTCATATTAGCCTTAAACATAATAACTATTGACAATTGTACCCAAAGAAATGGATATAATATTTTAATTTTGATGATAGTTGGGTCTTTCGTAGCTTCGGAAACATTTATTTCTCCACCGTGATTTTGCTGATGGTATAATGCATCATATTCTATTTAGCATATATATTGTTGGAGGTCAAGATAATCTTGACATATGGTGGCTTATTTGGAGAGATACTTAAGTTAATAGTAAATTCACTGATGGTTGGACATGGCCATGTCTATGTTGATGGAGAGAAATAGCAAGTTATTTGAGAATAAACGACCACTAATTCATTGCTCTTTGATCTTTTTGCTTTGATTAAATCATGGAGAGGTGCTGTGACATCTGAAAAGAAGGGGACAAACAATGTTATCAGCTTTATAGAAATCATGTTGTGCAATAATTCTGCGGGAGTGATGGGTAGGAAGACTAGTTTTCCACTGTTTCCTTCTTAAAAAATAACAATAAAAAATACATAAAAATAAAAATTCTAGGGGGAGTGATCTTCAAGGAAAAGAAGTTTAGCTTGAACAGTATTCAGTGTTCTATTTCGTTCTTATCGTTATCGTCAAATGCAGCAATTATACTTATATACATCTTTCTAAAAAGTGTAGCTATAAGTAATGTTAGGTTATTGACACAAAAAAGTTCCTCTAGGGGAACCACATAAAACATAAACTTGAGTGATGATTCCACAAAAGAATTTGGCTCTCCAGAGTTTCACAAATGTAGAATATAATAAATCCCATTATCCCTCGAGAGAGGGTTTGGCCTCATATATATAGCAATATGAATATTACATATAGGTCCACACTTATTGAGATATTACGTAATAATACTAATACTTAACGTCCTCCCTCAAGCTAGAGCATAGATGTCAATCATGTCCAGCGTGTTACAAAGAAACCGAACATGAGGGCATAAAAGAGACTTCGTAAAAATATCTGCTATCTGATCAACGGTTCTCACGTGGTAAAATGTTATCGTCCCCTTTTGGTATTCATTTCGGACTAAGTGGATGTCGATCAAAATATGTTTTGTTCGTTCATGATATACGAAACTGGTAGTAATGTGGATGATTGATTGATTATCATACCACATATCTGCTACTTCTGATCATGCTTCTAACCCCAACTCCTTTAGGAGATGTTGCAACTATAACACTGTTGTGCCATAAGCAACGGCTCGATATTCTGCTTCTGAACTTGATCGTGAGACCACACTCTGTTACTTGCTCTTCCATGACACTAAGTTCCCTCCACTAAATACTAAATAGCCAGATGTAGATCGTCGATATGTAAGACTCGCACCCCAGTTGGCATCAATATAACACTCAAGACGAATATGCACTTATTCTCTATACGAATTCTTTTCTCCGGATTCTGAGCTAGATAGCGCAAAATCCTGATAATAGTCTGTCAATACGGAACTCATAGAGAAGTCATAAATCTACTCACTACACTTACAGCAAAAGAAATGTCCGAACGAGTTTCCAACCAACTGACGATACTGATCAGGATTGGTCAACAGTATCCCCTCATCGAAAACTTTACCCCAAGATCCATGGATAAAGTTGCTCCCTTAGTCTGCATCATTCATGTTTCAGTATGTCAAGAACATACTTCCTCTGAGACATTACAATGTCTTGCTCGTCCTGTGTGACTTCGATGTCCAAGAAATAGTTCAATACTCGCATATCTTTGGTCTGAAACTGTTCGTCCAAAAACTTTTTCAGCTCGACAATACCTTGACTGTCATCCCCTCGTAATCACGATGTCATCAACATAGACACCAAGCAGTATCCGTCCGGCTAATGTCCATCAATAATACTGAATGATCGTTCTTCGATTGGCACACGTCAAACTGGGTAACTACATATATAAATCGACCAAACCAAGCATGAGTTGATTGTTTGAGCCCGTAGAGTGTATTTCACAGATGACACTTTATCCTCCCTTATAAAGAACCCAAGAGGTTGTACCACATACACTTCTTCTTCAAGGTCCCCATGAAGAAAGACATTCTTCACATCCAACTGAAATAAGGACCAATCATATCGGTCAGGTAATGATAGGAGCAATCACACATAGGTCATCCTGACAACCAAGGAGAAGGTCTCAAAATAATCTATGCCATAAGTCTGAGAATACCCTTTTGCCACAAGACGAGCCTTCAGGCAATTAAGAGTACCAACCGATTTTACCTTGATAGTGAATACTCATTTGCAATCTACCGCCTTCTTACCAGAAGAAAAATCTACCAAGTCCATGTACGGTTCTCCCATAGCGCACACATCTCCTCTTACATAGCAGCACGCCAACCAGGATGTTGGAATTATTCCTCGACAGTTTATGGGATCTGAATCCTATCAACAGTAACCACCAATGACTGAGTGTGACTCGCAAGCCCTTTGTAGTTGTCAACATACAATGGATGGTCACGGCATGCACAACGTGGGTGAGTTAATAGATCAGACGGTGGTGGATCTGTGGAGCCGGAGGACTGATAATGATACCGGTTCTACTGGGGAAGGCTTGTCTGGTGAATCCGAATCTGACGGAGTAGGTGTTCGTGAACCGTGGAACGGTAAGATTGGATCGATAGCGGAGGGCACCCTTATGAACGGCTGATGTGTTTGAATTGAATACAAAAGAAAATTTTCATTTGGGTAAACTTTAGTGGCAAATTCTTTAACTGTAGAGGATGAGGGAAACTCAGTATCAACAAATGTAACATTTCGAGACACGATATACCTCCTCAAAGTCAGGAAAAAATAATGATCATCTTTCTGATCCTTAGGATACCCAAAGAAAATATATTTGAGTGCCTTTGGGTCCAATTTCAAAAGAGTAGTGCGTATATCACGAACGTAGCACAAACTCAAAAATTTTGAGGGATAAAAGAATTGGAGTGAAATTGGGATACAACCTAGAAAAAGGAGTAATGTCATTAAAGACAGCAGATAGCATTCAATTCATCATATAACAAGCCACAAGCCGTTAGAACAACATCCGACCAGAATTTTCTGGGGGTAGGGACGTGAAACATAAGTGCTCAAATTATTTCCAAGAGGTGACGGTTTTTACGTTCTGCCACACCATTTTGTTATGGTATGTAGGGACATAAAGTTTGGTGGATAGTCCTATGTCTGGCAAGATGGAAAGTAAACTGTCGAGACACATACTCACAACCATTTTCATTCCGAAGACGCTTAATAGAAACCCAAAATTGGGTTTTTATTTCAGTGTTAAACAAGTACACCAAATATCAAATAATTCAGAACGATTTTTTATTAAGTAGACAAAGGTGACTTGCGAGTAAACATCAACAAAGGAAACAAAATATTTGAACCCCAACACAGACTCAATAGGACATGGACCCCATATATCAAAATGTACTAACTCAAAAGAAGTTGAAACAACTTTATTCAAACTCACCGGATAAGAAGCAAGATGATGTTTAGCTAAGCTACATGATTCACAATTAAACAAAACTCGAAAATCTAATTATGGACAATTTCTGGAGAGCTTCGGTAGACGGGTAATCTAGCCGACAGTGCAACTCAAATGGATTGAGGGACACGCTGGCACATGCGATGGACGAATTCAATTCAAACATGTACAATAGTCCAATCACATGTCCATACCAATAGTCTTTATGGTCATCATGTCCTAAAAAATACAACAATCAGAAAAGAATGTTACGAGCAGTACAAGTCACGAATTATCCGACTAATGGATAATAAAGTGAATGAATTTCTAAATGTGTAAAACCGAAGTGAGTGGCAGGTTGGGAGAGGCGGGTACCCGCTCTTCCACGAACTTTCAGAGAACAATCATTTGCAACAGTAATATCTTTCACAGGACCCACATATACATAATCATACAAAATACCTGCATCGCCTGTCATGTGATCAGCCATACCCGAATCTATCACCCATTGCTTCGGTTTTACAACACATGTCGTTGAGTATCCGACTATGGATCCAGATGTATCGGCTCCACCATTCCGTTGAACTTAGAATTCAGCAAATTTGCATAGGTTTATGAAGTCATTTTTACGGATCGCTTTTTGTCATCAGCATCCGATGCAATGTTAGCAGTCGAAGATTTGGGATACTGTCATTGAAAACGTCCTGGTTGGACACAATTGAAACATGCGTGAGGTCGTCCACCATCACAGCTGCCACTACCTCGTCCACCATAACCAGTAGTCCAACCACCACGTCTACCACCACGACCCCTATAGAATCTACTACGAATAGCTTCCAAGAAAGATCGATCAACAGGTGTATCGCTAGTAGCAGTCCCAACTACTTTCGCTGCTTATATGACAAGAAAGTAAGCTTCGATCAGAGCTGGAAGCTCAGTTCCAGCAATAATCTGAAATCGTGTAGAATCCGTATTTGGACGAAGTGAGGCTAGGTATGCATGACATAGAATTGCTGGCGCCGAGTCCTTGCCTCATTGAGATCGGTCGTCAAAGGTAACACGCGATCCACCTCATCTTTCAGGACCTTAAAGGCTCGAAAGTGATACTTATGTAACTTGTCCTCTTAATTAGCTCTTTAGATGCTGACAACCGAGTCATAAATACGAGACAAATTATGTTTTTCATCATACGCAGCCACTAGGACCTCCCATAATTCTTTCACCGAATCCGTGTTCCGAACCATATCCTCGACCGATGGTTCCATCGAGTTCATCAACTGTGTGAACAATATGCTACCATCCGTCTCTCACTACTCGTATGTGGGATCATCCGTCTTTGGAGGGTTGTCACTGAGATGTTTTGACAACACCATTCCGTAAGCGTCTTCTCGACCTTCTTGTGCCACGTGGAGTAGCCGTCCGGACCATCTAACCTCTCATAGACAAGTCGAATCGATGAAATCATCGTACTAGTGCTCGATGTCTCTACCTATGTGTTCCCGACGCTGGTGGTGTCAGCATTGCTATTCACCTCAATGCTCGACATCCTTCAGGTTCTTGATTCGACTATTATTGTTTGGCGCAGCTCGATATTCACATCAACTTTGTCAATACTAGCTCGTACATTCTTGATAGAGATCCAAGATGAATCACACAAGCCAGAAAGTAAGGTTTAAAGTATCGGCCGATATCGATACGTATCGGCCGTATCGGATCGGATTTGAAGGTGTCTGATCCGATACTCGCAATAAAAATCGGTATCGGCCGATTCACAGTAAAAAAAAAACTATTGTATTGGTTCGTATCAGCCGATACAAACCCGATACAGACCGATACGGTCCGACACGAACCGATACGAACCCGATACGAACTTACATCAGTAGAAAGAGGGTCAAATCCAGTAAAAAAATGTAAAAAAAATTAAAATTGCAGCAGCAGTAAAATTTCTTAGTAAAAATTGAAATTGCAGCAGTGGAAAGAGGGTCAAACCCGCCGCCCGCCGTGGCCCCTTCTCCCGTCGTAGCCCCGCCGCCCGCCGTGGGCCCTTCTCTGCAGTAGGAAAGAATGGTGGCTGCCATTCTCTCTCTTTTTTGTAGCTCCACTCTGCTCCGCTCCGTTTCCCCCTTTTTTTTAATCGAAGAGAGGAGAGGAAAGAATGGCGGCTGCCTTTCTCTCTCCTCCCGTATATATGAGGAGTTAGGGTTAGGCAGTGGGCCGGGTCCAGAAATGAAGCTCGCGTTAAAAAAAATTGCAGCTTGCAGCTAAACGCGGGATTCGAACAGCAAACCTGAGGAAGCAAAGATTTTTCCCTCACTGTTATAACCAACTTGTCAAAGTGTTTTACATGTTTTATTATCATATATGTGTGCTATATATGGAACTAAACCATATATACTTCTAGCCATATATATATATATATATATATATATAGTATCTTTTATAACATATTTTTATACATATTCTTTTTATGACATAATTACATGTATAAGGCAAATGTATCCATGAAGTGTCGCTTAAAGTAAAAAGAAGAGGAAGAAATATTGTTAGTTGTTGAGGACAAGGTTTACATTGGTGAGGACAAGGTTTACATTGGGACAATAATATTGCACTTACAAAAAGCGTTACATACAATAAAAAAAATATATTATATACAATATTTATAGTTTTATATTGGGACAAGATTTACTTTGGGGCGATAATGAAAATGTTAAAACTCCTACAAAAAGCAACTTTGCCGGACAAATTAATTGGGATAAGATTAATATGTTTGAATTCAATTATTGATGCCCCTTTTTTTATTATTCTTCCAATGTAAATATTTTATATAATATTTTTTATTTAGTGTAACATTTTTTTATTATTATATGTAACGTTTTTTTTTATAAATGCACTATTCTTATTTTTATATGTAATATTTTTCTATTATTGTACGTAACATCTTTTATAAGTGTAATATCGTTGCATGTATATAATAATAATAATTATTATTATTGTATATAACATTTTTTATAACATTTGTAGGATAATACATAAATATGTAGACTAATTTTTTAAACAATACATAAATATGTAGACTATTTTTTCTATTTTTTTCTAATTTATTAATAATTATTTAATATTGTCGATACTGCCGATACCAGAAAATCCGATACTCCGATCCGATACTGCCGATACCGATAGTCATACAAAATGTCCAATACCGAAACCGATACTTTGAACTTTGGTAGAAACAAAGATCCAAGCAAAACTAGTTTACTCTCTGTTGAATCCTGATGTGGATACCGAGCCAGGAACATAGATTCACTCAAAACAGAATCCTGATGTGGATACCGAGCCAGGAACATAGATTCACTCAAAACTATCACAGTTTGCTCTGTTAAATTCTAATATTGTTGTCGAGGTTCAGAGATTCACGCAAAACTCTCACAGTTTGCTCTGAAAAACTTGACTCTAGCGATGCCCCCCTTTATTTCTTTTTCATCCAACGAGGGGGGGAGGGATGACGGCCAACAACAACAGCAACGGCGGGCGACGGGGTTGCAGCAGCAGTGGCAGTGACGGACGGCGGGGCTACAACATCAACGGCGACGACGAACGAGCAGAGCACCAGCATCGGATGCGGTGGGAGGGGCGGTGGGGGTGGGGGGGGATAGGATTTGAGAGAGAGAGAGAGAGAAGGGGGTTAGGCTAGGATTTTGGCTCTTATACCATGTAGAATACAATAAACTCCATTATCCCATAAGAGAGTTTAGCCTCATATATATAGAAATAGGAATATTACATATATGTCCACACTTATTGAGATATTACATAATAATTCTAATACTTAACAACAAAGAAAAGAAGTTCCTCAAGGTGAATGGACCCAAAAACATGAAAATAAGTGATGATTTCCAACAAGACTTTAATATTTGTTTCACTGCATGCTAGTTTGCTAACTTCTTATAGCTGACTTAGGTTTGGCCATGATATTCTTGATGGGACCTGGGGTGTTAACGAGTCAAGCTCACCTCCCCCACCCCTACCCCCTTCCGCTTTCTTGCGCTCAGCTCTCTAGGAAAAATAGATCTCGAGCTTTAAGACGAGCCTAAAATTAAGCTCCAGTTCGGCTCTCTAAAATATTCGTGAGTGCAAGCTCAGCTTGCCAACCCCTTTCTTACACTCAAAAGCTTGATGAGTTTGAATTATAGACAAGCTTAAGTTTGAATTGAGCTTGTTGATTAGCTCATAAGCTTTGCCCAAACCAAAAGTACAGCTCGTAAGCATACTATCAAACTGAAATGTTTAAATGATCTTCATATCAAAATAGAAAATTAGTGTAAGATATTTCTTTTATACTAATAATATAATAAAAAAGAGACGAATCTCTCTAAGGTAGTGTTTGGGTGCTTTTATCCAATTCTTAGGCTCGAGGTCGTGGTCTCGAGCTCAAAAAGCTCGGCTCATGAGCTTTTTGGCGAGTCGATCTCTAGCCGGCTAGTGAATAGCTTGGTTCGTTAACACCCCAATGCACGAGTATATATTGTATTTATTATGTCAGAAATATTCGTGATGGGACTTGATGGATGAGTATTTGTCGCTAATGATGTTTTTGGGACCGTTGAGTGGCTAGTTGAGATAATCCTGGAATGGAAATATGGTGATAAGGACACCACCATACAGGTCTAAACCAGGCGCAAGAAAAGAGCTCAGACCATTGCTCCAATTTGGTTCACATGAGAAGACCAAGTCAGCTAAGGATTGAGTCAATTTGTTATCATTTGTTAGGAGTTGTTTTAAGTTCAGTTTGTTAAGTGTAGTTTTAAGTTCAGTCTGTTAGAATTTGTTTCAAGTTCACCTTTTAAAGTTGTGTTGGGAGATTAGTTGTTCTGAGTTAGCTATTTTATTGTAGCTAACTTATTGTTAGGAGGTTGAGTTGTTTACTTTGTTGTTGTTTTGTTGAAGAGTAGGATTATCTGTAGCCTATATATATATATATATATATATATATATATATACATTGCCTCTGTTAATATATATATATATATATATATATATATATATATATATATATATATTGTGTGTGTGTGTGTGTGTGTGTGCATGCGTGTGTGTGTGTTGAATGTTTCTTTTTGGAGGAATGACTTAATGAATAAAAAACTTTGCAATTAAAATGATGGATACTTTCTGCTTTTTCCTTTGATGTTCTCTCTCAACCTCTCTGTTTATGCACCCCAGAATTCCTTCTGTGTGCTGCCATCTTCTCCCACCCGCACAACTACAAAGTCGGCTGCAAATCAGCCGCTTTCCAGCACTCCAGCGACCACCACGACTAGTCCATTGCTTCCTCAGGTTCCGTTGACCCTTCCAATGGCCAAGGTATAGATATTTTTGCAATAAGATTTGATATGCTTATGTTAGTAATTTTACAAAGCTGATCCACCGCAAACTAAGTGAATTGTGTGCATCTACTGTCCATTGCCAAATCTAATTATTAACTAGGGAACTCAACCATGATTTGTGGACACGAAATTCGCATGTGATTTAATTTGTCTTACGTTAGATTGATCCTGCAAGCAAATCAAAGGGTTAGGCCAGCATTATTGCTCATTTCGAAATTTATAAAGTTATAATTAATTCAACTTGAGCTTATTAGGAAATTTATCTAGTCTTGGAGTTATCATCGATCTCTTTTCATATCTCGTCCTGCATCATGTAGATTATGAGTTGCGGCACGGGGACTATCAAATAAACAATGAGCATGGGTTGCACACATTATTTACAAATTTTCATAATCATTCATATTATGTTTAATAGCTAAGTTACATACGCATGCACAAGGTTTCGATTTTTTTTTCTCGAACGGTGCCCGAGGCACCGAGACCAGTCGGCCTAGGAGGGATGTGTCGGTGCTAGATGTGAGCATGAGTATTATGTAACCTTCAGTAAGGCTAGCTACCTACACTTGAAGGGACGTCGTAATACCACGGATAGCCCTAGTTGGCGAGTTCACCAGTGACCCTTATATAGTGCATGTTGCATTGCTAACAATGGGTTTTGCAGGATAGTGCACTTTAATCCTTGTTTTGCAGGAAGGACGATCGGTTGTGGCTAAGAATCATTATTTGTGATATTCATATGTCCTCTGTTTATGAATTATTAACTGAACCTAGAGAAATAGAAACATTACATAACAACTTTGTATGTTGTCACAAGATAATTGTGTCATTCACTATTGCATTCCCCAATGTTCTGACCCTCGCCTCGACAAGTGCGGAGAATAACTTGGACATTCTAAGGCGTTCAAAGCTCTTTAGGCAATTTGAAGGTTTTCTTTTGAAGATGTTCTCTCTTTGTAATAAATGATACATTTTATGGAACATTGTTTATTGTATTAGTTTCATGAGTTGTAAGTCAAATTCGACATATTTCAGTTAGCTATTGAGAGCTTTTGTATTCTGCTGCAAGCTTATTAATAAATATATTGTTTACATTATATCTATTGTGGTTCAATTATCTGCTTATTCTCGTGCAACAACCTTGTTTTGAGATGGTTTATCATTTGTGCACATTAATGCCTTGTACAAGTACAATTTATACTTGTACGGTATCACACAGTGACAACTTTACGGTTCTGCACAACCCGGACGTGACACAATTAGCATCACCTCTAACCTCCAACAAATATATTCATTTTTATCATCTTTTAAAGTATTACCACCGATCCATGTTATCATTCTCAATAGCTAAGACTAAAGATTAAGGTACAACTGAAAACATGAAATGACTTGAGGGACACACGTAAGCCTACCATGAGATAGTGACCACGTAGATCCCCCTACCCACCCCCAATCCAAAAAAAAACTGCATGTAGATGAGTCATTAGAAGTTGAAAAATGTATCTCAGTGTGCATAAAAGATGATGTCACATACCAATATAAAGGCATTGCAAGCTGCAGTAAGGTTAATTCCAACTCCACCAGCCTTCAATGATATCAGTAACACCTATGGTAGCAATACAAAGTTAAGCCGCCGATACTGAAGGAATAGCATAATCCATCAAAAATGACTACAAAGGTCAGGTGCCAGGTAACACACCAAAATGTCATGATCCTCCGTAAATTGAGTGATTACTTTCTCTCTCTGGTTCTGGTTTAAAGTCCCATCCAAACGAACAAATGTCAGATTTCTCCTGCAATAGATACATCAAATTATTTTTGATATAAGAATGAAATATGTACAAGGACTAAGAAATGCATTAAATATAATACAACAGCATATGCGGATTGCAGCATGACCACGGGTCCCTCTATAACAGTATGCATTGTCCTCGTCACATTGCACTGTGGAGGATAACTAGATCCAAGTTGAGAGGGTTGCATAACAAGTCTTACCATCCTCTAATATGTTACAAGGATGTGTGGGACGCAGGTACAAACCCACGAGGGTAAGGGTAATACAAATAAACACACGTTGATCTCAACAAATCTAATTGTTGACATGCATGTTCTGCCAATTGAGAATTCTAATTCCACAACAATCAACAATATACATGTATATTCTTTTGATCTTTCTCCGTATGGTAGATTGCATTTGGTTTTTTCACGTATTGCCTGTATTAACAATTTTGATGCATTTACAAATATTTCTACAAAAAGGAAAATATTTAAAATTGATTTCTGTCAAATTATCTTACCGAGAAAGAGGAATCTGCAGAAGATCCAAAAAGGCAGTCCACTGGCTAAATACTATACTTTTGGAACTTGAAGTACGAAGGTTTTCCAATTCCTGTAACAGAATGGAAACTTTTGAAGATTCCACCCAATTCTTCTCAATGTCGATTTGGAATCGACTTTCAGTGGGAGCAGTTATTAGATCTTGCCTGTTGATGATATTCCTGAAAAAGAAAATGGAAGATAAGAAGTTGTCACCAAAGTATTGAAATGAAAGAAAATATTAGGCCAGTAAAATACCTACAAACTGGACAAAGGCCAGCTACGGCACTACGCCAGCTAGACAAGAGGCACTCACGGCATAGGCGGTGAGCACATGGTGTCAATACTGCATCTTCAAAAGCTTCTAAGCAAATTGGGCACTCCCCTTCTTCACCTTTTTGCATCTCTTTAACCACCTCCTTAATATATTCCTTTGAAGGGACAACATTAGCCTCTCCACCAACAGCATCCTTACCGCCTCTTAGGAAACGCTTTGCAAGCTTGTTGAGATCTGAAAACTCTTGTGTATCACCACGGCTGGGCACAACATATTCCCATCACCAATATAGAATATATAGTTTGTAAATAGTATACAATTATACAGGAACACGTTTTACAGAAACCCAAATGTGCAACATATCATACGTGTATGAAAAATGGTCTGTTGGGTAGATTAAATATGGTGTTGTAAAATAAGCATCATACACAATCATCGTGATATATTGACGAGATAATATTGATATATCGTAGCAGTTTGAGTTGCACTATGAGGGATGCAGGTGTATTTTTGGGATCATCATTATCCAAGCCTTCTCACATTAGAATAGGGTTGGTTATGAAACATGAGAGCTCCATAAAAGAATCAACCAAGTTTTATGAACATATATCAACCCGATGTTAATCCTTTGTGTCGGTGCCAAATTCCTCGCCAGTTATAACTTATATGGCCAGTTGACAAGTAGGAAGTCTACCTTTTGGCCATGCGGTTTAATCTCATGCAACCAAGGAGTACCCTCCAACTTCCCTTAGACTAGAAGAGAATCTAGAGAAGAGGAATGATGATACAATTTTGTTACTACGGAATTACATTCATCTCCATCGCACGTTACGCTAAAGAGCAAAAGTAATGACAACCATGAAAATTTAAAAAATTGTTAAGCATTTACTATAAGCTTCTCCTAAGAACTAAACATGGAAAAAAGAAGAAAATGTATAAAATTATTAATCACTTATGTATAGCTTATAATTTCAATTTTTACTAAAATTTACAAGAAAAACATTCTACAGATGGACGATGATTATGATAAAGAAAGAGTAAAATAGTTGGGTCAAGACGAACTTGAACAACCATTGCAACTAAATTGGAATTGTGAATCTACTAACAATCAAGAATGATACTCTCTCCAAACATTATCTTATTTGTCAGGTATTGCGAAGGTTATTGTGTCTTAGTAACGATGTAGAAGCCTATCCGCTCAATCGGTCCAACTGGTTAACCGACCAGTTGCCCGGTCCAATCGGTTCAGAGGGGGCAAATTTGGATGTTGAATTTTGCAAATCTTTTTAGGGTTAGTTTATGTTTTGTTTTTGGTAACTTATGCATGTAATAAATCTAGTAAATTAGGTTGAATGACTACAATATTTCTTTCTTTATTTAGGATTAGATTTATTTCTTCTTTTTTATGTTTTGTAAAGTCTATATAAAAGCTTCATTGTAATAGTTTTAGATATCTCCAATATCATCAATTGATAATTAATTTTCTCTTCTAGTGTATTCCAGATTGTTCACGGATTTGGAAACCTCTCGTGGACTCGAGACATGTCGTGGATTTGGGCAAATGTAATTTTCGTTTTAGTGAGCCAACATCGATGTTGTACCATCCTCCATTAGGGAGTTTTAGTGAGCCAACGTCGACAAATCCACTTCCGCGAGGCAATAAGTTTACAATCCCCTACATATTAACAAACATAGAAATAATCTACTTTACAATATTGAAAGAGAACATTTAACATAATTAGGTAGCAATATCATCCTGGAGATAACAAGCAATATAACAAGTGTCTTTAATCTATAAGGTTAGTGACAAGAAACTTTACAGATTTATGATTTTCTATGCATTCCCAATAGTAACTACGATCAACAACATGAACATATATACAGGATATTGAACTCGTTTGAATCTTCAACAACGGATAGAAACACAAGTTATGCATGACTAGCCAAAACAAACCTCATCACGAGGAATGGATGGTCGCAACACTGCCGAAGCCGTAAAAGCAACTCCAAGATCGAAGCATAATTATGAAGAACTCGTCCTTGTTCAACAAATTGGTCAAATTTCACCTAGAGCAAAGCCTCAAGATTAGGAAAAGGAAAAGAATCGACTATAAAACTCCATCCCTTAATTAAAAATGAAGCATAGACACCTTAGATCTTTTAAACAAAGCCTCATAGAAGTCCTTCTCAGCAGCTGTCATCTCGCAATATATTACTTGAATATCTGCTGGTGGAAGGACAAGGATGGGCCTGCAACGACAAAAAAAAGAAAAGAATTTGCACAATTAAGGAAATAGAAAAAGACTAAACATTAGAACCTTCCTCGCTATAAGCTTGTTAGTACCTTCCTTCTTTATCAGTGCTAGATTTCGTCCTCCTTAACATTATTGACCTTAATATGGACTGCACCAGCTTTAAACCTCGTTCATCACCTTCCTCATAAGGTTTTTGAATGAGTTTATGCCACCTTCACAAACAAAAGCTAACAAAATTGAGTAGATTATCCAATAAAAATTCCAACATAATAATTTAGGTATACCATCCAGAAACAAAGTGATGAACAGACAAATAAAACACAAAACAACCCAAAAGAAAGGACTCACTTTGATTAAGTACACTTGGGAAATACCTTGATGTGAAGCGACATTAAATTAGTAAAGCTGCATGCACCAAACATTTTAGAGATCTAATGTCATGCTATGTACACCGAGAACTTCAACAAAATTACATGAAACTTTGTCGTGCTTCAGTAAAAATATTGCAATTACAATGAGTAACACTAACACATTACTATGAGATGAGGACATCCATCGAAAAACAAGATTCGCATGGGTTAATTATGGTTCTTGGTTGGAAGGATGTCAACCTGTCTAATTTTCTCTGGTAAATCTTGTCACAAACAAAGGTCTTGTCACATCTTTTCTGATTATGGTTCTTTTCACTAATTTTCTCTTGTATATTCAGGTTAACTAACCATTTTGACAAGTTGGGTCAAGCAATGTACACGTGGGTCATGCACAGGTTATGTCCAGGCAGACCTGTGGGCCAGGACGTGAACTTAACCATGATGAGTCCAAACAATTCATATCCAAGAATAACATACAAGGTGTGAAAATTGTTAAAGCCAACAACTGAGATCATTACAAGTAAAACAAGAATTAGAAATAAATGGAGAACTTATAGCATTAGTGGAGATAATAGAGAGCAGTAGTTAAACTTACAGGCCCCAATTCCCCCAAGGTTCTATCCTCAAAAATCGAAGAAGACTATATATATCCTCAAGGTTATTCTGTCCAAAACAATATAACCATCAGGAACAATCCAAAAGAAAAAAGTGTAAAAAAATGAAACTTTTAAAGGTAGAATGGCAGCAGATAATGCATGATTCTGACAGATAAATATCTGCATCTTCCATAATAATGACAAGGTTACAGAAAATAAAATGAAGATGGATATATGTATATTCCGTGTACATAACTTACTGATAGGAAAATGAGCAAACTACATCATGATAACAGGCAATCAGGTACTAAAAAGGCAATGAAATTAACTATCAAACTAAGAAAGAAACAAGTGTGCAGATGCTGCAGAGAAAAGCAAACTGCAATTCATTCCGGATACCCAATATAGATGATTTTGTTGTAACCAGTTAAGCCAGGACAAAGAAAATCATATAGAAGAAGTCTGAAATTACTACAGAAAGCTTTCTAAAAATTTAATGAACTCAAATACTATCCCTATCCCTCAAAGGACAAACTAAAATCCAAATAGTAAAGTCGGTCCAAGTGCTATGGCTGGTCAAGTAAGTTAACTCAAACCTCCCTACCAAGTGGAAAGAAGTGTCATGCTTCCTCTAAAAACGTCCACTGGCCTTCAAATACTAATACTTCGACACAAATAGACCTGATAGATACAAACAAAATGGTTAATGCAGCATTAAAGAGCTTACATAGGCTTCATCCTAAAAGGCCACATTAAACCTATATGCATCAGGTATGACCAATGCAATTTTATGCATCAGTATATGAAAGAAAAAGATGAAAGATTAAAATAATACAAATAAAGGGAGTATATTAATCTAACATATATTCCTTGAGACCAGATTTCGTATTATAATGTATATCAACGAAGAAATCTTACAAACAAAAGAATGACATAAACATATAATGTATGAAAGACTCCAGAAGACGAAAACATTGACTATATATATCTATAACATCGTCATTATATTATTTGTTACCTGTATAGGGGTACCCGTAAGGCACCATCTCCGGTCAGCAGCTAGAGCAGCAGCAGCCATAGAAACTTGGCTCTTAGATGACTTAATAGTATGTGCCTCATCAAGCACAATCCTAAACCAGCGGACTGAATAAAGTCCACCATTCTCTTCAGAATTCTTAAGAAAAAAGGAGAAGGTTTTAGAATGAAGATGAACAACTCTACCACGAAAGATATGGTAAAAGAAAGCATTGATAAGCTTACAGTAAATACCTCAGCTGAAAACTCGGATGACAGCACACCGTAGGTAGTCAGGACCACATCATGCTGTGCAAGGAACTTTGCATCCTTTGGTCTACTTTGTCCATAATGAACATAAATTGTAAGGGAACCAGGTTTTGCATGGGTTTCAATCTCAGCCTGCGATCCAAGGAAAGCTTCAATTGTTGGATAATTGACATTTATAAATCACTTGCAGTGTATTACACCAAAGTCCAAGTATATGAATATGGAATAAGTATCATAAAGAAATGTATATCAACTAATATACCTTCCATTGTCCTAGCAATGTCATAGGACAGATAATGAGATTGCCACCTCCTATAAGTGAGGCCTTAAATTTTAAAAGTTTATTTGTATCAGATATGTTTGTTGATCTCTTTGCATAGTTTGGAGATAGGTTACGCATGTGGCTAGCGTTGATACATTCTCCAAATGCCTGACATGCGGAGGAAGTAGATGAGTCCCCTTTATCAGTGTGAGCAAGCAGAAGAGCTATAGTCATTATGGTCTTGCCCAGTCCCATAGCATCTGCCAGAATCTTCAATCATTTTATATGAATCATAACAATATATTGATAATAAACTATTACAGAAAAGTCTTCAGTATAGGATAATCTACATACTCCTCCTCTAGCCATTTGCAGAGTACTAGGAAATCCAGTAGTAGCATCTCCAGAAAATGCATTCAAATAAATAACATGATCCCTCCTAGGAATTGAAACAGCAGTGTCAAAATCAACATCCAAATTTATATACGGAATACAAAAGCATATCCAACATCCATCTTACTTGTCCCCGAAATGGTATGCGTCCCAACATGGGTGGAGGGTAGTTGCTGCCTCCTCTAAGCAGCTTCCTTTCTCCACATGCACCATCCAATGAAGAGCCTGCTTCTGATAAGGCCGTAGCTCACATTGCAGAGTGTCAGGTGGAGTCATTTCCTGCAAGAAAAGAAAATTAAGGGAAGTTATTGATAGACATACTACAGGGTTGCTAACCTTAAATAGCTCGCCAACAAAGCTCAAACTCTTGTATACATACTGCTAATTCAAAGCTCTCAATAAGCCCCACAATGTTGTCCAGTTCAGAATCAGGCATGTTCTCGTTACCATTTTTGTCTCTACTTCCACTCAAAGTTAACTTTCTGCATTTCTCAGGAGGTAACACTGTTGCAAAGTCTCCAGGGCTGTCCTGTACAAAAAATTGGCAACCACCTAGTCTAGCATAACAATACAATAACGAAATGATTACAGAACATACCTTGGATTCTATGCGTTTTCTAGTGTATAGGTCCTCTGGACTAAAGTCAGCCTGCTTATACATCAGTTAGAGAGCAATTATAAGATAGAGAACAAAAGAGGTCTAAATATATGGTGCTTAAACATTTTAGCAATAATTAGGCCAGCATACCCCTACGGGTACATATCGGGTACGGTAACTACTCCTCCTTGGGTACTCCTAGTTACGTACCGCATATCTAAGCATTTTTTATTTATTCTTTTCCAATTTAAATCTGGCTACTTCTTCGGTATTTTTCTAATGAAACTCATTGGATGACATTGTCTTATAGTTTGGGCACTTTTGTTACAGAAATCAAACCTCCTTTGTTATTTGAACTTAAACTAAATAGCTTTGACTAAAATTCAATTGATGCCTATGGTTGAGAAATTTAGACACTTAGTATTAATCATGAAGGGAGAGTGTGTGGAACTAAAATTGAACTGATGACTATGGTTAAGAAATTTATACTCTTAGTATTAGTCATGAAGATGTATTACTTGTCTTTTTCAAGGTTCATAGTATCATTATCGGACCCTTCCTATAAGTATCATGATCGGGGGTAGCGGAATGAAGTATCGGATTTTTGGGTATCAGGAAGCAAATAACTATTAATGATTTTTTAAATATTTAGAAGAATTTTTTTTTTACATTTACGCATAATTTTAATTATTTTGTGTTGTTTCGTAGTAGTTTTGAAATTTTATAGGCACCATTGTTGGTTGGTTTAACTGCGATAAATAAGTTCCCTTCATTTATATGCTTTTACAGCCTTAGTATGCTTTTATACCCTTGTTGATTTGTCCTTTTTGTTTATTTTTCTCTACCGAATTGATTGGTAAAGAGATCCCAAACGTCAGCATCTGCCTGTATTGGTAGCATTCGGTATCGAATCGGGCCATGCCAACTGTATCGGTATCGGTCTTATCGTATCGGCATCGGCTGATACTACAAAATATGGTCTTTTGTAGTGGGTGTGCGTGCGTGCACACTCCCCATACCCATATTTTGCATGTTGTGCCACATATTGTCCCGGTCCTCGTATTTGCACATGTGCACATGTGCTTCCTAGGCCTAAACATAACAATAATAATTCAGTATCACTTTCTCCGGGGTCACCAAAAAGAGGAACAAACTAAACTTTGTGCTTTGTGAACATATGATAATCAATAGACACTAAAAAAAGGTGTTCATCGAAACCTAGCAATTCATTCTTTGACCATCCACTTATTGCTTTCTACTGTTCGATATAAGACCAAGAATTCTTCACAATGATCATTTGAGGTTATAAAGTAAGAATGAAGGAAAAGAAACCTGGCTGAGGATTCACAGATATTTTTCCTTTCTAACAGTTGGTGAGGAAAAACAAAAATTGACTATACAAATCATGCACAACAGAGGGCCAGTATTAGATAGGAACCACATGATCAATGAAACTAGTGTAAAATGCACAACCACAACAACCTGTAGCCTTATATGATAATAATTGTAGTATAAAATGAAATGGAAGTTTTCTGGTCTAATTTGGTATAAAGAATTGGATCATTACAATTTCACTTGGTAATGTCAGATAGTGACGGTCACAGGAAACAGATTTCTACTGATATAACTTTCAGTATGGTCTCTCGTAGACCAGTTCACTTGATAGAGTATACTACAGACAAACAAGCTTTGAAGAAAGCTTGTAATATCTCCTTGTAAATGGTTGTTCTGCTTCTATGACTTCACTTATTCCCCCTCATAAATGGTTCCAATTCTTCTTCACAAACTATCGGGGAGTCTCCTACCAAATTCTATTGTGCACCAACCACTATTCGACTAGCCAGCTTCTGAAAATGTAGCAAATTTTGAGTCTTTTTGTCAGCCTTCCATTTCACGATTTAACAAAGTGGATCGTCTATTGTGATAGTTCTCAACAAGCACACCCCCAAAAATTGATATGAAAAGAAGACTAGTTACAAAAGAAAAAAAAATGAATGCATCAAAAAACTCGCCTTTTTAAATGGAGTTAGCCCGAGCAATCTGAAAAGGGTCGGCAGTGGATGAAGTGTGGAAACTTCAAGTGAAGAACTAGTGGGCTTCATTGATGTTTGATGGTGCTTCTGGAACATCGAACTATTAATATATACTCTGCATGGTAAATGGAAACATATGTAAAGAATTAATATGGTCAAGCCGAAATGGTATTTCGATCTTATATCGTACCAAAGAACAAAGATGTCCTTTTATCATACCTGACAGACAATATGATAGTGTCCATGATACCAAGTACTTGCGGCGCAGATTTGCAGATACCCTCAATCCTAATCTTCTTCTCTTTGACGAGCGGAGAGAGGCAACGAGCCCACTCATTCGGGATCCGACCAATCTACAATGTTATGCAGTCAGTAGTAGAGAGCATCAAATTTGGGTGAAAAAGAAAAGAAAAATCTAGAATCACAAGAAAGAAAAAGAGGGGTGGAGGCAGGAGTTTACCTCACCGTACTCTTCCATAGAGAACCGGACTATCTCGGAACAGGAAGCCGCCACCCCAGAGCGGCCCCGGCCAGAAAGCTGAAACTTGGAAGGGAATTTTGTGTTCCTCTCCCCCAGAGCAGGAGGAAAGGAGAAGGTGACCTTATCCCCAGCCTTGATCCTCCTTCCTTTGCAGGTGGAGAGACCAGCTAGTTCAGAGTTTCCGACGAGCCACCAATCATCGTTGTCTGCGACCTTGGGGAGTTGGGAATTGGTGGCGGTATCACTGTCCGTAATAGGCTTTCTACTGCTACTGGTGCTGTCGTCATGTCCTCCTCCTCCAGGAGGAGGAGGAGGAGGAGGAGGAGGAGGAGGAAGAGGGTTAGGGTTTTTCTTCCGAGGAGGGGTATCGAAGATGATGTTGATGGCGGCAGAGGGGTCGTCGGCGGCCATGTGGAGAGCACGGATGATGTCCATCTCCGAGAAATCCTCGCCTACCACGGATCTGACGATGGAGATTTGCTCGTCTTTGAGCTTGCTCTTCTTCCCCATTCAAGCCAAGCAGCAATGAAAGAAAGAAACCCTAACCCTAGTATTGGAAGAAGCTGAGCATCCCTCAATTCAAGAAGAATGCCGATGAGTAGAGAGAATGAATGGGCGGCAGCAGAGAAACCTCTCTCTCTCTCCCCTGTTCTGATCGATTCTCACTGGAGCAGTTTACTTCCCGCTTTAGCTTCGCCTGTTTTTTTTTTTTTTTTTTTCCCGAGATACTTAGACCATCTCCAATGGAGGTTTCTATCTTCCCTATTTCTAAAATTTCTTCCAATGGTGATTTCTATCACCATTTCTATCATAGGTGGCAATGATGTAGGATAGAAACTTTCTAGAGAATTTCTACATGTAGAAACTCTCATAGAAATTCTCCTATCTCTCATGACAATTATTATTGGGTCCCACACCATTAAATTAGTCCTTTTACTATGTGACACATAGGATAGAAATGGAGAACCATTGGAGAACATTTTTGTATGTCTACAATTTCTATGTAGAAACTCTTCCAACTAAGATAGAAATCTCCTTAAAGTACAATGTCAAGTAGGATAAGAACTCAATTTTAGAAATCACCATTGGAGATGGTCTTACAGGGGTCAAGTGGTAGCTTAATTTTATCCTGATTTAGTTCTAATGTAAAATCATTAAAAAAAAAAATCCTTTTGAGGTGTCCTTTTTTTTGTTTGACAAATGTCAAAGAAAGATTCGAACCTACACCTCGACGTGCAAATTATTTTAAAAATATTACATGGAGAAATAACCAATTTGGAGAAAATGAATCCAATGATTGGGTGCGTTTGGTTGTCATTTTAAACTCAGCATTCTGAGTTTAAACTTCAAAATTCTAAAAAATGGTGTTTGGTTGCCTTTCAAAAAAAAAAAAAAAAAAAAATCAAAAAGCTACGTTGTAACGTTGCTTACATAGTGGAGGTAAAAATAGTTTTCTCAAACCTGTTTTTCCAAAAATTCTGTGGGCCCCACCTCCCACTAACCCCCCAACCCACCACTCTCTCTCCCTCTTTCTCTCTCGTAACTTTTCTCACCTCCGGATGGAAAGGGAGAAGAAGCCCCAAATCTCTCTCCCTCCCTCGAATGCCTCCGACGAGCCTGCGCACGAACATGGCGGAGAAGAGCTCGGCCGCCTCGACCATGGCGGAGAAGACTGGCGTCGAAGCGGGCACGATGGAGGGGTCGGGCGCGAACGCGATGGAGAAGTCCTTCACCTGCGATGGTCGAGGCGCCGGCGTGAGCGCGTCATAGATTGGGAGCGCCGGAGGCCGCCAGCGGGGGCTGGCGGGTTCGGCTTCTTCAGCCATTGCGTGCCGGGATCCACCTCCGGGGCTCCCGTCGGGAGGATCGCGGAGATGGCGGCGAGACTTCTATTGCGGTTGAAGGCCTCTTGGACCGAGAAGCTTCGAGATGTCGTAGATTACTCCATCGGGATAGACCACCGCGTCCGAATGCACTATCTTGGGGTCCGAGAGGTCGATTTCGTCACCGAAAAGCGTTGATCGTCGTCGTCACTACTGCCATTGACTAAGCTTGAGCTGTTATTGAGACGGAGATCAAGAGGACGGCTAGGAGTAGGCTGCCATAGAGATGGACACGGAGATGGACTTAGTATCTTTTAGGACACAAAAATGGGCTCAGGGACACAAAATCAGTGTCGAGTTTAGGGACACGTTTGGGAGAACAGTTGGACACGAGCAGTAGACAATTGGAATTTCTAAAAAAAATTTACCAAACATTTTTTTAAGTTTCGTGTTTTAGAACCTTTTTTCAGATGAAAATAACCAAACACAAACTCAAAATTTCTACACATACAAAACTTTATAACTTACTTTTAGAAAACCGTTTTCAGAAGAAGAAAAAATTTAGAAAGTATATCCAAACGGACCCTAAGTAAACAAAATATGACATAAAATAAGGAGAGTTTAGGGAAGGGAGTCAATATATATAACTTTTTTGGATTGGAGAAAAAGTTAACTGAGGTGGGAAGTGTTTAATAGCTCTTACTTGGATTTGAAGTTTTGAATAGGAGGAGAATTAACAAAAATATAATAGTTACAAATCTTTATTACATATGACATAAAGTTAGATTTAATTGGATTTTTCATTAAAACTTGTCAAGATATCTTCACAAATATGATACATATATCAATAAAACTAAAATTTAAACAATAAAATTAAGTAACTTGAGCATTATAGGTTTCTACCGTTTGAAGACAGTCAAGTTCATATCATCACAACCATCTAAAATCAAACACATGCATCAACTCAACAGATGCATTAAAAACATAGTCGCCGATTTTTTCTTCTTATAATTTTCAATGGTGAGTAATAAGAGAGTGAGAAAGGCAACGCACGTGGACAACAGAATGTTTAAAGCCAGGAAGACGGAGCAGTAGGTTGAAAGCAAAAAATGGAGGAGAATGTCACGATATTTTATTAGGCAAATAAGGGATATTTGTGACTTTTTAAACAATACCCCTCAATTTCCCTTGTTAACCCTATGGGTTCAAAAATGGACAAAAGAATGCTAAACAAACCCTTACTTAACCCTCTATGACGCCACTCCTAAACCCTTAAACCAAGCAGAGTTTTTTTAGCCCTCAGTTAACTTCCCTCACTTAATTCTCTTCACCGCCAATCCAAGTATTAGGATTATGGTTAAGATTATTTTAGGTTTAGGGCTAGGATTTAGGGTTTAGGTTAGGGCTGGCAACTTTATAGGAACCCTAGAGGGGTAAATAGGTAATAAAATTTACCAACATAATAAAGCAATACTAAAGATAATTGTATCCTTCCGTAAAGGCAATTCTGTCCAGGAACTTTCTCCAACTTTAATCCACTATTTGAATGAATAGTATACCTCGAGTTTTGATCTGAAGGCTCGACAACTTCTTACACACGAGTTTTGATTCGAAGGCTCATCAATTTCCTAACACGAGTTTTGATCCGAAGGCTCGTCAACTTCTTTACACAAGGAAGGGCTTTTATCTTCGTGAACACTTGGAAGATCTAGGTTACAACTCTTGAACAACTCTAACACTTTAATGGATGGCAAATAGAAAGTATAGTAGAGTTTATGAGAGGGACTCTTTGGTGGTTGAGAAAATTTAAAGCTTAAAGAGATGGCTTTGAATAAAGGGGATCAAAGCCTTTAAATAGAAAAACCACAAAGTCAAAGCATTTAATGCTAAAAACTATCTGCTGATAGTATTCTGTCGATATACTGTTTCTGCAACAGTAACAGCTACAAATCTATCCGTTGGAGCATTAAACGTCCTCAATCTGACTGTTAGAATATTTCTGAAAATCCAAAATATTTTATAATCCATATACCATCGGCATGCCGGTGCGATGGACAAAGAACGCCAAGTATATATAAATCGATATACCGACGGTATAAACAAGTATACCGTCTGCATGTCGGTGTCATTGACAGAGAACACCAAGCTTATATAAATCGGTATACCGGCGGCACGAACCAGTGTACCGTCGATATGCCCGTACGATCGACAAAGAGCACCAAGCTTATATAAACCGGTATACCGGTGGCATGAACCAGTATACCGTCGGTATGCTGTGCGATCGACAGAGAGCATCAAGCTTATAAAAACGGTATACCAACGGCACGAACCAGTGAACCGTTGGTATGCCGGTGCGATTGATAGAGAGCACCAAACTTATATAAACCGGTGTGTACCAACGTTAAGAACCAGTGTACTGTCAGTATGTCGGTGCGATCGACAGAGAGAGCCAAACTTATATAAACCAGTATATCGGTGGAACGAACTAGTGTATTGTTGGTATGCTAGTTTTAGAATAAGTCTTTGTAATTGGCATCATGCGAGAAGTAAGCGCTTAGACTATTTGTAGAAGGATGATTATTTGCGCTTTATCATATCACTGGAGTCTAAAACACATAGGGCAGTCAATTATGATCAAAATTAATGTGCCAACAATCTCCCTTATTTTGATAATTAACAAAAGATATCGGGTTTTAGGAGATAGCTCCACCGTAAGCGATAATCTCCCCTCAATGAGATATTTCTTCCCCTTTATCATTTAGAACAAATGGACGGAAGGACGAACACGCAAGTAGTAATTATAATTGCTTAACAAAAAATACTGAACAAAAAATACGTAGATTAAATAAGAAATCATGCATTGTTTGAAGGGATACTAGATATCGTAGAATAGTATTTTTTTTCTTGTTATTTCATCATATGGCAAGGGCCATATATATAGGGATAAGGGGCAACCCAAGGGTTATGAGTTACATGATCCCAAGGGTCATGTGTAACTCATGACATAATGGTGAATAATAAGGGTTTCACAACACTCCCCCTTATTCATCCATTTCCTTGGATCCACTTATGAAATACTTCAGGATTCAATAAGCTAATGGGGTGGATACTGCTGGATCCAGAGTAAACTTGGTTTGCCTCGTTAAAACCTTGGCTGTGGAAAACCCAGTAGGAAAAACCATCAGTCCTAAGGAAAAAGAGTACAATCCTATAGTTTTACTCCCCCTGATCTATACAAGCTTCAGGCTTGCAGGTCTTTTAGTTGCCTCATCCCTATTCCTCTTACAAGCTTTACAAAAGTACATCGTAGCAGTGCTTTGGTAAACAAATCTGCTAAGTTATTACAAGATTAAATTTGTTGTATTTTGACTTGTTCTTTCTCTTGAAGGTCGTGCGTCCAGAAGAATTTGGGGGATATGTGCTTCGTCTTGTCATTCTTTATGTATCCTTTCTGAAGTTGAGCAATGCATGCTGCATTATCTTCAAAAAGGGTAGTAGGCTCAAGTTCACCAGTCTTCAGGCCAGTAGATGCCAAAATGTGCTGAATGACGGAGCAAAGCCAAACACACTCCTTGCTTGTTTCATGGATTGCCAGGAGTTCAGAATGGTTGGATGAGATAGCCACACTGGTCTGTTTGACGGACCTCCAGGAGATAGCCGTACCACCGAAAGTAAACACAAATCCAGTTTGTGATTTCTCTGTATGGGGATCTGATCTATAACCTACATCTAAATAACCAAGTAAAGTGGAAGAACCACTATTCGGGTAATATAGTCCTAGGTCTATAGACCCCTGGAGGTTGCGCAGAAGATGCTTCACTCCATTCCAGTGGCACTTTATGGGCGCTGCACTGTATCTGGCTAATAAGTTAACTGAAAATGCTATATCAGGACGCGTACAGTTAGCTATATAGAGTAGTGCCCCAATGGCACTTAGGTAAGGTACTTCAGGACCTAATGATTCCTCTCCCTCTTCCAGTGGACGAAAATGGTCCTTCTTTACGTCCAATGATCGAACGACCATTGGTGTACTAAGGGGATGGCATTTATCCATGTGGAATTGTTTAAGTAATCTTCATGTATATGTAGATTGGTGTAACAGGATATCACCCTTTAGGTGTTCGATCTGTAAGCCAAGACAATACTTTGTTTTCCCTAGGTCTTTCATTTCAAAAGTTGTCTTAAGGCTTTCAGATATCTCAGTGATCTCTGCAGGAGATCCAATGAGATTTAAGTCGTCTACATAAACGGCGACTATAACAAATCTTGTTCCCGATCTTTTTATAAAGATACACGGGCAGACTTTATCATTAGTAAATCCTTGCGTAGCAAGAAACTCACTTAGTCTGTTATACCACATTTTTCATGACTGTTTAAGACCGTACAATGATCTTTGTAACCTTACATAATAGGTGTCCCGAGGTCTATCTGTTTTCTCTGGTGACATTTTATATCCTTCAGGGAGTTTCATATAGATATCTTTATCTATATTGCCATAAAGATATGCAGTCACAACGTCCATGAGCTGCATTTCTAGGCTTTTCAGAGAAGAGAGGTTGATCAGGAATCTGAAGGTATTCCCATCCATGACCGGAGAATATGTTTCTTCATAATCTATTCCCGATTTCTGGAAGAAACCTTGTGCTAAAGGCGTGCTTTGTAGTGCACAACTATGTTGTGTTCATTTCTTTTTCTTGTGAAGATCCATTTATATCCTACAGGTTTTACACCTCCAGGTGTTTGGACTACTGGTCCAAAGACTTCACATTTCAAGAGTGAGTCCAGCTCTACTCCTATTGCTTCGTTCCACTTTGGCCAATCGCCTCTGCGTTTACATTCCGCTAGAGACCGTGGATCGATGTCATCGTCATTTTCAGTGACGTGAATGGCAATATTGAACGTAAAATCGTCGTCGACGACTATGCTTTTTCTGTTCAGTACCTCTCTAGTACGTACATAATTTAATAATATTTCTCCTGTTTGTTCCTCTTTAGGGGAAACTAGGAGGGGAGAGGTAGCTGATCTGAGCTCAGCATCCTGTGTTGGGATCTTCTTAATTTCTCCAGGGTTTTTCTTTTACGAGGTACTTTGTCTCTCGAACCTGGTGGGCATCCTCTTTTTAATTGAGGTATTGCCATTTCTGCTGCCGGCAGATTGCATCCATCTTTGGGGATGTCAATCCTAGCTGGCGTGTTGGCAGCAGGGACGTGTGATCTGACAATATTCTAGTTGTCAGTAAATGTATCCGGAAGTAGATGTACAGTGTTCTGAAGATGTAATATCTTCAGGATCTCATCTTCACATTGACTTGTACGCGGATCAAAATGAGACAAAGTTTTTGTGTCCCAAGAAATTGTCTTAGAAGCTTCTGGCTTCTTAGACTGTATGCCCAGTTTAGGAAATAATCCTTCATCAAACTCACAGTCATCAAGACTTGCCTTAAATACGTCACCCGTCAGGGTTTCTAGGTATCTAATTATAGAGGGTGAGTCAAACCCAACATAGATACCTAATCGATGTTGTGGACCCATTTTGGTCCTCTGTGGGGGAGCAATGGGGAAGTAAACAGCACAACCAAAAACTCTCAAATGAGAGATATTTGGAGGTGAACCATAAGCGAGCTGCATCGGAGATAGAATATAACCTCCAGAAGGCCGTATTCTAATAAGTGATGCGGCATGCAATATAGCATTACCCAAGCTTCCACAGTCAACTGTGACTGCATCAACAATGGACGAGCAATCCATTATAATCTCTTAATAAGAGATTCTGCTAACCCGTTCTGGGTGTGAACATGAGCTACAGGATGTTCAACTTCGATGCCAGTTGCTTGGCAATAGTCTTGAAAAACCTGTGAAGTAAATTCACCCGCATTATCAAGTCTTAATTTTTTGATATGGTTATCGGGGAAATGAGCCCGCAACTTAATTATTTGTGCCAATAGCTTAGAAAAAGCTAAGTTGCGGGTGGACAAAAGGCACACATAAGACCATTTAGTAGATGCATCGATAAGTACCATAAAGTACCTAAATGGACCACTTGCGGGGTGTATAGGTCCGCAAATGTCTCCATGAATTCTCTCTAAGAAGTTAGGAGACTCTAGTCCCACTTTCAAAAGGGATGGTCTCGTTATAATTTTGCCTTGAAAACAAGGTAGACACGAGTAATCATACTTCTGAAGAATCTTCAGGTTCTGCAGGTTGTGTCCAGTGGATTGGCTTATGATTCGTTTCATCATAGCTGATCCTAGGTGACCCAGTCTATTATGCCAAAGTTTAAATTTTGGCGATGAATGACACTTCTGGTACACAATCATGTTAGCTTCTGTTGATTGAATATGAGTATGATAGAGACCTGACGGGAGTCCCTTGAATCGTTCTATGATAGTTTTTGAACCATCTTTAGATGAGTAACATACAGATATTCTGCCTCATTTATTTCATTTGTTTCTAAGTGATATCCGTTTAAACGAATGTCCTTGAAACATATGAGGTTCCTATTTGATTTAGAAGAGAATATTGCATCTTTTATTATTAGTCTTATTTTATTTGGGAGCAATATAATTGCTTCACCAGATCCTTCTATTATGTTTGATAGTCCTGATATCGTAATAACGGGACCGTCATAATCATATAAGCTATAAAAATAGCTTTTTTCTCGAAGGATTGTGTGCGTCGAGGCGCTGTCCACAAGGCATTCACACTTTATCTATAGATCAATAAAAAAAACAACAACAAACAATCGTAATTAAAACAACGGTTTTGAAATACAATTTAAAAAAAAATTCTCTTATATCGATCGATGGGCCGATATAGAGAGGTCAATAAGTTGCTTGCAAAAATGCATAATTTATAATAAAAGAGAAGCATAATATGAAAATACGGCAACAAGTTTTTAAAAGCATGAAATAAGATAGTGGCTCTAGTCGAGTAGGTCGTCGTTCTCGAAGTCTTCCGCCGAGAACTGAGTAGACGGCTGCTTTTCTACCAAATTTGTTTCAACTTGAGACTTCTGGCTTGCTTGATACAGATCTTGTAGATGTCGCGGGGTGCGACAGTTTCTGGACCAGTGTCCAGTCATGCCACATTTGTGGCATTTGTCCTCCCAATTTTTCTTGGGAATGGACATCAGTTCTGTGGTCTTCTTCCACTTCTTCTTTGCCCCACTTTTGCTGCTCTGGGGATGAAAGTTGTTCTGGGGTGGACTTCTGGCCGGCCTCTTATGGGCATTCCCTATGTTAGATTTGTCCTTATTTTTCTTCTGCTTCTTGGAAGAAAAATGAGCTTCTGGGAGAGGAGCTGAGCCTGCAGGGCGTAGGTTATGAGTGGCCAAGAGAAGTTCTCTGTTTTGCTCTGCCATCATCAGGGTGGAGTGCAATTCAGAGTACTTTTTGAACTTTCGTTCACGGTACTGTTGTATGAGGATTGCGTCCTTCTCGTAGAAGGATGTATAAGTTTTTTCCAACATGCGATACTCCGAGACTTCTTCACCACACAACTTCAGGCGTGAGGTGATATTATGGAGAGCTGAGTTGTACTCAGCTACGGACTTAAAGTCCTGAAGTCGAAGGTTTTCCCACTCATACCTTGCACGTGGGAGGATTACATCTTTTTGATGTTTATAGCGGTCCTCCAGTGCAGTCCACAATTCCTTTGGGTCTTCTACAGTGAGGTATTCGGCCTTCAGGGTCCGATCAATGTGTCTTCTGATGTAGATAATGGCTTTCGCCTTATCTATATCAGAGACGTTCACTGTAGAAACAACCACAGCAGTGTCTGCTGTATTTTCCGTACCAGTGGCCGGAGTCGATGGAAGAGGAGTTGAAATTGTGGCTAATAAGCCCTGGGCACGTAAGTGGAACTTCAGGTCCACATGCCAGCTTAAATAATTTTTTCCAGCAGCATCTAGTACTTCGAAATCGACACTCGCTATTTTGGCCATTTTATCTATCATGTGAAAAACATACATAAATTAAAATTAAATATTTATACATAATCATAAATGTTACAGAGCACATAATAAAAATACCATGGTACTTAATAAAACAATTCAGTCCAGAAGCTAATATGCAATCTGTCAATATTACAGTAAGTAATTTTTTTTTCAATGAGATGTACACAGAACAGTAAGTAGTAATGAGTACACAAGCAAGTAACAAAAAAATGTTGTACAAAATAGTAATAATTGGTTTAACAGCAAGGCAATTTGTTCAACAACAAGTTGGTCTAACAATAAGTCAATTTGTTGTACAGTGAACAATATTTGTTTTAATAAGAAGCAAATTTGTTTTGAACGTTAGCAATATAAAGAATATCACTCTTAGATTGTTAGATATATATATTGCTAATTTTTATTCAAACAATTAATTTGTAAATTTTTTTTTAAGAAGTGTTACCAGCCTCTGGTCGGATCGACTAGGGAAAAAGGAAGGATGACGTCGAAATCTGGACGTCGATTCTCCTTGCTTCAGCAATCGTGCTGATAACGTGTTTGAAGGGATACTAGATATCGTAGAATAGTATTTTTCTTCTTGTTATTTCGTCATTTGGCAAGGGCCATATATATAAGGATAAGGGGCAACCCAAGGGTCATGAGTTACATGATCCCAAGGGTCATGTGTAACTCATGACATAATGGTGAATAATAAGGGTTTCACAACATGCATGATATTAAATTAAACACTATAGCCCCATGGGCAACCATAACACTGGGCCTAAATAAGCCAATATCAGCAAAAGTGACTTTTGTCCAGACATGATGCATGAAACAACTATTGAAAAACTACTAGGTCTCGGAGGACCACAAACATAAAATCATAGAAGAACAAGTCCCGAAGGACCACAAACCACCAAACAAAACAAACAGCTACCAAACCTCCTTGCCTTTCAAATCAAGAGAACTAATCCTCGGCAACATCATCTCCACCACCCTCTGGAAGAGTAGGATACACGTCAAAGGAGTCAATGCCATCAGGATACATGAAACTATAAATATTAGGATCAGAGAATCTGGTTCCATGATAGTCTAGATCACGCATGTTTGGATCAAGGAATGCATTCATATCCTGAATGGTGCGTTGAAGGAAATAGGATTGCTCATGGATTGCTTATTGAAGCAAGTTCCCCAGCCCCTATTGTTGGCCCTCATCTGCTCCTCAGCCCGACTCATCCTCATATCAAAGTAATGTTGAGAGATAGAGGCATGTACCATGCCTGACTAGAGGAAAAGGCAGGGATATTAGTATTGGGCTGAGAACTAGTTGGAGGCTTACCAGGAGTGGTGGAACGAGCCTCGGTAAGATGAGATATAGGATCATCAGAATGGGCATGGCTAAGATCAATATCCTTAGCCTCCATAATGGAAGTGATGAACATGGAAAAATTGTGAGCTTTCTTGGAGGAGGAGTGGACAGTAATAAAGGAGTTCAACATGGTTTAGGAAACAACTATGTTTTGCAAAGATATAGATAGTATATGCAAACTAGGGAATCAGAGGTGATGACATCATAGTTGCCCGAGTTTAGGACGATAGTGTGGCAGACAAGGCAATGGAGTTCATAGTCAAAAAGGCTCAAATTGGCGGGACAGTATGGGGATGGCAGAAGGATTGGGTCCTTTGCAAATGATGCGATAGAAGGTGTTGAATAGCATGTTCGGGGAGGGGATGATGCAGCCATAGTCGGAAGGACTTCACCTTGGTTGGGAATGCCGAGAATACCAACAAGATCTTTGACAATGAGGCGAAAGTGACGCCCGTTCACCGGTGTAACCCCTCTTTTAAAAAAAATTGAATTTATAAATTTTTTGTCCATTTTCTTGAATTTTTATAAGTTATGAATGTTTACTTTTATTACAAAAAGATTGTCAAAATATTATTTGTAAATAAATATTCTTTTATTATTGTTAATATTTTATTTTACATTCTATAAGTTTATATTAATTTATGAGTTATTCTATTTAACCTTTCTTTCGCATTGGGCTAATGTCCATTTCAGCCTTAATATTAATTTATTTTAGCTACCAAGCGTGGACTTGGATTGCGGGCTGCTAGCTAATATTTATTCATAAATTTCTTTTGTACTAATTATTATTGGATCGAATTCTCGAGTATATGAAAATATCTAGGTTTATATTATATTCATATTTTATAATTGGACTTATTTTTGGGCTTGATTGCTATTGGGCTATTGGCCTAATCTTCCATGGAAGAGCTTCTTAGAAGTTTCTTCTCACATGCTTGGGAGCATGTCTTCACCTACATATAGTGGGTTATATCCATTCCTCAACCATACCACCCCTTAATACATTCCAAGTGTTCGTGTATCGTGTCTATGTCCACCATCTTATTCCATTATGTTACATTTACATTTTACACTTTCTCCGTGTCCGACATACTAGACATATACCATAAATTTTAATCACCTCCGTATCTGTGTCGACAAGCCAACACGGACACACCCACACAAAACACCCTCTGCTCCAACTCCTCCTCCGACTCTGGCCACCTTTCTCTCACCACGACACACACTACCCAGCCATCTCGTCGGACCTGTGCATCTCCAGCCAGATCTGGGCCTCTCGACCATCGCTCGACTACCCTTCTTGTGGGCCAGCCCCATGCTTCCAGATCCATATCCGCCCCCTTCTCGATGATCACCCGACCACTCCGACCACCCCTGGCCAACTGCTCGACCACCGCTACCACCATACCACCACCACTACCAGTACCAACGTCGTGCTGACCTCTTCCTCCATCCCCGACCGCCTCAATGACAACCGCCACCCATAGCATCCACGACCCCCTAGCGGGACGCCTGTGCCTCCTAGCGCCGCCCCTTCTTTCTAGATCTGGAACAACACACGCATTACCACTGCCATCATCCCTTCACCACACCCAGGCCTAGCCAACCACCATCGTTGACCCAAACCACCATAACTGCCCTACCCCCACCGCCAGGACCACCGCCAATACTAACACCCAAAACACCAACATCCAACCACTACCAACACCTAGACTACCACTACTCACCTTGTCCAGCCTCGTCGAGCCCGACGACTTCGTTCATGCCAACCCCTAACTCCATCAACCTCCGCCGACCCACCGAGTCCAGCCTCACTATCGTGTGACTACTTCCGCGTTTCAGATCTACCAGTGCAGCCGCGTGTTCCTTCGACCAGAGTACGTCGTGCCTCGCCGGATCTCCACCTTGCCAGATCCAGCCGACAGCTCCACCGAGACCGATGCTATCGACCCAAAGTTGTGGTGCCTCGACCTTGGTCCAGCTCTACCAGCCCCGACGAGCTTCGATTATGGCGTCGCCTCGACGAGCCCAGTCAGCCACTAACGACCGTCGCCGGTAACCCCTCTCTCCACTCACTCTCTCGATCCCTTTTCCTCTAGCCTCCCCCCATCTGGCATATTCTCTCTCTCCTCAAGGAGAAATATTGGAGGGTATTGTTGGGTCGGACGGGTTAATTTTCCTTGGGCCGGGTCTATAGACCCTGGGGTTGGGTTAGGGTTAATGCATTTCAGATTTGATTTTTTAGTGATTTTGGATAATTATTATGGGCTCAGCCCAATGGGTTATATTTATATATATAATTACTTGGGTTTTGGATATAACATTTATATATGTATATTTGTATACATATTTTCTATATAATGTATATTTGAGTGTTGTGTATAAATGTATAATATATATATGTATATACATTTGTATTGTTATTATTATTATTATTATTATTATTATTATTATTGTTGTTGTTGTTGTTGTTATTGTTGTTGTTATTAATAGTATTATTTATTTAGAAATTATATAAAAATATATAATATTATTTCTAAAATATTATTATCAAGTTTTGACCTAAAATCATATTTGACATAATTAAAGTTTTAGTACTAGAATGATTTCCTATATTTTCAAAATATTTATCTAAATATTGTGATTAAAAAAATATAGTTTCTAAATATTATAAATAATTTTCAAAATAGATATATGTATTTAGTTATGCTTTTTTTTTCTTCAAGTAATAAACTATGACTAAAATAGTCATTTTCTATTCCTTTATCATGGACTTCTCTTTGACCTCGATTATCATGCCAAACTCTGAATCTGGACTGTTACATACCAATTTGGACTATTTGATCTATTTTAGATTCAATGGAACTGCTTGTGTTATTATTTGGGACCATCTTGTGGAGCATAGCATCGATACCTTTTTCGTGTCCACATGTTCGTGTTGCACACGTCTACTCCATCTAATTGAGGCGAGTAAATTCTCTGACAGTTTTTGTTATCTTGATAATCCTTATGATATCAGTTGTAGTGTTATACTTGATTCCTGATACGAGGGTACACGAACTAGTATATCTTGGATTCCGTTATGAGATGTTATTTCTTGGAGGACCCTGTATATGTCTCGTGTTTCTTGTACATGTATAGACACCGATTCAGGAGTAGACTGGCCCCTTGCTCCATGAATCCCGTGTCGTAACGTGACATGGTTGGATCTACTATACTAGTTGGGGATAGGGAGATGTTAGTAGATTATGTGATCATATCCCAAATACTTGTGCATAGCTCACCCTCATCTCACACGAGTTGTAGCATGATCTTATTATACTTGTGCATAGCTTTCCATGAATGGTCGGCATGATCCATTACATGTACTTGTGCATAGCCGGTCATATGGAATAGTCTGATACTGTCCTAAGCTGATCACATAATAAACTAATGTCTCAAGGCACAGTTTAGTGTTACATGCTACATTCTAGTTATTACCTACTGATACATTCGTACTCATGATTACTTATAATTCATAGTTACCATGATATGCTTACATGTTCCCTATTTCTCACTGTTCAGTATTGCTTATCCATCATATATTTTCACTCCTTACTGTTATTTATAGATTTCGTCAATTTAATGGAACTGCTGTTAGTTTATGTATTCGCTCCAATCCTGACTAGATAACCATATTTTTAGAAGTTGCTATGCCCCACATTCTCAAACCACATGATGATGCTAGTTGAGACATATCTCGATGATCCATTGACCGTAAGTTGACCTCTGGAGAGCTTAAGGCTAATATTCTTTATTTAGATTTATATTTTTTTATCAGATTTGTCTTTGATGCATTTCTGATATGTATGATCATCTATAGATTCTGGATGATTTAGTGTTATAGCTATCTTTCCTTGTTCATATTTTTCTTAGCATTTTGTGATTGAGTACTGTTTGCCATAAAAAATCAAAGACAGGTATTACAGAACACTGAAATTGATTGTAAACTCACTTGTACAAAGAAAAGCCTAGAAAGAAATCCTAGGAAACAATCTAAGTACAATTATTTAGTTTTGATTCTGGGAGGGTGACGGTGGAGGCTCGGAAAAGTGCTATCAACTCTGCCTTACTCCGTGGACTATCTGATGCAGTCTCTAGCTCGTGAAGAAATTGCTTTTCTCTTGAAGGTTGCCAGCCTTTTGCAGGGGAGTGGCACCCTGCTATTTATAATAAAATGTATGTTGGGCCGCATAGACGGCATGCGACCACGTAGCTGATTAGCACGCGAAGACCCGCTCTTTGGCTGCCATCTGTCGATTTGTTAGGATTTTGTTGCAGCAAATCTGGGTAGTTAAGGACTTGGTCATATTGCCACGTGTCCTGTCGTAGGGATCATTTTTAGCTGCATAGATCTCTCAGTTTTTGATCATGTGGGGCCGCATGAGCCTCATGCGACTTAAGTCGTAAACTTCCTTAATCTAGACATAGCTTAAGGATTTAAGCCGTATAGATTCTGTATTTTGGTCGCATAAAGCTCATGCGGCTTAGACCACAATTACTCTTGGCTGCATGAAGTTCGGAGACTTTGGGGCCGCAAGTGCATGCAGCTTAGGTGACACTCCTTATGGCCGTATGAAGGCGTACGAACCCTGCTTTTGGGCGACGTCTCACGTCTTATCTTTTTTTTCGAAGTGTCAGAGCTGTCATTTTTGTCAGTTTTGCCAGGACTTGTCAGCTTTATCAGACGAACTGCTTCTCTTGTCCGCATATCTTCCTTCTGTAGCTGGTTGTCGACGGGCCGCATATGTCACTGAACCAGTCATGCAGTTTTCCTTTATGTGGACCTGTTTGGCCCAAAGTACTTATGCGGCAATTTGTAATCGGCATGAACCCCATATTTTTCATGCTTCTACAAGAACCCCTTTAAAGTTTTCAAATTGCAAATTTGGAATACTTTGAATAAGAAGCATGAAAATATGTCAAGCCGTAGGGAGTCTTCAAGTTGCAGGAAGTTTTTTCGAACTGCAGAGAGATCTTGAGTCGCAGAGAAATCCTAGCCGCAGATCAAATCTTGAGCCATAGGGACACTTCGAGCTGCAGGAAGCTTGCCAGCTGTCACTGCTACATTTAATTTTCTTGATTCGATTGTGGATCTCTTTTCGAGATAAAGCCGACGGTTACTGGGGATAAAGTCCCCCAACATCGTCATTATCTTTAATGATCTCGAGAACCGAAGAGGCGCTCGACGGTTATTAGGGATAAAGTCCCCAAACGTCGTCCTTATCCTTAATGATCTCGAGTATCGAAGAGTCTCCTTTCAGTAACTCTATAAATGGGAGTCATTCAGAGAGAGAGATTTTCCTCTTTCACCTTCTCCTCCTTCGACTTCATCATACTTTCTGCAATGGCTCCAAAAGTTTCTAGGTCGACTGGTACGGTAGCTAAAGAAAAGAGACTTGCTTCTCCGTCAAGAGCAGCATATGCTCCTTCCATTCATTCCGACGTGCAACCTCCTCTCAAGAGTAAGGATGGTGAGCAGACGATGACTAAAAATTTGAAATGGCTATAGCGCATATTTTCATGCGCGAGCCTGTCATATACTGCATATGCTTTAAGCCTGGTCAATGCATTGTCTATCTCATTTGGACCACATGTGTTCTGAATGATAGTGCCGCATGTACTGAATCGTACGATCGTTGCTCATTCGAACTTGAACTGCACAAGTGCCTCAAGATTGATTTGACTGAGCCGCATAGGTGCCGCATGAGCACTTTATGATCGGGCTACATGAATACTGTAAGGTTGGGCCGCATGATTACCTCGTGACTGATCCGCACGAGTATTGGGCCGCATGAGTTTTTTTTATGACTGAGCCGCATAAAAACCTCATAATTAAGCTACATAAAAATGATTAAGCCGTATAAATGCTGCATGAGTACTTCATGAGGCCGGCCTCGTGACTTTGGGCTGTATGAGTTCTGTTTTGGCTGGGCCACATAACTGACAAGGCCGTACAGAGTCTTTTGTTTATTATATGACTACCTTCTTTTTTTGATTTTTTATAGCATCCATGTCGAAGGCTGAGACTATTGCAAAGGAAGAGATACTGCCCCCTTTCACCAAACAAGAGTCACCGTCTGTTAAAGAGGAGCGGATACCAAAAGTTGAGGTAGAAGAAGAGCTGGCGTCCATCGGGGAGGGAATTACCCCTAAGACTGAGGCTGTTATGAAGGAGGAACCCAAATCTGAGGATAGTAGTACTGGAAGTTCTGACCCTCCTGCTCCCGCCGAAGACCTTAATGAAATAGATCTTTCATATGCGAAATGGCTGAGAGAATGGTATGTGCCTCAGTGCAACCACGACCTTTGACTGCAGGGATCCATGGGATGCCATGTAATTGCTGTTTTCAGGAGTATGACAAATAAGCGTTCGTATTTGTCTTTTTGTTTTACTGGGGGTGAAGTCATATGAATGTAACTGTTTTAAATGAGTAGAGTATGTTCACTCCCTCCTTTATTTATGGCATTTTGTGGTGCTTGTACTAGAGGGCCTAATACAGCATTTGTAAAGGACATCCCAGTGGAGAATTTTTTTGTGGACCTATTGCCCTTTTGTGCATCTGAAAATACGAGCAAATAGATTTGAATGATATTTTGTGGAGCTACTACTCTTTGGTACACCGATGGTGCGAGTAATAGATTAGGATAATTTTTGTGGACTTATTACCCTTTTTGTGTACTGGCGATGCGAGTACTGATAATAAGTGGGAAGAAAACCAACATATTTTCTCAGGATTTGAATGATATTTTGTGGACCTACTACTCTTTGGTACACCGGTGGTGCAAGTAATAGATAAAAATTTTTTATGGACTTATCACCATTTTTGTGTACTGGCGATGTGAGTACTGATAATAAGTGGAGAGGAAACCAACATATTTACTCAGAGGTAATGAGGACGTAGTAAATATGGGTCAAAACAAAGCCTTCCTACTTAGAGGTAATGATGACATGGTAGGAGTAGGCATAATAGGGGTACACAGAACAACTCAGAGGTGCTATCAACGTAGAAGTTCTATGCATTGGGTGATTTGTTTGTGATGGATGGAAAAACAACTCAGAGGTAATATGGACATGGTAGTTTTTCCATTGGGGAATTTTGTGGACCTATTACTCTTTTTGTGCACTGATGGTGCGAGTAATATATTAGGACAAGTTTTATGGACCTACTACCCTTCTGCGCACTGGTGGTGCGGGGTAATAGATTTTAGGGCAAATTCTTGGTGGAGAAAAGCTATGACCAGGAAGTTCATAGATATGACCAAGAGGTGAGATATGAATTCATTCGGAGTAGTCAGAGAGTAAGTTCTGTGGTACCTGAGGGTACGTAACTCAACAATCTGGGAGGTTTGAAGTCAGAGTGCAAGTTCAACGACACCAGAGGGTATATAACTCACAATCTGAGAGATGGAAGGTGTCGTTTAGACATAGTATTTCTTGAGGAACTTGCCGTTGATGGGCATCATGAGCAAGTCTCTATTTTGTTTTGTGAGACGATACGCGTTGTTGGAGAATACAGTCTCGATGATGAACGGACCCTCCCATTTAGGCTAGAATTTGCCAGGGGTCTTGTGAGTCATGACCATTGGTCTGTGAATGGCCAAGACAAGATCGCCGACTTGGAATGTTCTTTATTTGACTTTCTTGTTGAAAGCCCGAGAAATGCGTGCTTGGTAGAGCTATATGCTTTGTTGAGCTTGTAAACGCTTCTCATCTAATGCTTCCAACTCTTGTAGCCGTCGGCGGTAGTTATCGTCCGCCGTTAACCGGTAGGTAAGGGCCACTCGAAGTGAGGGGACCTGAGTCTCCAGTGGGAGGACTGCCTCGCTTCCGTAAACCAAGGAGAACGGTGTATTTCCTGTAGCCGTCCGAATTGTCGTGCGATACGCCCATAAGCACTCGCCAAGCTTTTCATTCCAGTCGCGTTTGTTTGTAGACACAAACTTTTTGAGGAGCTTGATTATGGTTTTGTTGAAAGCTTCAGCCAGACCGTTGGCCGATGGGTTATATGCTGTCGTGTCACGACCCGCACCCTAGAATAAGGGCACGTGACGTGGGTACGTCCAGCCTACGCCGCAGAATCGGCGGTAGAACGCTGTCCTAGGTCATACATCTAACAGATAAGGGTAATATACAGTTATACTCCCCGAATGGGGGTGACATAACACAATATAACTCAACCACATCTAGGATAGAACAGGAATGATATAGAAAGATAAAGATAGATAACAACCAGGAATGTAACATCACAGAGATACAAATCCAGAATCTAAGTGACTAAAATAAATACATCTCAGAATATCTCAAAGTCTAGTACAGTAATCCCAAAATAGTAAGATAATCCTAAACTAATGAAAGTAACACCAACTGCTAGCAGGTCCAAGTCACTAGTGATGTCTAACGCTGCACCAAGAGGGATAGACACCAGAGCCTCATCATTCACTGTAAAATTTTCAACAGGTCCAGTCAGGACGGGAACGAGCACATATCTCTCAAAACAGTTCATAGCAGGTTAGGAGTATAAATCATACAATAGAGTAAAATACAGGAAGTGCTGAAAAGGAAGTACGAGTAAACAGGAGATATTTTGTAACTGAAAGTAAATACATGATAGTAGAGACTGTAAGTGGCTACGTGATTTAGAGCATAATGGTTATGTAAACGGCTTGGGGGCACATGAATACAAATAAAGAGGCACATTTATACAGCTACTGGGGATAGTGTTCATATAACCAATTCTACTCACCCCGCCCCAACCAGTACACAAGGATCCATTCAAGTTACGTTATAAGCACATGAATACAACTAAGATACGTGAACTCATGTAATGAGTAGTACATGAGGCACGTGAAAGCACATGAGAACATGTAAAAACATGAACTAATACGAGTACAAGGAGTACCTGATGCACATGATAAAGTACATGAACATGAAATACCCGATGCACCCGTAGAGGGATAACATCTCAGGAAGGGATCCATATAGTACTAATCCGTGAAGATACGTGTCAGCATCATGTAGAGTAATCTAGAGCAAGAATATAATCTAGGTAAGTATGAAAGGATCAGAGAATGTACTCGCCTGCTAACTGAAAGTCCGAGATGAAAATACTGTCCGAGGAGTGGTGTCTGGCTCCTATTAGAACAGCACAAGTCACTATGAGTCTACAATGATGATAAGATGCAAACCAATGCATTCTACATGAATCTAGGTCAATCTAAACCAAAGTCAACTCTTGGTCAACTCTGGTCAACCCTAAGTCAAACAAGTCTATACTAGTCTAACAAGTCTATTCTAGGTTAAACTAGGCTAATCTAGGCAATACCTTGTCAGGCCATGCCTATACATACCTTGGTATATAGGTACTCTAATTAGAGTATACCCATAGCCTCTATACCCTCTTACCCATATTATATATACAATCAAAACACAAAGTATCATGTATATACATTATCACACATCTAATAGAGAATACATATATATATATATATATATATATATATATATATATATATATATATATATATATATATATATATATATATATATCATCTAGTACACAAATAGACCCATTAATAATATAACTAGAAAATACCCTATAGGCTAATGTATACCCAACCACACTATAGGTTAATACATGAGTACATACAATACCAAAAGATAATTACACATACATACATGTGTATTAAGAGGGGACACAAGTACATGTGTCCAAGGGTATGTGTGGGTGTGTGTGACAAATATGAGGGTGTGAGGATGACAGGTATGTGTGTGAATGGCTAGAGGAACAACAGTGAAGGGGGTGTGGTGCATCAAAACAGAGTGAGACAAGGCAACCAGTGAACATAAAATCAAGTCTCAGTTATAACAGTTAACACATCACAGTATTTAACCTTTCCTCCCTCCATTCTCAGATTTTATATTAACATTCAGATTTACAGTTTAGGAAGGAATGACAATTAGTTAAACAAACTCAGGTTACACTACAATGAACTTTTACAGTCCAAATAACTTCATTTCCAGGTTTTTGGAACACACATTGCAGTCCAGGAAAGAACAGGGAACACTCTAATATCATGGTGAAACCATCTCAGGTTTAACAAAACATTTAACAATCTCAGGTTTACTAAATAACAGTTAAGAAGGTGTGTGTGGCAAAACAGTGAGAACAATGAGTGAGAGAGAGAGTGATAGAGTAAGAGTGTGTGTGTGTCAAGAGAATCATGGCAGTGGTGTGAGGGGTGTGTGTACTAAGAGAACAATGACAGAAATGAAACATGTGTGTACTGTTCAGCAAATGGAAGAAAACAGGGACAAATTCCCAGGTATCAAACAAGGAAACTAGATTTGAATTAACATCAAAATTCCTGAACACACCCACTCTCCATAACAGTTAACAAACTCATCTCAGGTTTGATTGAACTAAAACTCAGATTTTTAAACATTAACAGTAAAGAAAAGGAATAAATGAACTAGTTCAAAGAACATCTCAGGTTTTGCTTAAAACAGTGAAGGGAATAAACAACCATTTCCCAGGTTTTACACAGCAGTGAAAGGGAAGTTTAACTCCCAGGTTTGAAAACTGGAAACACAACTAAAGCCCACACTCATCAATTAGCAGGTTTACATAATCTCATAGCACACCAAAACTCAAAATCGAATGTGAAAGCCTAGCTAACATTGGATGTAATTCTCAGGAAATGCATATAGTTAAATGAAGAACATTAAATCACAGGTTTAAATGGAGGGAGTCAGTTCACATTAAACAGGAAAATCAGCTTTAAAGGAATGACAGTGAACACATTGAAGAATCAACCCAACTATCCAATTTCTATATACACAAACCCAAGCCAAAATTCGAATGCCCAAGCTAAGCTAACATATATTATGACATGTAGGTTTAAATTAACTTGAGAAAACATAACAGGAAAGGGGTGTTAAATTGTTTGGAAACTGGAAGAACCCAGTGTCAGTGTTGGTATCAGAACACACACTGTCCACACAACAAATCGAACCAAACACCATATAAACCCAAACAAATTAATTAGCACAGTGTACAGAGATTTAACTACTCATTTAGGATCTAAATATTCATTAAAACATAATTTAGAAACATTAAAATCGATTAATAATCAGAACACAACACACAGCCCACGCACGCACACAGCTATTCCCTGTGCACACCCAAGAACGTGTCCGACACGACACGAGGACTCGTGAAACTTGACGAGCCTCGTGTCAGCCATTGCCCCTAACCTCTGGCCAAGTTTCTCGTGTCGGCGTCGTATGTCCAGCGCGCAGTAGCCCCCGAGTAGCAGGGGAGCTACAGTGCCGCGCGCGCACGCCCGCACACGCGTGTCCCGTGTTCCCCACGACACGACACAACTCACAAATCAACACAGGACACTGGGAAACCCTAGACGACACTTAGATCTAACTTTCCATTCAAATAGAATAGGAAAGCTCGATCGAACAGTCCTTTGGGACATTTCGTCGAGCACCTAATACACAGCTCAGATACGTGTCCAATACGGACACGAAACGAGACCAAAACTTAGGGTTAGTCTTCCCTACAGTTGGGTGAGAGCTAGGGGACCCTAAAAATGTTTTTTTACAGGATTTTAGGAGCATTAATAAAGATTATACCTATAGTTGTCCAAAGCTCCAAAAAGCTCCAAAGAAGAGGATCCTTCAAAACACCAAAAACTCCCCAAATTGTTTGCTCACTGTCAAAACTCAATCCCAACAGCAAGAGCACAATATTTAGAGCCTATAGGAATTTGTTTGAAGGAAAAAGGACTTAATTTGGATTTACTATGAATTTGTGAAGATGGAACTTTACCTCCTTCTAAAACTTGATGAACCCTAATGAAAAGAGGCTAGCCCTAAAATTTGGGAGGATATAAATAGAGGGGGGGGGGGGGGGGGGGCTGTCTCTTGGCTGGCCATAGGGCCCTAGGGCTAGGTTTTGGCTAGTTGGTTGAGTCCTAATTGGTTTAAGTCATGATTATGACTTGTGACTTCACAAGCCATTCTTAGACTAAACAAATTTCTAATTTCACCAAATTAATCCCAATGAGTTCATCCTAATGAACTTAAGTCAACCTAGGTTTCAAATCCTAATCTCTTAGTCAAGACCTAGGTTAGCCACTAGGTTAGTCTACAAGGTCAACTTAAGTCAAAGTCTCTAAAACTCCAAAACAATTATTCTAAAAATCACTCAAAAATCACAATAATTATAAATAATAATAATAATTCAAATTAATTTCTAAAATTTTGAAAATGACCAAAATACCCTCATTTGGAAAACTGGGTGTTACAATCCTACCCACCTTAGAAAAAATTTCGTCCTCGAAATTAAGATGATCGTACCCCTTCTAGGTCAAACCCCCACAATTAAAATCTCAGAACCTATTTAAATCATTCAGTTGGAAAATGTAACCTATGGGGTCATGGCATGTAGTATCAGTTTGGGGTCTCATCTAGTTACACCAACATACTACAGTACTAGGCAATCACAAGGTATCAAAACATACAACAATATGGCAGGGTGTATCAATTTCAAAGATTGGCTAAGATATAGGTCAAAGACTTACCTCCAACTAGGTCTGGTGGCTGGAACTCCCTCCCGAAGGTGGAGTCCTGGCTGGGATGAGTGCAGCAGGACAGTCTCGCAGTCTGTGTGCAGCTGACCCACACAACAGGCACACTCCTCTTCTCTTCCTACAGATGTTCCACACATGTCCAGGCTTCTTACAGAAGGCGCAGGTAGGCACTCTCTCAGCTGGCCTCTGCTGAACAGGAGTCTGGACTGGGTAGGCTGGTCTAGGCTGATAGTCTGGGTGCTCACGGGGCTCTGGGTATACACTGCTCCTCGGCCTCTTAGAACTGGGCTCCCCTCCTGAAAGTACCAAATCCCACAGCAGTTGGATTCCACGACCCTGCTCCTTCAGGATCTCAGTCTGAACTCTCTGTGTCTCCAACACATCCTGGAGAAGTCTGGATATCTGAGCTCCGTCAGGAAACAAACCTGCCGAGGGTATGGTATGGGGTACTGCTCTTGGAGGCAGAGGAGGAGATGGGGAAGAACTCTTGGTCTCAGATGAGACTGCCACTCTCTCCTGAGTAACAGGTGGTGGAGGAAGACTCTCTGGTAAGGATGCTGACACCTCCTCGATGGCGGAAGGTGCCACTACCCTTGGGTCAGCCTGAGGGGTCACTACCTCCTGAGCAATAGGAGGTGGAAGCACACTATCAGTAGCTGCAGCTGCTCTCAGGCGACAGGCTCGGGTCATGGGTGCTATACTGGAAGGGATAAAAACACAACAATCATTAAGGCTGTACAGCAATCTACCATCCTATCTGAAAACTGGTATTTATCAAGAAATAAAATAAGACAACTACCAATCATCTATAAAGGGTACTATTTAAGAAAAAAAAATCAAACCCAAAAGTTTAAGGAACGAAAGTCAATAGCATTGAATTCAATCACAATCTAATATATATAGAAGAGAGAGTGTTAGAGGAAAGCTAACATTAAGCAAGGGTCATGTGGTTTGTGGCATATACATGAAGGTGTTATAGGAGGATTTGGGTCTCAACTATAGCTATCAAGTTATACTATTCATGGCATACTAGTTAAGCAATCTACAAGGCACAAGCTATTACTCCTAGCATGTATGGCTAACCGTGTATATATGTATATCTATATGTATAGAGAGGTAAGATTTAATTATGCATCTACATACATTATAACATGTTTACAGAACTATATATATATCTATCTATATAGCTATATGATCATAACATAGAGATGAAAGGTTAGGTTTTCATGGCAGTTGTGTACATTAGTGTAGAGTGTCATATGTACATGGGTTAAGACTTGAAATAAAGGGGTTCAATCATTCAGTTTAGCTCATCATTACATATTAGATCTGAAATTGAACTACGCATTTGAAAGCAAATAAAAAAAATAAAAAAAATGTTATCATGTATTCAGTTTTCAAAATTTTGGAGAAATTCTATCATAAAAATCAACTCAATGTTTACCACAACCACAACCTAACATGTAAGAGTATGAACCTAACATTATATACCTGCACACAACCATGTATACGGCTCAAAACATTACAATTTAAAACTACAATTGAACAAAACTCTTAGAATCCAAGGTTAAGGGTTTACTATGTACACAGTCTCAGATTTGACAATTCAACACAAACTCAACCAAATTTTTTTTGAAATAAAGCCCTGTATATAACATACATGTGTAGTGATGTAAGCAACTAATAACATGAAATTTAAATTTAAATTATGAATTTAATATGAAGAGCATAGAACTAGTCACTGATACTGTACTATATTGGAATACTAGGATTTGAGAACTTAACATTAATCATGTTAACATGCATTTAGATAGGTTGGTAAACAAGTGTAGTATGCATACGTGTCAGGCAAGTATCTGTGTCCACTATATATTTTAGGGTAATACAAGAATCAATGACAAGAAGAAAATAATGATAAAATCCGTTCTGCCTATCTGTTTAAAGAATGAACTATTTGAAACCAGAGCTATAACATCAATCTAAGTCAAGGTCTAGCGAACTCACCAATTCATTGTATTAGGAAGAAATTATAGCAAGAAGTTACACAATCTTATAATAATAGCTAAGCTACTCCTACTCATACTCCTACTCCTAAGTCATTTGATGATGGGGTACAATTTATACAACAGAATGGTACGATAGAGATGATATGTTTAAAACCTTCTCAAGATACAATCTGATAATCATATGCGTCTGTCCAAAATCATGTTACTCAGAGTCCTCGCCCTGCCAGTAAGCAAGGCTGCGAATAACGATAGATTCCATAACTAGGGTATGCACCTCTACAATCATGTCGTCTGGAAATCTCGCTATGCCGACTAGTATAGCTGCGAGAAATTCCAAATCTCATAACCAAGATACGTACATCCGAAGCCAGGTCTCCATGTTTCCGCCACGCCAGCTAATATGGCTGCGATAAACTACAGGTTCCATAACCATGTAGACGTTTTACCATCCCTGTATTTCCGTCAATATATGTTATCAGAAAGTATCGTAACTCAGGCTATAAAATTTATCTCGATAGGAAAATCAAAATCAACAACGATTCATCAAAATCAAATTCAATAATCAAGGAGTGAGAGCGAACAAACAAGGGGAAGGATTTCAAATTGAAGTTTAAATAAGATTCTCAAGGGTCGTCCCAGGAATCCTTCAAGGAATCCTAACTGTGATTGAGTACCCTTAAAAAAAATCCTAATCCTACTGCAGGCTGTAGTGATACTCTAGTTCGAATACCACTACATAAACTCGACCTGCATGGGCCACCACTAAAAACGTGTCACGACCCGCACCCTAGAATAAGGGCACGTGACGTGGGTACGTCCAGCCTACGCCGCAGAATCGGCGGTTAGAACGCTGTCCTAGGTCATACATCTAACAGATAAGGGTAATATACAGTTATACTCCCCGAATGGGGGTGACATAACACAATATAACTCAACCACATCTAGGATAGAATAGGAATGAGATAGAAAGATAAAGATAGATAACAACCAGGAATGTAACATCACAGAGATACAAATCCAGAATCTAAGTGACTAAAATAAATACATCTCAGAATATCTCAAAGTCTAGTACAGTAATCCCAAAATAGTAAGATAATCCTAAACTAATGAAAGTAACACCAACTGCTAGCAGGTCCAAGTCACTAGTGATGTCTAACGCTGCACCAAGAGGGATAGACACCAGAGCCTCATCATTCACTGTAAAATTTTCAACAGGTCCAGTCAGGACGGAAATGAGCACATATCTCTCAAAACAGTTCATAGCAGGTTAGGAGTATAAATCATGCAATAGAGTAAAATACAGGAAGTGCTGAAAAGGAAGTACGAGTAAACAGGAGATATTTTGTAACTGAAAGTAAATACATGATAGTAGAGACTGTAAGTGGCTACGTGATTTAGAGCATAATGGTTATGTAAACGGCTTGGGGGCACATGAATACAAATAAAGAGGCATATTTATACAGCTACTGGGGATAGTGTTCACATAACCAATTCTACTCACCCCGTCCCAACCAGTACACAAGGATCCATTCAAGTTACGTTATAAGCACATGAATACAACTAAGATACGTGAACTCATGTAATGAGTAGTACATGAGGCACGTGAAAGCACATGAGAACATGTAAAAACATGAACTAATACGAGTACAAGGAGTACCTGATGCACATGATAAAGTACATAAACATGAAATACCCGATGCACCCGTAGAGGGATAACATCTCAGGAAGGAATCCATATAGTACTAATCCGTGAAGATACGTGTCAGCATCATGTAGAGTAATCTAGAGCAAGAATATAATCCAGGTAAGTATGAAAGGATCAGAGAATGTACTCGCCTGCTAACTGAAAGTCCGAGATGAAAATACTGTCCGAGGAGTGGTGTCTGGCTCCTATTAGAACAGCACAAGTCACTATGAGTCTACAATGATGATAAGATGCAAACCAATGCATTCTACATGAATCTAGGTCAATCTAAACCAAAGTCAACTCTTGGTCAACTCTGGTCAATCCTAAGTCAAACAAGTCTATACTAGTCTAACAAGTCTATTCTAGGTTAAACTAGGCTAATCTAGGCAATACCTTGTCAGGCCATGCCTATACATACCTTGGTATATAGGTACTCTAATTAGAGTATACCCATAGCCTCTATACCCTCTTACCCATACAATCAAAACACAAAGTATCATGTATATACATTATCACACATCTAATAGAGAATACATATATATATATATATATATATATATATATATATATATATATATATATATATATATATATATATATATATATATATATATATATATATATATATATATATAATCTAGTACACAAATAGACCCATTAATAATATAACTAGAAAACACCCTATAGGCTAATGTATACCCAACCACACAATAGGTTAATACATGAGTACATACAATACCAAAAGATAATTACACATACATACATGTGTATTAAGAGGGGACACAAGTACATGTGTCCAAGGGTATGTGTGGGTGTGTGTGACAGATATGAGGGTGTGAGGATGACAGGTATGTGTGTGAATGGCTAGAGGAACAACAGTGAAGGGGGTGTGGTGCATCAAAACAGAGTGAGACAAGGCAACCAGTGAACATAAAATCAAGTCTCAGTTATAACAGTTAACACATCACAGTATTTAACCTTTCCTCCCTCCATTCTCAGATTTCACATTAATATTCAGATTTACAGTTTAGGAAGGAATGACAATTAGTTAAACAAACTCAGGTTACACTATAATAAACTTTTACAGTCCAAATAACTTCATTTCCAGGTTTTTGGAACACACATTGCAGTCCAGGAAAGAACAGGGAACACTCTAATAGCATGGTGAAACCATCTCAGGTTTAACAAAACATTTAACAATCTCAGGTTTACTAAATAATAGTTAACAAGGTGTGTGTGGCAAAACAGTGAGAACAATGAGTGAGAGAGAGAGTGATAGAGTAAGAGTGTGTGTGTGTCAAGAGAATCATGGCAGTGGTGTGAGGGGTGTGTGTACTAAGAGAACAATGACAGAAATGAAACATGTGTGTACTGTTCAGCAAATGAAAGAAAACAGGGACAAATTCCTAGGTATCAAACAAGGAAACTAGATTTGAATTAACATCAGAATTTCTGAACACACCCACTCTCCATAACAGTTAACAAACTCATCTCAGGTTTGATTGAACTAAAACTCAGATTTTTAAACATTAACAGTAAAGAAAAGGAATAAATGAACTAGTTCAAAGAACATCTCAGGTTTTGCTTAAAACAGTGAAGGGAATCAACAACCATTTCCCAGGTTTTACACAGCAGTGAAAGGGAAGTTTAACTCCCAGGTTTGAAAACTGGAAACACAACTAAAGCCCACACTCATCAATTAGTAGGTTTACATAATCTCATAGCACACCAAAACTCAAAATCGAATGTGAAAGCCTAGCTAACATTGGATGCAATTCTCAGGAAATGCATATAGTTAAATGAAGAACATTAAATCACAGGTTTAAATGGAGGGAATCAGTTCACATTAAACAGGAAAATCAGCTTTAAAGGAATGACAGTGAACACATTGAAGAATCAACCCAACTATCCAATTTCTATATACACAAACCCAAGCCAAAATTCGAATGCCCAAGCTAAGCTAACATATATTATGACATGTAGGTTCAAATTAACTTGAGAAAACATAACAAGAAAGGGGTGTTAAATTGTTTGGAAACTGGAAGAACCCAGTGTCAGTGTTGGTATCAGAACACACACTGTCCACACAACAAATCGAACCAAACACCATATAAACCCAAACAAATTAATTAGCACAGTGTATAGAGATTTAACTACTCATTTAGGATCTAAATATTCATTAAAACATAATTTAGAAACATTAAAATCGATTAATAATCAGAACACAACACACAGCCCACGCACGTACACAGCTATTCCCTGTACACACCAAGAACGTGTCCGACACGACACGAGGACTCGTGAAACTTGACGAGCCTCGTGTCAGCCATTGCCCCTAACCTCTGGCCAAGTTTCTCGTGTCGACGTCGCGTGTCCAGCGTGCAGTAGCCCCCGAGTAGCAGGGGAGCAACAGTGCCGCGCGCGCACGCCCGCACACGCGTGTCCCGTGTTCCCCACGATACGACACGACTCACAAATCAACACAGGACACTGGGAAACCTTAGACGACACTTAGATCTAACTTTCCATTCAAATAGAATAGGAAAGCTCGATCGAACAGTCCTTTGGGACATTTCGTCGAGCACCTAATACACAGCTCAGATACGTGTCCAATACGGACACGAAACGAGACCAAAACTTAGGGTTAGTCTTCCCTATAGTTGGGTGAGGGCTAGGGGACCCTAAAAATGATTTTTACAGGATTTTAGGAGCATTAATAGAGATTATACCTATAGTTGTCCAAAGCTCCAAAAAGCTCCAAAGAAGTGGATCATTCAAAACACCAAAAACTCCCCAAATTGTTTGCTCCCTGTCAAAACTCAATTCCAATAGCAAGAGCACAATATTTAGAGCCTATAGGAATTTGTTTGAAGGAAAAAGGACTTAATTTGGATTTACTATGAATTTGTGAAGATGGAACTTTACCTCATTCTAAAACTTGATGAATCCTAATGAAAAGAGGCTAGCCCTAAAATTTGGGAGGATATAAATAGAGGGGGGGGGGGGCTATCTCTTGGCTGGCCATAGGGCCCTAGGGCTAGGTTTTGGCTAGTTGGTTGAGTCCTAATTGGTTTAAGTCATGATTATGACTTGTGACTTCACAAGCCATTCTTAGACTAAACAAATTTCTAATTTCACCAAATTAATCCCAATGAGTTCATCCTCATGAACTTAAGTCAACCTAGGTTTCAAATCCTAATCTCTTAGTCAAGACCTAGGTTAGCCACTAGGTTAGTCTACAAGGTCAACTTAAGTCAAAGTCTCTAAAACTCCAAAACAATTATTCTAAAAATCACTCAAAAATCACAATAATTATAAATAATAATAATAATTCAAATTAATTTCTAAAATTTTGAAAATGACCAAAATACCCTCATTTGGAAAACTGGGTGTTACAGTCGAGGCCATGTTCTGAATCCGATTTTTGTCACAAAATCGATAGAAAGCGTGGCTTGCGAACTGCGGGCCATTATCGTGAATAATCTTCCGGGGAAGTCCAAAATGGTAGATAACGTGATATTTTATGAAGCTAATCATGTTCGATGTCTTAACCTCTGCCAATGGAATAGCTTCTGCCCATTTGGAGAAGTAATCGGTGATTGCAAGTATGAACCGATGTCCTCTAGACGACGGCGGGGTGATTGGCCCAATGATGTCCATTCCCCATGCTTCGAATGGCCAAGAGGCCACTGTAGGATACAAGAATTCAGATGTCAGATGTATGAAATCTGTATGGATCTGGCAAGCCTTGCACTTCTTTGCATAATCAACTGCATCTGCGACCATTGTGGGCCAGTAATAACCCATTCGGCGAAGACGATCTTACAATTTTGGGCCAGGTTGGTGAGCCCCACAAGTACAGTCATGAGCTTCACGTAGGGCTTCTTTGGCTTCTGCATTTGACAGGCATCTTAGTAGTAGCCCATCGTAGGATCATTGATATAACATTTTTATCTCCGTATCGTAGAAGAATCTGAGGGAGCGTCTTTTGATTGAAGTTGCTTCCTTCACATTCTCTGGTAGAATTCCATAGACTGCAAAGTCGATGAGCGGACGTCTCCAGTCTTGTATGTCGTTGGTCATCTGGGCGGAGTAACTCATACCCAGTTGAAGATTGTTCCTGGGACAGACCAGTTTATGGCCTATTATGCTGCCTAGATGATGAATATTATTTAGAAGCGCCAAGGAAGTGGCGAGACCCGCTAGGGCATCGGCTTCGATATTTTGGAGCCTAGGAACGTGCTCTATAAAGAACCCCTCCAAGGTTGTAATAATGGCAATTGCTGTCTGATAATAGCGAATCAGGTCCTCGTTGCGAACCTCGTATGAACCTCGGATCTGGTTAACAACCAACTGCGAGTCACCATATGCTTCCAGGTACCTGATCCCCACTTCTTTTGTGAGTTGGAGCCCGACGACTAGAGCGTTATATTCGGCTACGTTGTTCGAACAAGGTTCTATAAGAGAATACGCCCGAGTGACTACTAATCCCGAAGGAGAAATTAATACTACCCCGACTCCAGCGACGATATCACCTTGTAGCCCCGTTCTTGAAGCACCATCGAAGAACATTCGCCAGATAGCATTGTGCGAAGTCATGTTCGAGGCGACGAATTCATCAGGAATTTCTTTATAAATTCTAGTTGTTTCTGAGCCTGGATGAGATGCTAAGAAGTCAGCCAGGGCTTGACCTTTAATAGCCTTCTGCAGAACAAAAACCATGTCATACGGGGATAATAGTATCGCCCAGGTGGCTAGACGAGAACTGAGTGCGCCTGGCTTGGTCATGAGAACCCTGAGGGGATTAACTCGTGAAACAACATGGATGGTCTGTCCTGTCATATAGTGTCGTATTTTCTGAATAGCAAACACTAGGGCAAGGTACTCCTTCTCCACGACGGTGTACCTATGTTCCGGTCCTACCATCATCCGGCTGAGATAGTAAATGGCTTGTTCATGTCCCACATCATTATTCTGTGCTAGCAGAGCACCGAGAGAGTATTCCATCGCCCGTACATAGAGCATGAAGGGCTTTTCGGCTACCGAGGCTACCAGAACTGACGGATTCATCAGGTACTCCTTAATATCATCGAAGGCACGCTGACATTCCTCGTTCTATACAAAAGAGACACCTTTTCTCATGAGTTAGTAAAGGGTTGACATCGCCCCGAGAGGTTAGATATAAACCTCCTGATATAGGCTAGTCTTCCATGAAGTCTGCAGAGTTCTCGGAGATTCCTTGGTGGACTCATCTCCAGGATTGCTTTTGTTTTGTCGGGATCTATGTGGATGCCCCGGGAAGTAATGACGAAGCCCAAGAACTTTCAGCTGGATACCTCCAGGAAGGACTTGGTGGGATTCATCTTCAGGTTGTGTGCCCGCATGAGGTCGAACACTGTCTCAAATCATGTAAGTGGTCGTCTTTAGAGCGGCTCTTGACGGCGATGTCGTCAATGTAACACTCCACCGTCTTGCACAAATAATCTCTGAAGATGACACTCATAGCCTGTTGATATGTTGCACCGACGTTCTTCAGGCCAAAGGGCATGACCGTATAACAATATACGCCGATCGGCGTTCAAAATGACGTATGCTTCTCATCATCAAGAGACATCTTGATTTGATTGTATCCTAAAAATTTATCCATAAAGGACATACGCTCGAAGCCACACGTGTTATCGATCATTATATCGGTAATCGGAAGAAGGAATTTATCCTTAGGGCACGCCGCATTCAGATTGCGAAAATCGATGCAAATTTGGATTTTCCCATTCTTCTTGATAACTGGCACTATGTTGGCTACCCAGTCTAGGTGCTGCTCTTCACGGATGAAACCGCTAGCTATAAGCTTGTTTACTTCTGCTTCAATAGAATTCATGATGTCTGGACGAAACCGCCGCTGCTATTGTTTGACTGGTTTTGCTTCTGGATAAATGTTGAGCTTATGAAGTGCAATCTCGGGGTTTAGCCCTGACATATCTTTATAGCCCTAGGCGAAGACATTGATGTATTCTCTAACGAGTTATAATAACGACTCCCGCTCGTCGTCTGTCAGGCTTTTACTGACGAAGATTGGCTTTGGAGAGGTTTCATCGTCGAGGTTAACTTGTATAACCTCATCCTCAGTGGAAGGATCACGAAGTTCAAAACGTTTCTTCCATTGTGCATCTAGTTGCTGGACCTACGGCTCCAACTCAAGTAGTTTAAGTAGGTCTTCGTCTTCCTCTTCGATATCAGCAGATGTCATGTTGACAGATAATGTCTGTCTGAATATATCTCCAATACTGCTATCGGAGTCATAAATGGGTAACTCGAACGAATGAGAGTGCCACTCACATTCTTCATCAGAACTTTCGGACGTTATTGGTGGAGTAACATACCCGAGGCCGCGTCTAGATTTGAGATAATAATCATGAGGTTTCCCTGCCGGTGTCGACGGCTGTAGAGGCAATCGTCGACCACTGCCATAATTTAGACCCGAGGTAGCCTCCATGTCGTACCCCTGCTTTTGCATGAAGTATTTGGCTTGAGGACTATACAAGAAGAGTGGTAGTCTTCCAGTGTCGGGTCCGAGGTCGGACTCTGGTGGGGTGAAATATTGAAGATCTTCTTTTCGGCCAAAGATGATTGTGTGATCCCATCCTCTTCCGTCTGGAACCGGGAAGTAAGTGCCTTTTATGGGAGCAAGTTGATTTGGGGTATAGACGGTTGTCACTTGTGTGTGCAGGCTAACATCTAGACAGTCCCGTGTGGCATACGTTAGATTAGGCTTATCATACTCAGAATAGTCTAACGGCAGCCTCTTATTGATGAAATAAGGAATTTTATCCACAGGAATTACATTATCAGGAGAGGGGCTATCCACATATGCAACCAAGTATTTGGCGAGTTCTTCGTCCTCCTTGGCTACCCCCTGCGAGCTTAGAGGTCGGGATGCTGTCTTGGGCAACTTGACCACTAAGGGTTCCGCTTGAGATATTGACTTGCCTGAGAGTGTTAGATCGACACTTGGCTGCTGGCTCGTCTTGGGAAGACGGATGACAATTGGCTCGGCAAGGGATTTTGTGTCTTCCGGTCGCCTTGGAGCAGATTTTGGCAATCAGATTACCATCGGTGTTATAGAGGGCTGTAGAAGCATGGAAAAAGACAAGAGAAGCCCATGCGGCTCCAAACAGAAGAAGTCTTATGCGGCTCAGGAACCCTTCAGAACTTTATGCGGCTCGAAACTCCCCAACAGCTCTATGCGGCTCAGGCGAAGACACGTGGCCATACGCTGTCCGCTTCTACAGCTGGCCATAAAGCAGTCTCCCAATTAATTGCTCTGATGACAGCTCTGACACAATGAATGACAGCTCTGACATAAAAGCTGAAATGATGATGGCATGCGCCTTGGGAAAAGAAGAAAATCTTTCTGGCAGGATCCGTCAAGTCCCAAGCACCCCTATGCAGCTGCTCACTCCATGCGGCTGCCATCCCTATGCAGCTGTCAATTCTCATGCGGCTGCCATCCCTATGTGGCTGTCAATTCTCATGCGACTGCCATCCCTATACGGCTGTCAATTTTCATACGTCTGCCCGCTTCATGCGGCTGCCCGCTTCATACGGCTGCCCACTTCATGTGGCCGTCTCCTTCACAAAGCTGCTGTCCCCATGCGGCGGTTACCTTCATGCGGCTAGAACTTGGGAGTCACCCGTATGCGGTTCACTTAGACCACACTCATGCGGCTCTGCCAGACGCCCCGCTCATGATGGCTGAGACACGTGGCGATCTTCATGACAAGTTGAGACACGTGGCTGTCTTATCCCCTCGGAGTTATGGCAGCTTGCAAATCCTGACAACCAGATTTAGTACAATCACCATTATTACTCAAATCAAATCAGATTTGTTATGATTAAGTAAATGGGACACGTGGCGGGAGATTTGAGCTTGTCATAACAGATTATGAGGATCATTGCAATCAGCATTAATTGCCCATACAGATTTGGCACAATCAAGAATCAATTGCCTAGATGTAATGCAATCAAGATTAGTGGCCCAGATGATTGGCCGCCGACTTTTCAAGGAGGGAATCATTACAAACCCTAATGATCACACCCCACTCCTATAAATAGCAAGGTGCCATTCCCTTGTAGAAGGATCGGATCCAGAGAAGCAAAGAAAAAGAATATAGCAAGGTGCCATTCCCTTGCAAAAGAGATCCTCTCCACCCGGCTGGACACACAGAGGAACAAAAAGGTGCACACAGAAGAGTCTTCCCATCCATAGAGCATTTCTTCATCAGAGCCAAGGCTACGTCTGATCGTCCAAGGAGTAAGGCAGAGCGGTCATCGCTTTCCCGAGCCTCTACCGTTACCCCCCAGAATCAAAACTAAACAATCGTACTTAGACTGCTGTACCTAGGTTTTCGTCCCTAGGCTTTCTTTGTACGAGCAAGTTTGTGTTGTGAAGTAAAAGTCCAGTCCTTCCATATAAATTGTTCTGTTCTTTTATAATTAATGGCAAACACGATGGCGACTCTGCTGGGGACTAACTTCTCCACGGCTGAGGAGTTAGTGACGCAATCAGACGCAGCCAAACTTGGCTCTACTCAACAAATGCTGGTCGCCCGGTTCGACCAGCAGGCGTTTGAAGAAATACTTTTCGACGGAAGCGCTGGCCCGGTACAGCAGTGAGCCCGCACGAAGAAGGCCCGCAGGGAGTGGAGACCCAAATCATTTGCTCCTCCTCAAGCTCTCAAAGAAGTAATCTCTGTTTCCCGAGACAGCGGAGAAGCCTCGCGTGCGGCCCCACTTCAGACCATAGAGGACTCTGCTGTCCCCAAGTCCGGCAGAAGAAAATACTATGATGTGGACTTGCAGGGGCAAAGAGGAACTCTGTACAATCCAAGCCGCATAAGGGCGCCAACCGCATAGGGAAAGCTCATGCGGCCGCAACTGTCAAACGCATGGAGAAAGCTCATGCGGCCGCAACTGTCAACCGCATAAAGAAAACTCATGCGGCCAGAACTGCCAACCGCATGCAGACAGCCTGTATGGCCATAACTTCTAGCCGCATACAGAAAGTTCATGCGGCCACAAAGGATAGCCGCATGCAGACAGCCTGTACGGCTACACATACCAGCCGCATGCAGACAGCCTGCACGGCCACCGATCTTAGCCGCATACCATCTACTCCATGCGGCTCATGGTCAGTCTTTGACCGCCTCTCGTACGGTCCTAACCATGGAGGCTCTCTGAAGCATATGCCAGACTCTGTTTTGACCAGCTTGGACTCTTCCTACTACGCACTCTCAGGTGCTAGAAGGAAGAAGTCTCGGGCAGCGCAGGCTCGGCGAGCTCAGTCGACTGTCCCAACTTTCGACCAACAGGGCGTCCTGCTGACTATTACTCGGGACCCGATAGAAAGTTGTACAGAACTACCCGTATCCAGCCCCCGGCGGCCAACGAACGGGATAGTTATCAAGAATCTCCCAACAAGGATCAGGGGCAAGTACTCGCGCTACCCCCACATCAGGGAGCAGGCAGGAGGCCAACACACTCATGTACTCAGGACTCCCCAGCCCACAAAGTAGGTGACTTGTGCAACGTGATTCTTCACAAGCGCAAGGAAAGAGACGAAGATTTGACGTGCAAAGAGTCCTGTCAAGGACATCAATGCACCCAAGTCATTGTCAACTGCTGCTGCAACAAGGCAGCAGTACAAAAAGACCGACAGTCTGTCTTCCAAAGGTTACAACACCCAAGCTCAGAAGACGGGGCGCTTCTCGTCGCCTCTTGAAATTCTGCTCTGAAGATTCCTGGCAGCGGTAGAGGAAAGAAAACAAATGTCTCCAGCCCGAAAATTTCAACCGGCGTAACCAAGAAACTTTCTTCTAAACGGTTGTCTACCACCGTTATAGGAGGAGTTTACCAAGGTACCCGCTCAAAGACGAAATCTGCCACACTTGAAGGCATCGGAGCCGGGGGTAGCACTCCTCCAAACATCTACGACAATCTGGTATTCCAAGAAGACAATCCAGGAAAAACGGTTCACCCAACAGATGCAGCAGACCCCGACGTCCCTGAGGACGTCCCCAACTCCCAAGACGAGGCAAGCTCTGAAGCTGGGGGTACCACTCTTTCTGAGTCCAAACCAGAGGAGAACATTCCCACATACCCGGAAGACTTCTCTGTACAAGGGTATGACTCAGAAGGTACGTCCTCTACCGTTCCCTCCATCTCTCATCATGTGAGGACGGTGTTCATGACAAATAGCAACCAAGAGGGCCCCAGTGATCGCCAACGCATCGACACTCTGGAGGCCATACTGCATGCTTTGGTCAAGTTTGTGGACGAGATCAAAGCGGCCATTCCAACTCTGCAAGGAAGAACGCCTGGCCAAACAAGCTTGGGTCCCGCGGTCAATGCAGACTCGAACTCAGCTGCACCAAACTCGGGCAGTAATCCTTCTGAAATATCGGCTTCTACCACTGCAGATGAGGCCAGGGAGGCAAGAAGAGAGGTCCAGGAGCTCCGGGCCATGTTCTATGCCCGAAAAAACTGCCAAGACCTCAGGATACGACAACCGTATCCCGCTGCGTGGAGAGATGTTCCCTTCCCACCAAAATATAAACCATTCCACATCAATCCATACGATGGGAAGACATCTGCAAGCAGGTACATCACCTACTTCAAAGTCACAATCGACCATCTGCCTCATGATGACGCCATCCTTACGCGGCTGTTCATCGGAGCATTGGAGGGGATCGCCTTCGACTGGTACCGTAACTTGTCAGACAATTGCATCCACTCCTTCACCAGCTTCAAGCGTATGTTCCTGGAGAGGTTCTACGAAGTAGGACAAGACGTGACAATGTCCACCCTCATGGATGTTGTTCAGGGAGAAAAAGAGCTGACAAGAAATTATATCGAGCGGTTTCGCCAAACCGCGATGAAGCTGCCTTCCGGTAACCCTGATTCCTCCTTGATTGAAATTTACCAAAAGAGACTGCTTCCCACAATCAGCCTCTGGATGGACGAAAGTCAATTCAAGGATTGGAAGACGTTCATCATCAGTGCTACTAGCGCAGAAGACAAGGTAAAGAAAGCCCGCCAACTAGGATTACACATCTCGGAAGGGGAAGACAAAGGCAAACTCCCTAACGTCAACAACAACAACGGTGGTAACTCCTCCAGCAACCGAGACAACAAGGGCAAGCAGGCTATGGTGGCCGACACAGCCCTAAAGTCCGAATCAAAGCCAGCAGAAAAGCAGTGGCCTCAGATGACCTACTCCTTCGAGGATGGTCATGTTAAACCCATCTTAGACATGCTCATCCAAAGAGGACGAATTCAACTCCCTCCTCCCAGGCGTGAGCCTCGTCCCGCATACTTGGAGAACCCTAAATACTGCCACTATCATCGCTATGTCCACCATGCCACACATGATTGCTACCAACTGAAGCGATACATCCAGCATCTCATCGATTCTAAAGCCCTGGCCATTGATTTCGAAGAGGTGACCGTAGCAGCCAACATGGTGTCAGTACAATTCGACAACTTTCCTCCGACAAAGACTCAAGACGGAGTAGTACCTGTCCCCCGAGCAAGGATGGAGGTCGCTAACCTTCCACCTTCCCGAGACCAAGCTACTGGTCTAGTGCCCCTTACCACATCACGAGGGAAGATTATGTGGGTCCATCCAGACTTGGTACCTGAGGTGACTCAGTCCGTACCTCCCTCCACCAGCAAGAAGAAGAATGGGAAAGTCAAACCATGTCGCACGATCTCGACAGAGGTCGAGGAAGCTACTGCTGTTGTTACCCGCTTCGGCACATAAACCCAACCTCCACTGGGTAACTCAGCTGAGGACCATCAGCCGACAGCCGCTGATGCTCCCGGACCTTCGCAGCCTTCGACGACCGACAAGCCTAGGCCGAAGGAGACCCGCTTCGACAAACCACTCCGAAGGAAGATGCCTCATGGGTTGGAGAGGTCGTACAACTTTGACATCTTGGTGCAATTGGCCAACACACCGACCAAACTATCGCTATACGAACTCCTGAGACTCTCCAAAGATGTTCGCGTCGTACTAAGTGAGGCACTTCAGAATGCAGATGCATATCTAGCTCAGTCCAACCTCACTAGGGAAAGATCGCCTGCAGATCTCCAGGACAGCGCTTGTACAGGGTCAATGCCGAATATTGTCTTCACTCCGCAAGATATGCTCATCAAGGCCAACCTGCACGATCGCCCTCTGTACTATACTGGGTACATTGGCGATATCAAGGTAGATCGGATGTATATTAATCTCGGTTCTTCCATAAGCATCATCTCGAAAAGCTTACTACACCATCTGCGTATCCCAATGCATCGCCTGACGCCAACAAGCACCGCCATCAGCGGTTTCAATTCGGGCATGAGCTACCCGATCGGAAAGATTCGCCTAAAGTGCCAAATCGACGACCTTCAGTCAGAAGTAACCTGTTATGTCATAGATGCGGACACTTCCTACAATATTCTCTTGGGGCATCCTTGGATACACGATTACATGATCGTGCCCTCCATACTGTACCAGTGCTTCAAGTACATCGACAAGCACGGCTTCGTGAGAACAGAATTTGCCGACATCGATCCCTTCAAAGGGGTCGAATCCTACTACTCAGACTCATGCTTGTATAAGAAGTCGAAAAAGCATCTCGCCGAAGGAGATACTCAAGCTCAAACTGAAGCAGCATCTGGATTAGAAGAACCTCTGACGATCTACCTCCAAGCCCGTAAGCCTGGCATAACTGCGCCCCTTACAGCCACTCTGCGTAAGGACGCAATTAGCCTCTCTGCACAGGAGAAACGCATGGTAATCCGACTACCAAGGTCTGGCCAAGTGCCAAGACCCACGACAGAGCTACTGACAATCAGGCTGTCTAAAGCTAGCCAGCAACAAGCAGAGGAGCTCAATCCCTCTGTCAAGCCAATAACGATCCGTCTTTCCAGTATGAATCGGCAGCCGAACGCTAAGCCAGGGACTGATAGCCAGCCAACAACTCCCCGCCCAGCACCGACCACCAATCTGGGGGTGGCTAGTACACCAACGACTCTGCGTTCTGCTCCATCCATGGAGCCCCTGATGATTAAGCTGCCTAAGTCACCCTCTCAGTCCTCATTTACACAGGGGGTAGCTGAAGAAGAGTCAGAACTGGCCAAGTATGTCGCTGCTTATACTGATGCACCATCCGCAGATGATGTAATCCCACTGGAAAAGATACCTTACTTCATCAATAAAGGGCTGTCTTTGAACTACCTCGAGCTTAATAAGCTTTGTACAATGTATGCTATGGAACACGGTATAGGCACTTACCTACACATGCTGGTGACAAATGTCTACACTATAAACCCACTTACTCCAGTGGAAGATGCTTACCACATAGTCGAGGGAGGGGATCATCCAATCATCTTCGGCCGAAAAAATGATCCACAACCTTTCAGCGTGGAGGAAGTCGATCTCGATTCGGACGCCAGAAGACTGCCCCTTTATCTGTATAACTCCCAATCCAAGTACCTCATACAAAGACAGGGGTATGATCTGGAGACTACACCAGGCTTGAACTACGGCACTGGTTGGCGGTTACCTTTACAGTTACCAGTCCCGGCCGGGAAACCACAGGATTACTACAACAAGACCCGATGCGGACTGGGGTATGTTATGCCTGCAACAACCCCTAAAAGCTCAGATGAGGAATGCGACTGGCATTCACACTCAACTGGATCACCAACTTCTGATTCAGACGTCAGTATTGGAGACATGCTCAGGCAAGTCTGGTCCGTCAATATGACATTTGCCGACGCTTACGAAGAAGATAAAGACATTCCCAAACTTCTTGAGCTAGAGCCGTGGGCACAACAACTAGATGCGTAATGAGAGAAACGGTTCAAACAAAGAGAGCCTCCCACCGAGGATAAGGTTGTATAAATCGATCTCGGTGATGAGTCCTCTCCAAAGCCCATCTTCGTCAGCAAGAATCTGACAGATGAAGAGCGAGAATCATTACTGTAACTCGTCAGAGAATACATCGACATGTTCGCCTGGAGCTACAAAGATATGCCAGGACTAAACCCCGAGATTGCACTTCACAAACTCAACATCCATTCGGACGCAAGACCAGTCAAACAACAACAGCGACGATTTTGTTCCGACGTCATGAATGCCATTAAAGCTGAGGTTAACAAACTGATAGCCAGCGGCTTCATCCGTGAGGAACATCATCCTGACTGGGTCGCCAACATAGTACCGGTCCTCAAGAAAAGTGGAAAGATTCGAATCTGTATCGACTTTCGCAACCTGAACGAGGCGTATCCTAAAGATGAGTTCCTTCTCCCTATCAGAACATTATGATTGACAACACCTGCAGCTTCGAGCGTATGTCATTCATGGATGGTTTCTCGGGATACAACCAAATCAAGATGTCTCCCGATGACGAGAAGCACACATCATTCCGAACACCGATTGGCACATATTGTTACACAGTCATGCCTTTCGGTTTAAAGAATGCTGGCACCACCTATCAAAGAGCTATGAGCATCATCTTTAGAGACCACTTGTGTAAGACAGTAGAATGCTACGTCGACGACATCGCCGTCAAAAGCCGCTATAAGGAAGATCATCTGTATGATCTGAGGACAGTGTTCGACCTGATGCGAGCACACAATTTTAAAATGAATCCCACAAAATCCTTCTTGGGCGTATCCAGCGGAAAGTTCTTTGGTTTTATCATCACCTCCCAGGGTATCCACGTAGACCCTGAGAAGACGAAGGCAATCATGGAGATGGGTCCCCCAAGAAATCTCCGTGAACTCCGAGGCCTTCAAGGGAGGCTAGCCTACATCAGGAGGTTTATCTCTAATCTCTCCGGACGATGTCAACTATTCACCCACTTTATGAAGAAAGGCATTTCATTCGTATGGGATGAAGAATGCCAGCGTGCCTTCGACAGCATCAAAGAATACCTGACGAACCCTCAAGTCCTGGTAGCCCCGATTGCTGGTAGACCATTCCTGCTCTATGTAAGAGCGATGGAACATTCTCTCGGCGCTCTGCTAGCGCAAAACAATGATACAGGCCACGAGCAAGCTATATATTAGCTCAGCCGAAAGATGATAGAGCCAGAGCATCGATACACTGCCATAGAGAAAGAATGCCTTGCTCTGGTTTTCGCCATTCAGAAGACGCGACACTATGTCACAGGATAAACCATCTACGTCATATCAAGAGTCAACCCCCTCAGGGTCCTCATGACTAAGCCAGGCGCACTCAGCTCTCGCCTCGCTACCTGGACGATATTACTGTCCCCCTACCATATGATCTTCGTCCCACAGAAGGCTGTTAAAGGTCAAGCTCTGGCAGACTTTTTAGCAGCTCATCCAGGATCGGAGTCAACCAGAATAGACGAAGAGATTCCAGATGAGGTCGCCAATTCAAATATAGCCTCTCATGATGCCATATGGCGAATGTTCTTCGACGGTGCTTCCAGAACGGGGCCCAAGGGCAATGTCGTCACTGAAGTCGGAGTGGTGCTAATTTTTCCTTTCGGGCTGGTGATCAATCGGGCTTACTCCCTCACGGAGTCCTGCTCAAACAACGTGGCTGAGTACAACACTTTGATCATTGGCCTCCGACTTGTAAAAGAGCTGGGGGTAGAGTACCTTGAAGCATATGGCGATTCGTAGCTAATCGTCAATCAGATCTGAGGTTCATACGAAGTTCGTCATGAAGATATGATCCCCTATCACCAAATAGCAGTTGACATCATCTCGTCCTTAGGAGGGTTCTTCATAGAACACGTTTCCAGGCTCCAGAACATTGAAGCCGATGCCCTAGCAGGCCTTGCCGCTTCCTTAGCAGTCCCGAATAATGCTCATCATCTGGTTGACATCATAGGCCGTGAGTTGGTCTGTCCCAGGAATAATGTTCAATGTGTTGAGAGTTACTCCACACGGACAGTCGACGAAGCACTAGACTGGAGACAACCATTCATCGATTTCGTAGTCTACGACATCCTGCCAGAGAATCCGAAGGAAGCCACTTCTATCAGAAGACGGTCCCTCAGATTCTTCTACGATACAGAGACAAAAATGCTATATCGACGATCATACGATGGATTACTGCTTCGATGTCTGTCGAATATAGAAGCCAAAGAAGCCGTGCGTGAAGCTCATGATGGCATCTGTGGGGCCCATCAGCCTGGCCCGAAACTACAAGATCGCCTTCGTCGAATGGGTTACTACTGGCCTACAATGGTTGCAGACACAATAGACTATGCACGAAAATGCAAAGCCTGTCAAGTCCACGCAGATTTCATCCACCAGCCATCCGAGTTTCTACATCCGACGGTGGCATCCTGGCCCTTCGAAGCATGGGGAATGGACATTATTGGTCCGATCACTCCACCTTCGTCCAGAGGACATCGTTTCATACTCGCAATCACAGATTACTTCTCTAAATGGGCAGAGGCTGTTCCGCTTGCAGAAGTAAAAACTTTAAACGTGATCAACTTCCTCAAGCATCACGTCGTTTATCGCTTTGGACTGTCCCGAAGGATCATCCATGATAATGGTCCGCAGTTCGCATGCCACGCCTTCTATCGGTTTTGCGACAAACACCGAATCCAGAATATTGCTTCAACACCATACAACCCAGCGGCTAATGGTCTGGCTGAAGCATTCAACAAAATAATCATCAAGCTTCTCAAAAAGTTCGTATCATCAAACAAATGTGACTGGAATGAAAAGCTCGGCGAATGCTTGTGGGCATACCATACTACAGTACGGACGACCACTGGAAACACGCCATTCTCTCTGGTATATGGGAGTGAGGCAGTTCTTCCACTAAAGACTCAAATCCCCTCGCTCCATATTGCTCTCACCTATCGGTTAACAACAGATGATAATCACCATCGTCGACTACAAGAGTTGGAGGTCTTGGATGAGAAGCGCCTATTAGCTCAACAACGAATCGAGCTGTACCAGGCATGCATCTCCGGAGCCTTCAACAAGAAGGTTAAAATCAGAACATTCCAAGTGAGCGACCTCGTTCTGGCAGTTCGGAGGCCGATGGTTATGACTCACAAAACCGTCGGCAAGTTCCAACCAAAGTGGGAAGGCCCGTTCATCATCGATTTTGTATTCTCCAATGGAGCTTACCGCCTCGCAAAACAAAATGGAGACTTGCTCATGTTGCCCATCAACGACAAGTTCCTAAAGAAGTATTATGTCTGAAACGACATCTGCTAGGGTGTTGAGTTACGTACCCACTGGTACCGCTGAACTCACATCCCGCCTACAAATCTGCCACAGCAATGAGTTACGTACCCCCTGGTACCGCTGACCTCACATCTCGAAAATAAATCTGCTACAGCAATGAGTTACGTACCCCCTGGTACCACTGACCTCACATCTCGAAAATAAATCTTCTGAAGCAATGAGTTACGTACCCCCTGGTACTGCTGACCTCACATCCCGACTACAAATCTTCCAAAATGATGAGTCATGTGCACGCTCGTACCGCTAAACTCACATGCTGACTCCAAATCTCCCAGATTATCGAGTTATGTACCCGCAGGTACCGCTGAACTTACACTCTGATCACTACAGATGAATCTATATCGCATTTTTTAGGTAGTAAGTCATGTATGATTATACCTCTGAACTTTCTTCCCGAAAAAGAGCTCCCCCTTATGATCCAATACCCGCACTTTTAGTGCACAAAAAGGGTAACAGATCCACAAATTCTTAAAAAAACCATGTTGATGCTACCTCTGAGTTGTTTTCCTTCCATCAAAAATAAACCGCCCCTCACATAGAACCTCCATATCCTCATTACCTTTGAGTTGTTCTATATTCCCTTCATGGAGCCCACTCCTGCCATGTCCTCGTTACCTCTGAGTGGGAAGGCTCCATCGAAGAAACTATCATATTTACCATGTCCTCATTACCTCTGAGTAAGTATGTTGGTTCTCTCTCGACTTATTATCTGTACCAAAAAAAACCCATGGTACGCCAAGGATAATAGGTCCACAAATGTCTTCCGACGACCACAAATGTCCTCTATTGACCGCCAATGTCCTCTGTTGACCACAAATGTCCGCAGTCGACCACAAATGCTGTACTAAATTTTCTAGTACATGCCACTCTTTTCTTATCATGTCTTGGGAGCCCAGCTGCTCCCTGGCATTTTTTCAATACCAAGAACTTCCATAAATCGCAAAGTTGTTCTAGGTATCCCTCTCAAACTTGTTGTCTGTACCTAAAACCAAGGTATGCCCAGGGTAACAGGTCCACAAATAGTCCCCCTAATGGGACAAAGTACCACAAATACGACAAATACAAGAAATAAAGGATGAGTCGACACATGCTCATTTATTCAGAATCTAAGGTACTACATTATCTGGGACTATGTCCCTATTACAAGATGAAAAGAGAAAGAAAAAGAGCATAAACAAAAGAAGAAAAAAGCCGACTATTGTTCAGCGATACATAATACCATGAGACGGTCTCTCAACAGGGTAGTCGACCGCTCAAACCTCTGTTTAGCCTGGCGCTCTGCCTCCTGATTCAGCAGCGCCACATCTTCCAGGTGTGCATGAGCCCGCCAGCCATCCTCGAACTTCTTCAGAGCACGCTCAAGGTTGGCAGAAGCTCGGGAAACCCTTTCAGCGTCCTGAATGATCAACTCTTTATCCACACGGAAAGCTTCAAGCTCAGACTCCAAGAAGGCCAGCTTCTTCTGAAGTTCGAAGATCTGCTCCCTTGTATCGGTTACTCCACGGGAGGCGACCGCTTCCCGAGATCTGCAAACCTCGCTCCGGCGGCTCAGCTGGTAGTACAAGAGAGATAGGTCGCCAAGGTCCTTCATTATGACCGGCTTGGAAGTATCTCACGCAAGCCTTATCTTCTCCAAGGCAGTGGTGAGGAAGCCCCGCTCCTGATCTATTGCTGCAGACAAATCAGCTTGCCGCAACGTTCGAAATTGGGCCACAAGCTGATCGACCTCTAGCAACTTGGGCTCCAGAAGCGCAGCTATCCCCTCCCCACCAGGAAGGATTTTAAGAATCTTAATTTGCCCATGAGCGCATTGTCGGGCCAGGGCAAAAGGAGTCCCCCGCTCTACAGCAGTATCGACTCCTCTTTTCAAATGACGATAGAAGCTGTCAACCACAGTCTGTGACACCTCATCCAAAACTTTCGTAGAGGATGGCGTCAAAGGAAGTGTGGCTGGCAATGTCAAAAAAGACGCAACAGAACTTGCTGCCCCTGCCACAAGAGAGACAAATTTTGAGCGAAAGGACGCTTGAACAGCGGCCAATTCTTCCTCTGCGGTCCGAAGAACTTGGACACTTGGTAAGGCTGAAAGGTCAACCCCCGAAGTCATACGAGCAGCGGAGGATGAAGGGACCATTGCTCCCTGTCCAGGCTGGGCCGCCACCTGATCTCCCAAACTCGATCCGGCGGAAGGCCTCTCGAGATAAATCGGAAAAAGAGGAGGCACGCTCCCTTCCACCAGATCCTCGGTAGCAGAGCCTTCCCTGACAATATCCGTCATTGACAGCGAAAAGGCCGGACCTGTATGTCCAGAGCAACTATCAATCATCTTGACCCGAAGGATGTGATGATAGAGCGAATAAACCTCCTCACTAGTCAAAATTTGGCTTATCTTACCAAGAGAGGATTGCGGAGGCTGAGGTTCGCTCACAACCGCCATAGTCCCCTCACCAGTAACCCCCAAGCCGAATTCAGCTGGCTCTTCTGCCCCAGCCGCCCCGGAAGGAGGTACGACTGGATCAGCATTACCTTGATGAAATTTGACAGTTTCGGAAACAGCTTCATCGGATCCCCCGTCATCTCGAGTTGTGGTCTCAGCAACGTGAGATCCCTTAGCCGCAATCGAGAGAGCCCCGGCAGAAATAATCCTGGCACACATGTCATTGATCAAAGTATTCAGGGCCGGTTTGACTTCAGAAACAATAGCCGGTTCTCGAGATTCCTCTTCTTCTGACGCCTACAAGAGGAAAGAAAAATGATTAAGGTCAAAGTTCAGGAGAAAGGAAGAACTGAATAAAGAGGGTAGTAACTCTATTTACCTCCGAAGCGGGATCGACGTCCTCGCTTCTCTCCTTTATAGTTAGTTTGCGACGTTTGGTCGTAGCCTGTTTCCGGGAGTAAGGAATACCGCCAACAGGAAAGATTTGCCTGCTACGTTTTCGTGCAGGACCAGGTACAACAGGCGGCTGATCCACCACCATCTCATTTGGCACGACAGGTGGCTGATCCGCCACCATCTCACCTGACATAACAGGCGGTTGATCCGCCCCAACATCTTCCACCAGAAGGGAAGAGTCATCTGCCTCATGCTCATCATTCTCTTCGTTAGTGGTGGTGGACTCCGAGTCAGGCACGGGAACTGTGTTCGCCCGCCTCTTCCTCGTCTTAGACCCCTTGGGCTTCTCCGTCAAGCCGGTACCCACAATAAAGCTGGTACTCGGGTCAAAATTAACGGGAAGCCTGCTCGCCGTAACATAATATAAGGCTGCCATGTATAAAATCTCTCCTGGTACCCCACCGTCAGGGACTGAAAAGGTGGTTCGGGTATGAACCGTGTCATAATAATGCCATGCCCTGATACCATCCAGCAAGCTACCCTCAAAGCCCAGGCAAGAGCTGGGACTGTCAAAGAACAACTGGCTATACCCGAACTGGCGGGCAAACCTGCTGGGCAAGTAGGGCTCCAGGAAGACGAGGTTGCAGTTATGATACACTAGGTGCGCTGGACGGATATTACGCAGCCAGAGGAGCAATTTCTCAGGTAAGAGGAGAGGTGGTTCGGTACCATCAACATGTAAACTCCTCACTTCTTCAGCAGTAAAACGAGGGACGGACACAAAAAAGTCGTACCCGTCCACTCTCGCCAGTGCTCTTCGGCAGGCTGGCATGGTGTTGTATTCCCAGAGCTAATGGTAGAATCGGAAAATAAAAGCGTCATCAACTATAACACCATCTTCTGCTCCAGGCCTCATCAAAGACCTATTATGCATTAACAGCCACCCCATCAGATAATGGTATGGCAGCTTTATGCGCTCAAAATCCATCGCCGTGTCATGGGCGATGACCTTGGAAGAAAAGACGTGAAGGCCGTGGAGTATGCTGCACACCATAGCCGAAAGAAGAGCCAGCTTGACCCCGAAGACCAACTTTACGGCGGGGAGGATGAAGTGGTAGCTGATCCTCTCAATAGAACCTGCTCCTCCGGAGACTACACAGTTCCATAGCCACACCATCAGGAATCCCGCCAAAAGCCCCTTCTCCGACAGTGGCTGAGTACCATGGTAAAAATAGCTGAAAGAGTCAGTTCGACCCCCAAAAATGTCGCCCGTGGACTTCGACCTCCTGGCAGTCGACACCTGGTGTTGTACCTCCTCTAGGGTTTAAGGATCTCGGGAAGAAACCCGACCTGAGGCACCAAGGGTAAAAAGGTATGAAACCCAGGACCTGGTGTGAGGGGTGCTCCCCTCCGAGCTGCCATTCTTCTTGATGGCCATCTGATGACAAGTGCTGTGATGACATAACAATTCCCGATACACGGCAACGAAGCCTGGGAACTACCAGTCCAAATCTTCGAGCTCTTCGCTCGTAGGGGTGTACACTTCAAAAACTTCTTCTCCCCAGGGCAGCTTAGAGACAACATACATCTCGTGGAGAGCAAGTCCCAGCTTCCCTCCCGGTGTAAAGAAGGTTTCCGTCCGCCGGTTGTACATCTCTAGAAGAGCCATGAACAACGGCTTATTTATGGGCAGGCCATGACAGGTGCCCCGAATGGCGTGATAGAGGCCAATCTCACGCAGGGAAGTCGCATACTTTCGCATAATCCATGTGGTCAAATTGGCCCATACAGGGATAGGGTTTGTCCAGTTCAGCAATACCAACCGGTCGACGGGATACGACCCTTTGCGAGCAAGCTGGTTCAAAAAGGTATCAGCCTGAAAGAATGTGAAGTTGGAACCCGTTACGTTTATAAAGGTCCCTGGAGCCAGTCCCATCACATACTTACTGACCGGTTCCCTCCCAGCATACGCTGATCCCAGATTTCTATTGAAATGGATGTTTTCCACAAATATTCCCGACTTGCTTGGGGTCAAAGAGTCTACCATCTTTCTGTCTTACGGTAACATGTTGAACCACGAGAGAGGAAAATGATGCTCTATCGGAGGGATATGGATCTCCACCCCGTCAAGAACAAAGTCCCAGCTCTCCGATATATCCAGAACCTGGGCGTTCTTCACAGATAAAGCATCCCTAAAGAGGAACGCAGGCTTCAGGTATTCCCCTTCCAATTGCCCCGAGTTTATCATGGCGCAAAAAAAGTGGAAGGACTGTTTCTTGATAGCATTCAGCCTCTCTAAAGGCTCTTTCGGAAGCTGGTTCGTCACATACTCGACTATATGGTCATATCGATAGCCCAAAGCCGATTGTGCGCGACCTACCAGAGGCTCTCCTGCTGCATTAACTGGCAGATTCACTGAAGAAGGAAAGAAAGAGACAGATTAAAAGATGGTTAAACAAAACCACTTAGTGATTTTAGGCTCATGAGGTCCAATCCACATAAGCTCATGCGACTTTTGATCAAACACGAGCTTATGCGGCTCTGCGCTTATGCGGCTCTGTTTGGGCATAAGCTTATGCGGCACTAATTAGTGTAGGCTTATACGGTCCTGATTAGCAGAGCATTATACGGCCTAAGTCAGAGGAGCTCAGATGGTTCGGTTTAGCGAAGCATTATGCGGCCTAAGTCAGAGGAGCTTATGCGGATCGGTTTAGTGCAGCATTATACGGTCCAAATCAGAGGGGCTTATGCGGTTCAGTTTAGCGTAGCCTTATGCGGTTCTGCTTAGCAGACAAGCTTATGCGGCTCACTTCAGCACAGCCTTATGCGGCATAGTCCAAAACGGGGATTATGCGATCTTGTTTGAGAAGGCTTCATGCGGTTCGATTCAGAAAGTCCTCATGCGGTTCAGTTTATGAAGTACTTATGTAACCCTTATGCGGCCCAGACATATGGTATACCCCTATACGGTTCGGGAGGCACACACAGCACAGTAGGCGAAGATGAAGAAGGTCCGTGCATAAATATGCGACATAGCCCTAGTTCTGAGTTCATCCTTACCAGCAATGGTGGGGTGGACGTCGGAGTGCACTTCAGGCACTGTGGCCGACGAGGAAGTGGCTTTCTTGTCCTTCGTCACAGCAGAGACAGCCTTGGAAGACTTAGGAGCCATTGTTGATCGAAGAAAGAAGAAGAAGAGGATGACAGTTAGGGCAATAAGTGCTTAAATTGGGAAGGAGAGTAAAGAGTTTCTCTCTTATTACTCTTATTTAGAAGAGGCCAAGGGGGAGACACGTGGATTAATGAACGCTCCACTCCTAGAATTTTGTCCCCTCTCATAAAGGAGATTTATCAAAATCCAAGTATTTAATGAATCGACTCTTGGGATTCCCCCTAAAGACGGCTCCAAATCATAACGAATCTAGAGCAATTAATGCCGCCTACGTGGCAGAGAGAACAGTATGCGGCCAGAAGCGATCCATGCGGCCAGAGCAGTTCATGCGGCTATTATGTCCATGCGGTTAGAAAGGCCATGCGGTCAGAATATCCTCTGCGGCTAGAAGAGCTTATACACGACCATGCTTCTTATTCAAAGTATTTCAATTTTACAAATTGAAAACTTTGAAAGGGGTCTTGTAGAAGCATGAAAAAAGACAAGAGAAGCCCATGTGGCTCCAAACAGAAGGAGCCTTATGCGGCTCAGGAACCCTTCAGAACTTTATGCGGCTCGAAACTCCCCAACAGCTCCATGCGGCTCAGGTGAAGACACGTGGCCATACGCTGTCCGCTTCTACAGCTGGCCATAAAGCAGTCTCCCAATTAATTGCTCTGATGATAGCTCTGACACAATGAATGAGAACTCTGACATAAAAGCTGAAATGATGATGGCATGCACCTTGGGAAAAGAAGAAAATCTTTCTGGCAGGATCCGTCAAGTCCCAAACACCCCTATGCGGCTGCTCGCTCCATACGGCTGCCATCCCTATGCGGCTGTTAATTCTTATACGACTGCCATCCCTATGTAGCTGTCAATTCTCATGCGGCTGCCATCCCTATGCGGCTGTCAATTTTCATGCGGCTACCCGCTTCATGCGGCTGCCCACTTCATGCGGCTGCCCGCTTCATGCGGCTGCCCACTTCATGCGGCTGCCCGCTTTATGCGGCTGCCTGCTTCATACGGCTGCCCGCTTCATGCGGCTGCCCACTTCATGCGGTCGCCTCCTTCACAAAGCTGCTGTCCCCATGTGGCGGTTACCTTCATACGGCTAGGACTTGGGAGTCTTCACTTAGACCACACTCATACGGCTCTGCCAGACGCCTCGCTCATGATGGTTGAGATACGTAGCGATCTTCATGACAAGTTGAGACACGTGGCTGTCTTATCCCCTCGGAGTTATGGCTGCTCGCAAATCCTAACAACCAGATTTGGTACAATCACTATTATTACTCAAATCAAATCAGATTTGTTATGATTAAGTAAATGGGACATGTGGCGAAAGATCCGAGCTTGTCATAATAGATTATGAGGATTCATTACAATCAGCATTAATTGTCCATACAGATTTGGCACAATCAAGAATCAATTGCCCAGATGTAATACAATCAAGATTAGTGGCCCAGATAATTGGCCGTCGACTTTTTAAGGAGGGAATCATTGTAAACCCTAATGATCACACCCCACTCCTATAAATAACAAGGTGCCATTCCTGTACAGAAGGATCGGATCCAAAGAAGCAAAAAAAAAGAATATAGCAAGGTGCCATTCCCTTGCAAAAGAGATCCTCTCCACCCGGCTGGACACACAGAGGAACAAAAAGGCGCGCACAGAAGAGTCTTCCCATCCAGAGAGCATTTCTTTATCAGAACCAAGGCTACGTCTGATCTTCCAAGGAGTAAGGCAGAGCGGCCGTCGCTTTCCCGAACCTCTACCGTCACCCCCCAGAATCAAAACTAAACAATCGTACTTAGACTGCTGTACCTAGGTTTTCGTCCCTAGGCTTTCTTTGTACGAGCGAGTTTGTGTTGTAAAGTAAAAGTCTAGTCTTCCCATATAAATTGTTCTGTTCTTTTATAATCAATGGCAAACGAGGGCCTTGCGTCTTCCTGTTGCCTTTGATTGGACTTCGACAGTCGGATCACCATTGGTGTAGCACCCAGTTTCCCAAATGCGGATAATTTTGAAATTTCATGTTTATAATTATTTTAATAATGATATTTAATTTATGATATAATTTTTGGTGATTTTAAATCATTTTTAAAATTATTTAAATCAATGACTTGTGGTTTTGACGTTTTGTTAGTGAAACCCTAGAGACTGTTTGACCTAGAGCCTAACCATGTGATTATGATATTTTAATATCATTTTTTACCTAAGGATATTTTTGCATTTGACCTCTTTGAATTATTTTGATATTATTTTATTATTTATGATATTGTTTTGGGGTTATTTGAGTCGGGTTCGAATTTTAACTCAATCCAACTTGAAACGGGGACCCGGGGGGTAGTTTGACTCTAGTGGGACCCACACACTAGTTAGGCATGGCCCACATGATATTAAATTTAGTCCACATGATAGAAATATTTTAGTTAGAGGTTAGACTAATTATTATGGATAAGGTTAGTGTGATTAGAGACTTTAGAATGACTAATTTAGCCCCAACCAATTAGCCCTTTCCTAATACTCATAGAATAGGTTAGTGGGGACATTTTGGACCTTACCATAATAGGACAAATAGCCCCATATGGCCAGCCACTTTGGGAGAGGATAGGCTCAAGTTCATTTTATTATTCTCATCAACACTCTCTCTCTTGTTCTTCCCCAAATTCTTAGAGAGCAATCCCTAGCAATTTGTTCACCAAATCCTTCCATTTTGCCACCAAATCTTCTTCTTTCCTTCTCCATTCTAGCCAAGGAGGAAGCTACCCAAGTTTGGGAGGATTCGGAGCTCGTTCGTGTCCTTTTGGAATCTCTACGTGTCGGTGTCGCTCCAGGAAGACTTTTCTTCGATTCGATCTACCGGGAGGTATAAATCCCTTCTCCTTTTCATTTTCTCATGCATATAGGTCTATTTTGAATCCATAGGAATGACCCCCATGGTTGTATCTCCATTTGTGTCCATTTCGTGTCCATTTGGAGGTCATAGGAGTGTCCTTTGTGTTATGGTTGTGTCCATGTAGAAAAATCCTAAATTTGGACACACTATGTGTTGTTGTTATGTATGAATGAATTATTACATGTTTAATCTCATATTTTTGTATTGGAAATGTGTTCTATAGTGTCTCATATATATATATATTAGTGTAGAGAGTGAGTTCTTGATATATTATGTTATATACTTGTGTTCTTTTGTCTCAAATTACTCAAATCCGTCATGATTTTTATCCATGTTTTTAATTTCAGCCATAACTTAGAAATGTCATAACTTCTAGCTCAAAGCTTGGTTTAATCTTCCGTTTTTTTAAAAGAAGCGTATTGAAGTTAGCTTTCCAAAACATGTATTAATAGGCCTAATTATTTTTGTAACTTTCTGGAGAATTATTTGAGTGTCAGCTGTACGAAAGACAAACGCGTTCTCGGTGTTTTTGCGATTCTGGGAGTTTCCGGAAACGAAAACGCGATCCGTTTGAAGTTTCGAAAAGCTAACACATAGATCTATAACATACTTTAATCCTAAATTTTAATTCATGCTGAGATGGTACAGTATTGATTATTAGTAGGAGTTACTATTCGGCATATGCATTTTGTGCACCCTTGTGTGTAATATAATGTTCTATTTAATTTTAACCCATGTTAATATATATACATTATGTAAATAAATAGAGAATGCAAGCATGAGTAAATGTTTAAATAAATGATGTATGAGGTGTAAGTATCCTATCTAATGTAAGCATGTATAAGTATGGCTTGTAATGAATATGTTGATTCCATAGTATGTAATGTATGGTGCATATAGTGGTGCAAGAGAATAAATGAATGATGAATGAATGCAAGCATGAATGTAATGTAATAATAGATGTAATGTATGCAATATACAAGTTAATGAGATGTAATGTTCTATGTTAACACAAATCCTATATTACCCCATGTACCCCCCTTACACTATGTTGATACTATCACACTTGACACATTGTTCACTTAAACTTTGACACTCTTTGATATGTATACACTATGTATGCCCATTTAACCCTCACTTGCCCCTTTGCCATGTTCACATACACACACATAGCCTCTTAAATAAGTATTTATGAATACAGTTAACTTAGCTATGTATGTATATTATATATATGTTAGCATATTGTGTTGTAATATATAAGTTTATATAACCATTTGAAATGCCATGATTATAGACCTAATGTTGAATACCAATATATGCATGTGTATATATGTGTAGACATATATAGCTTAAAGTAATAGATTACCTAGTGTATATCCAATGTGAATTCTTGCCTATTTGAGTATTGAATAATTACATGCTATATAGAGTTGGGTGTATGTTGGCTTGTATAGCCTTGTATTGATGTGTGCTTGCTAGGGTAGTTTTGGTTAGGCCTAGTAAGACTTGCTGGGTTAGGACATGACCAAGTTGACTAGTACAGTTGACCAGAGTTGACCAAGGGTTAACTTTGGCCTAGTTTGACCTAGATTCATATAGAATACATTGTAGTGCTTTATATTACCCTTCTGGACATATTGTGACTTGTGCTGTTCTAATTAGGAGCCAGACACCTCTCCACGGACAGTATCTTTATCTTGGACATTCAGATAGCAGGCGAGTACATTCTCTGATCATTTCATAACTTGCTTAGAATTATATTCCTGCTCTAGTTTACCTTATTTGATGCTGCCACAATATTATCACGGATTGGTACTATATGGATCCCTACATTGAGATGTTATCCCCCTCGGGAGCATCAGATGCATTGTGTCATGTGTTTTATGTACATCGTGTATTCCTCGCTCTCATGTTATTCATGTTATCATGTGCTTTATGCTTGTTCGTGCTCGCTTGTGTACTCTCATGTGCTATCATGAATCGGTCATGTTTCCCATGTATCTCATGTATAACCTATATTGCATGTGCACTCATTTATGAGCCTTCATGTGAATTTTATGTGCACCCATTTATGGGTCCCCATGTGAACTTTATGTGCACTCATGTATGAGCTCTCATGTATACTTCATGTGCACCCATTTATGGGATTCATGTGAAAACCATGTACGTAACATAACTTGTTTGGATCCTTGTGTATTGATTGGGGTATGGAGGAGTATAAATAGTCATGTGAATAATTCCAAAGTAGTATAGCCATGTGCGCCTCTTTAGTATAGTCATGTGCAAATCCAGCCGTTCACATGTCGACTTTGTACTCTAAATCACTAGTCACTGGTAGCTCTCTACTTATAGTAGATATTTCTATTAAAGTTCTCTCTCTGTTTATGTCATGTACTTTCTTTCAGTTTCATGTATCGTACTCTCCTGCATGTTTATATTCACTAACCTGTTATGATCTGTGTGAGATGTATTGTACTCACTCCTGTCCTGACTGGACCTGTTGATAAATTTTACAGATAGCTTGGAGATTGCCTGCTAGCCTAGAGGAGACACATTAGAGGTTGTTTAGATAGTTATTTCAATTGTCTGGAGTTGTATTTACTTTATGGATTACTGTATCTGAGTTTAGAGATTTGAGATGTATTTCTGGATTTGTGTATCTTAGACACTTAGATTTCTCTCTGTTGTACCTCTTTTGGATTTCATGTTTTATCTATCCTTATCATGCTCTACTTTAGATGTGATTGAGTCTGTACCTGCTGTGTCACCCCCATTCGGGGAGTATAAATTGTTTAGCCTTATACTGTTAGATGCATGAGACCTAGGACAGCGTTCTACCGCCGACACTGCGGCGTAGGCTGGACGTACCCACTTTTTGTGCCCTAGCTCTAGGGTGCGGGTCGTGACACGTTTTTAGTGGTAGCCCATGCAGGTCGAGTTTGTGTTGTGGTATTCGAACTAGAGTACCACTACAGCCTGCAGTAGAATTAGGATATATTTTTGAAGATACTCAATCACAATTAGGATCTCTTGAGAGATTCCTGGGACGACCCTTGAGAATCTTGTTTAACTCCGATTTGAAAACTCTTTTCTTTTTCCTTGATTTGATTTATCTTTACTTTCTGCTATTGAATTTGATTTTGATGGATTATTATTGAATTTGAGTTTGTATTTATTTATTTTGATGAAGATTGTTGAAATTTGAATCTTGATGTTAGCTATAGCATCCGAGTTTGTAGTTATATGATTTGAAGGATTTTGTTCATTTATGGATTTTGATGTTCGTTGATAAATTTGATTTTTTTTGGTGTTCATTGTTGATTTAATTTAATTTTTGGCAAGATGAAATTATATGGGCTAGGTCATCTAAGTTATGGAAATCTTGTCTTCTATAATCACATTAGCCAGCATGGTGAGGACATATAGTCTGATTTTGGATATATTTCTCGGGTGTGGAAATTTAAGGTTTTTGCAGCCAAGCTAGCGGCATCGCAAAAATGTTAAATACCATGATTCTAGAGGTATGTGCATAAGTCAAGGACTCTGTGATTATCGTAGCCTTGCTCACTAGTATGACGAGGATTTAGAGTACCATGATTTTGGATAGACGCATATGATTATCAGATTGTACCTTAAATGTTTTCGAACATGTTTTTGCTACTTTTGTTTCAGTCATTCAAAAAAAGAGAGAAGGAATTATTGTTGTTTTGTTTTGTTTTGTTTCTCATTGTTTACTTAGGATGTAGCTTTAGCTATTTTTATAAACCTTGTGTAACTTCTTACAAAAATTTATTTCTTCTTAATACAATAAACCAATGATCTTGCTAGGCCTTATTTTGGATTTGGTATTATAATTCTTATTTCAAAAAAAATGGGTCCCTCTTTTAAATAGATAAGCAGAACAGATTCTATTATCGTTCTTTTCCTGTCAATATTTTTACTACCATCATTCCTTGTCTTATATACCTGTCCTGATTATATCAATTCCCTGTCTCGTATATAATTCTGTCAGCTATATCTTGCCCAACTCTTGAATCTTCATATCATTTTGCCTGAGAAATGTTAAGGAAGTGACATAAATTATGTAGCTCAGAGAAGACGTAATTAGTTATTTTATGATGATCTAAAGGAAATCAAATGTGGAGTGTTCCATATGGAAACTTGAGATAGAAATGTGGTAAAGGTCTCGAATAGAATAAAGAGATGTATACTGCCAATCTGGAAACAATTATATTTAGAGAAATTTTGGGGTTATGAGATAGTTTATAGGTGTATACAAAACTAATGAGGATATCAGAGGTCAACATAGTTTTGAGAACTTAGAAAATCTTGGTTATTGATTCTGGGGAAAACTTTTACTCTGAGGCTATGTAGAAGGTTTGTAATGGAAAAGAGAAGTTAATTGTGTTTAATAAGGATATTAAACAAGATGTTGCGAGGAAATGACTAGGGATAGAGAGAGCACAAAGTTATGGAAGTTTAGAGATTGTTGTGAAATATTTTTAGGAGAATAATATTCAAGGGTGTATGTCGAAAAAAATACGAAAGTTGATTTTATGATGAAAGATAAGTTTGTAAGGCCTAGAGATTTAAATTAAATAATACGAGGAGAACAATTTGAACAAGTTCAAGGAATTCGTAAACGGGATTTAGAGGTTTTGGGTCAAAATTAAGACAAGGTGAAAGAACTTGGAAATTTAAATAAATGGTTAATATTGATTCCTAAATGTGAGGGTTGTGCTTCAAGAGTGATGTTTAGAAATTGGGAATTGCCTACGGTAGTCATGGTAAGGGTTTAAGTAAAGGTTAAATTTTCATATGGAGACTGGTGAGGTAAAGATCTGATTGGCAAGTTATGACCAGATGAACTTAAGAGTATCAGAAGCAGATGACTAACTCGATCTTCATTATTTTTGTGCATTAATTACCACCTCTTGAACTCCCACTTTCTAATTGAGATCCTTGAAGTTCCTTATCGTGACTTTGATATTCGAAATATAATACTAGCTGTTACCCTCCAACAAATTTTACATGCAAGACCTAGACGAGCTCACCTTCGTGTAGGTATATCATGTCCCACTAAAACCCGTCTTCTTGTACTCTATTTTCTTGATATGATTTTCTGGTCAACTGGCTAAACTATATCCTCTACCATTATACTAAATTTTTTCTTATTTCAATTAGAAATCCAGCCTTGACTCAATTCTTTCGACCCGACATGTGATGGTGTTCTGCTTGTTTCCTTAGATGCTTAACCTTGTACCTTATCTGATTACTTAACCCGTTGGTTAAGAAACTTGGACTATGTAATTCCTTTCATCATTACCACCCTTATATCTTGTGCTGCTAAATTAGCCTTACTTTTGCAAGCTTATCTATTTTCGAGCTTGGTCATGACATATTTTATTGGGTGGCCACCCACTAACATATTGTCTAATCAGAACCGGTACATGATGGTCTGATCAACCTATTGCACTTTGGTTCACTTTTTCATGTATCAATCTACGAGAATGGAGACATAGTTAAACTTGACCCTAGAGTCTCATTCGCGACAGCCTTGACAATTCTTCTTGAAATCTTTTCATCACCTATGAACCTCGTATTCGTACTCAGTCGAATTAAATTTAATCATGACCTGAACCTCCATCATTGGATGCTCATGCTTTGATTTCATTGATTTCCCTTCTTGCCCAAATCTCGTTTTATCCCGAAATTGATCAACTTAGATCGTGTCAAGACAAAAATCTATTTATGATTTGTTGTGCCTAAATTTTTAATTTTTGCCATTTTATGGAATAGTAACCTTTTAATAATTTCTTAGTTGCTTGTTAATGACCAATTTTTATATAGGATGGTAGACAGCCCTACAACCTTGATGATTGTTGTTCCCTTACCTTCCCAATTAGGACATCCTAGATTGTTTGTGTGTTGATACCATAGTACTGTTTTGACCTAGAATGACCAGTGCACCTAGGTAAGACTTCCAACTGCTACGGTATGCCCTGACCTTGTATACTATTCTTTTAAATTGCATGATTTAGATAAATTTTTTTTAGACCTTGATTGTTGGGAAATAGGGACGTCATCCCATTAGTATCAGTTGTAGATATATATAGGTTAGTCCTTGATGTGGGGATGTGTGTCTCTAAACATGTAGCTTATGAGATTTATGAGAGATTATAGTATCAGCCTTGATAGGATGTACTAGTCTTTTGGTGAGTATAAATGTGCTATGAGAGATAGGGGCCTATATGTCTTAGTAATGCATCGTTCCTATGGCAATAGAATGTATTAATAGATTGTTAATAGGAAGATAATAGTTTGAGCATACCTATAGCCTATGATCAGTTCCTTTTCATCCTTAGTTAAGATCACTTTAAAATAGGTCCAGTCCCTTGGATATAGGTTCCAGTCCATATTTTATTGAAGTTCCATTACCGTCGTACAGCAGAGCAGTATTGGAGGTATTCCTAGATTGACACTTTTTAGATGTCCGTTTATTATTCCAGTGTTAGGAAGTGTTACCTTAGATATTGGGTAGTTAGAGGCTCTAGAAGGAGTACTATCGATCTTAAATTTCGAGGACAAAATTTTTCTAAGGTAGGTAGAGTTGTAGCACCCAGTTTCCCAAATGAGGGTAATTTTGAAATTTCATGTTTATAATTATTTTAATAATGATATTTAATTCATGATATGATTTTTGGTGATTTTAAATCATTTTTAAAATTATTTAAATCAATGACTTGTGGTTTTGACGTTTTGCTAGTGAAACCCTAGAGACTGTTTGACCTAGAGCCTAACCATGTAATTATGGTATTTTAATGTCATTTTTTACCTAAGGATATTTTTGTATTTGACCTCTTTGAATTATTTTGATATTATTTTATTATTTATGATATTGTTTTGGGGTTATTTGAGTCGGGTTCGAATTTCAACTCAATCCGACTTGAAACGGGGACCCAGGGGTAGTTTGACTCTAGTGGGACCCACACACTAGTTAGGCATGGCCCACATGATATTAAATTTAGTCCACATGATAGAAATATTTTAGTTAGAGGTTAGACTAATTATCATGGATAAGGTTAGTGTGATTAGAGACTTTAGAATGACTAATTTAGCCCCAACCAATTAGTCCTTTCCTAATACGCATAGAATAGGTTAGTGGGGACATTTTGGACCTTACCATAATAGGACAAATAGCCCCATATGGCCAGCCACTTTGGGAGAGGATAGGCTCAAGTTTATTTCATTATTCTCATCCACACTCTCTCTCTTGTTCTTCCCCAAATTCCTAGAGAGCAATCCCTAGCAATTTCTCTACCAAATCCTTCTATTTCGCCACCAAATCTTCTTCTTTCCTTCTCCATTCTAGCTAAGGAGGAAGTTACCCAAGTTTGGGAGGATTCGGAGCTCGTTCGTGTCCTTTTGAAATCTCTACGTGTCGGTGTCGCTCCGGGAAGGCTTTTCTTCGATTCGATCTACCGGAAGGTATAAATCCCTTCTCCTTTTCATTTTCTCATGCATATAGGTCTATTTTGAACCCATAGCAATGACCCCCATGGTTGTATCTCCATTTGTGTCCATTTCGTGTCCATTTGGAGGTCATAGGAGTGTCCTTTGTGATGTGGTTGTGTCCATGTGGGAAAATCCCAAATTTGGACACACTCTGTGTTGTTGTTATGTATGAATGAATTATTACATGTTTAATCTCATATTTTTGTATTGGAAATGTGTTCTATAGTGTCTCATATATATATATATATTAGTGTAGAGAGTGAGTTCTTGATATATTATGTTATATACTTGTGTTCTTTTGTCTCAAACTACTCAAATCCGTCATGATTTTTATCCACGTTTTTAATTTCAGCCCTAACTTAGAAATGTCATAACTTCTAGCTCAAAGCTCGGTTTAATCTCCCAGTTTTTTTAAAAGAAGCGTATTGAAGTTAGCTTTCCAAAAACATGTATTAATAGGCCTAATTATTTCTGTAACTTTCTGGAGAATTATTTGAGTGTCAGCTGTACGAAAGACAAACGCGTTCTCGGTGTTTTCGTGATTTCGGGAGTTTCCGGAAACGAAAACGCGATCCGTTTGAAGTTTCGGAAAGCTAACACATAGATCTATAACATAATTTAATCCTAAATTTTAATTCATGCTGAGATGGTACAATATTGATTATTAGTATGAGTTACTATTCGGCATATGCATTTTGTGCACCCTTGTGTGTAATATAATGTTCTATTTGATTTTAACCCATGTTAATATATATATACATTATGTAATTAAATAGAGAATGCAAGCATGAGTAAATGTTTAAATAAATGATATATGAGGTGTAAGTATTCTATCTAATGTAAGCATGTATAAGTATGGCTTGTAATGAATATGTAGGTTCCATAGTATGTAATGTATGGTGCATATAATGGTGCAAGAGAATAAATAAATGATGAATGAATGCAAGCATGAATGTAATGTAATAATAGATGTAATGTATACAATATACAAGTTAATGAGATGTAATATTCTATGTTAACACAAATCCTATATACCTCATGTACCCCCCTTACACTATGTTGACACTATCACACTTGACACATTATTCACTTAAACTTTGACACTCTTTGATATGTATACACTATGTATGCCCATTTAACCCTCACTTGCCCTTTTGCCATGTTCACATACACATACATAGCCTCTTAAATAAGTATTTATGAATACAGTTAACTTAGCTATGTATGTATATTATATATATGTTAGCATATTGTGTTGTAATATATAAGTTTATAAAACCATTTGAAATGTCATGATTATAGACCTAATGTTGAATACCAATATATGCATGTGTATATATGTGTAGACATATATAGCTTAGTAGACATATATAGCTTAAAGTAATAGATTACCTAGTGTATATCCAATGTGAATTCTTGCCTATTTAAGTATTGAATAATTACATGCTATATAGAGTTGGGTGCATGTTGGCTTGTATAGCCTTGTATTGATGTGTGCTTGCTAGGATAGTCTTGGTTAGGCCTAGTAAGACTTGCTGGGTTAGGACATGACCTAGTTGACCTAGTTGACTAGTGCAGTTGACCAGAGTTGACCAATGGTTGACTTTAGCCTAGTTTGACCTAGATTCATGTAGAATGCATTGTAGTGCTTTATATTACCCTTCTGGACATGTTGTGACTTGTGCTGCTCTAATTAGGAGCCAGACACCTCTCCTCGGACAGTATCTTTACCTTGGACATTTAGATAGCAGGCGAGTACATTCTCTGATCATTTCATAACTTGCTTAGAATTATATTCCTGCTCTAGTTTACCTTATTTGATGCTGCCACGATATTATCACGGATTGGTACTATATGGATCCCTATATTGAGATGTTATCCCCCTCGGGAGCATCGGATACATTGTGTCATGTATTTCATGTACATCGTGTATTCCTCGCTCTCATGTTATTCATGTTATCATGTGCTTCATGCTCGTTCGTGCTCGTTTGTGTACTCTCATGTGCTATCATGAATCGGTCATATTTCCCATGTATCTCATGTATAACCTCTATTACATGTGCACTCATTTATGAGCCTTCATATGAATTTCATGTACACCCATTTATGGGCCCCCATGTGAACTTTATGTGCACTCATGTATGAGCTCTCATGTATACTTCATGTGCACCCATTTATGGGCTTCATGTGAAAACCATGTACGTAACATAACTTATTTGGATCCTTGTGTATTGATTGGGATATGGGGGAGTATAAATAGTCATGTAAACAATTCCAAAGTAGTATAGCCATGTGCGCCTCTTTAGTATAGTCATGTGCAAATCCAGCCGTTCACATGTCGACTTTGTACTCTAAATCACCAGTCACTGGTAGCTCTCTACTTATAGTAGATATTTCTATTACAGTTCTCTCTCTGTTTATGTCATGTACTTTCTTTCAGTTTCATGTATCGTACTCTCCTGCTGTTTATATTCTCTAACCTATTATGATCTGCGTGAGATGTATTGTGCTCGCTCCTGTCCTGACTGGACCTGTTGATAAATTTTACAGATAGCTTGGAGATTGCCTGCTAGCCTAGAGGAGACACATTAGAGGTTGTTTAGATAGTTATTTCAATTGTCTGGAGTTGTATTTACTTTATGGATTACTGTATCTGAGTTTGGAGATTTGAGATGTATTTCTGGATTTGTGTATCTTAGACACTTAGATTTCTCTGTTGTACCTCTTTTGGATTTCATGTTTTATCTATCCTTATCATGCTCTACCTTAGATGTGATTGAGTCTGTACCTGCTATGTCACCCCCATTCGGGGAGTATAAACTGTTTAGCCTTATACTGTTAGATGCATGAGACCTAGGACAGCGTTCTACCGCCGACACTGCGGCGTAGGCTGGACGTACCCCCTTTTCGTGCCCTAACTCTAGGGTGCGGGTCGTGACAATTGGCCCTATGACAGGTTTTGGCTCCTGGTTGGATCTCGGGAGACGGATGACCATTGGTTCCAACTGTGTAGGTATGGCAGGAGAACCGGGCACCTATTTATGCATGGTTGCGACAAGGGGTACGGCCTTGCCCGATTTGTAGGCTTGGAAACGAATACTCAAGGGTTCTTCTGGCCCTGTGATGACTTTCAGCTCGTCCGTTATATGTTTCCTGGATTCCTCATATAGACAAGCCTCCGAAGAGAAAAGATTCAACCCCTTTGAAGGGATCAATATCGGCGAATTCAGTTATCAAGGAACCGTGCTTACTGACATACTTGAAACACTGGTGAAGGGTGGATGGCACGATCATATAGTCATGTATCCACGGACGTCCCAGGAGGATATTGTAGGAGGTGTCTGCATCTATGACATAGCAGGTAACTTTCGTCTTCAAGTCACTAATCTGGCACTTCAACCGGATCTTCCCCAGAGGATAGCTTCTTCTCGAGTTAAAACCGCTAATGGCAGTGTTGGTTGCTGCTAGCCGATGCGTAGGGATGACAAGGAGTTGGAACAAGCTTTTCGGGATGATGCTTATTGAGGAGCCAGGGTCGATATGTATCCGATCCACCTTGATGTCGCCTATGTATCCAGTGTAGTACAAGAGGCGATCATGCAAGTTGGTCTTAATCAACATGTCCTGCGGTGTAAATATGATATTGGGCATTATATCTGTGCTATCGCCGCCCTGAAGATCTGCTTGCGGGCCTTCCCCTGGAGGCTTGACTTGGGCTAAGTAAGCGTCAGCATTTTGGAGTGCTTCGCTTAATGCGACCCGAAGATCCTTGGAGAGCCTTAGGAGCTTGTATAGCGACAACTTTGCTGACGTATTAGCCAATTGTGCTAATATGTCAAAGTTATAAAGTCTCTCCAGTCCCTGAGGTACATCATTGTGGAGTGGCCTGTCGAAGCGGGTTTTCTTTGTCTTGGAATTATCCACCATTGGAGGCTGAGATGGCCTTGGTACATCAGAGGGAGGCAACATTGCTGGCTGAGGATCTTCGGTTGAACTCTCCCGTACGGGCTGGACTTGTGCTCCAGACCGAATAACAACGGCTGTAGCTTTCTCAGCCTCGGCTGAAATTGTATAGCAGGATCTAGACTTCTTGCCATTTTTTTGCTGATAGGTGTCACGACCCGCACCCTGAAGAGGGGCACGAGCATGTGGTTACGTCCAGCCTACGCCGCAGTATCGGCGGTAGAATGCTGTATATAGGGTATGTAAATACTACGACTAAAACAGATAAATATAACTGTACAGTATATACACTCCGAATGGAGGTGACATAGCAATACAGTCTCAATCACATATATCAAACTAAGGTAGATAGCACGGAAAAGAGATATGATAGATAAAACAGAAAATGAGTCCAAGATCCACAAGTCAGAGCTAAACACAAACATCCAAGTCTCAGAAAGTATATAAGATCTACAAAACTGAAATGTACTAGCTGGCTCGCAGGCCAGACAAACCTAACTAAACTATGCTACTCAGGGTGAGCAAAGTCTAGTGGCTCTACCAACAAGCCACGGTCTAAATCTAGTCCATCAGACTCAACCCTATAGTAGGTCGGGCAATCAGCCTCTGAATCATCTGTAAAATTTGTCAACGTATCCTGTCAGAAAAAAGAGCATGTACAAATACCAACAGCAGTTCCATATGAATTGAAAAATACTATAAGGACAACAATAATGAAATATAAGACAAAGATATAAGCGACTTGGGAACCATTTGAAAGCCAAGTTACAACCCTTGAACCAAACAAGGACCAGAGTTGTAACCCTTCTTTCAAACATGACTTAGTCTCAAATCATGGTACATTATAAAGACAGATAGAGCATATGAGAAATGGAAATCAAAGCATGGTGAGAAGTAGAAAGTAAAGCTGAACTGGAAGATAAGATACACTAAATAAATATAAAAGTGATTTGAACTATTAGAGCGATATGTGATCGGCTAGGGAAGCAAGAGATGGTTATCCACTTGGCCTGGCAATCTGTGGTGTCCTCAACGGAGAGTCATGCCGTCCAACCTGGATAACTGGTAATGGGGTGTTTGCTACACCCTACGTGAGGTAAGGGTGGCGCTAGCAAAATATAGTTACAGGAAGGCTTTGATCACATAACCCCTAATAATTCCTCCATCCCCGAATAGTATCACGGATCCGGACATGGCACGTCATGACACGGGGTTCGAGAGCAGGGGGCCAGCCCACTCCCTAATCAGTGTCTATATAAGTACATGAACACAGAAATATCACATACTCATATACCAAGGGAGTCCAGGAATAACATCTCATGACAGGATCCGACGTATACTAGTCCGTGAAATGTTGTGTCAGAAATCATGTAAAACACTACGACTAAATTGGATATAGTAGATATCAAGACAATAAAAACTATCAGTGAATGTACTCGCCTGTGGTCCTGAGCTGATAGGGTGAACAGATGCTCAGAGTGATCACAGACCTAAAATAAGATACTATGAGTCAAACATGGTTTTATACTGAAAAGAAAACTAATATAAGCCATAAATGCAAGTCTAAGTCAAAAATAGGTCAATATAGGTCAAACTGAGTCATACTAGGTCATACTGGTTCATACTAGGTCATACTAGGTCACTGGGAGTCAATCCAAGTCAAACTAGGTCAAATGGGGTCAAGGATTGACTTTTGGTCAAAAGTCAACTCTGATCAACTCTGGTCAACTCTAGGTCAACCTTAGGTCAAACTAGTCTAATGTTGACCAACTGTTGACTTTCAGTCAACTGGTCAACTCTGGTTTGGTTTCGGTCAAATCTGGTCGCTTAAAGGCTAAGTTTGACTCTCGGTTGACTTTTGTTGACTTTTGGTCAAAAAGGTCAACCGATGTCAAAACTAGTCTATGAGCACCATATTTGATCGTTGCCAATCAAAGAAATCAAGTTCTAGTCCTATCTTAGACTTCTAACACAAATACCATATTCCTAGGCAAAACTAGCATTACCTTACCAAGGTAAATCCCGATACCTTGCCCAACACCAAGGAAACCCCGCTAATACCCAAGATACTAGCCTAGGCTCCTTAGGGTAGCTAGATATCAACCTATCTAAGGTTTACCTACCAAGGAAAATAGGTATCCTAGGTATCTAGGCTATGTTAGGACATGTATAGGTTTACCCTATTACCTACCTTACCCATATCATGAATTTACCCTCAACTCTATCACTCACCCATACCACTCACTCACACACAACACTCACATATATTTCTCACACTCATAGGCTTCTCCTTTAGGTTTTCTATTGGTTTAGACATATGCTAACCTATGGGCCGCTTAACTACACTTATTGGCTCTCACACCCACACACACAAACCTCACAACCACACACACACATATAGGCAATTTGTGGACAGGTTTTAGAGTGGAATGAGGACTGTTATGGAGTGTGTTGGTGGACTGAAATTGGTGACAATTGGAGGCTAATTTGGAGGGTGCAATGACAGCCAATAGGGTATTTATATGGGCTGGTTCATGGACTGTTTTGGGGGCTGTCCTGTGGCATTAGGGACAGCCATCTATGGTCTGAAACATGGCAGCATATAGGGGACTGCAAGGTGGGTTAAAGGACAACCATAAAGGCTTGAAAATGGGACAGTTAGAGGGCTGAGATTAGGCTGTGCAGGATAGTCCAAAAGGGGGTTTTTGTGGGCTGTTCTTGACAGGAATGGACAGCCATGAATGGCATGAAATCTGGACTGTTGGGGGGGGGGGTAAATCTGGACTGAAAGAGCTAATGTGGACTGTCATGTGACAGCCACATAGCTGCTGGTTGGGTCATCCCAAACGGACAAGCTCCGAATCCTCTCAAACTTGAGGAGCTCCTCCCTTGGATTGAATGGAGAAGGAAGGATGAAGGTTTGGTGGAAAAATAAAAAGATTTGGGGATGATTTGATTAGGGTTTGCTCTCAAATCAATTTGGGGAAGAACAAGAGAGAGAAATGAAAGAGGAAATAATGAAGTTTATGGAGTCCTATCCCCTAGTCATGGCCGGCCAATAAAGTGATTTTTGTCCTATTAGAAAATGTCAAGAAAGCCCCTCTCTAGTCTATGGGTTAATACAATGGTAAGGGGTTAAGTCGGGGGTAGTTTGGTCAATCCTAAATCACTAATCCATATTAATACTAACCAAAATAATTAGTCTAGTCACTAACTAAAATAACTAACATGTGGGCCATGGCTAACTAGTGTGTGGGCCCGCTAAGATCAACACTACCCCGGGTCCCCGATACAAGTCAGAATGAGTTGAAATTCGAACCCGACTCAAACAATCCCAAAATAATATAATAAGTAAATAAATAATTCCAAAATAATTTTAAAATGAAAAATTACCAAAATACCCCTGTTTATGAAAACTGCAGGTGACAAACCTATCCACCTTAAAAAAATTTTGTCCTCAAAATTAAAACAAACATACGCTGAATCACACGCAGAAACAAAATTATACCTCAGGGCTCGAAGAGATAAGGGAAACGCTCCCGCATGTCATCCTCTCTCTCCCAGGTAGACTCACCTGGAGAGTGATGCCTCCATGCAACGCAAACCAAGGGTATAACCTGGTTCCGGAGCACCTCGTCCCTACTATCCAGAATCTCCATTAGCTGCTCTGGATATTGAAGAGTAGGCCCCACCTCGATCGCTGAATGGTCCAATACATGGCTGGGGTCCGCTACGTACCATCTCAGCTGCGACACATGGAACACGTTGTGTACCCCCTCTAGCGTAGGCGACAAGTCTAGCCGGTAAGCCACTGTACCAACCCTCTCAAGGATGGTGAAAGGTCCGATGTAGCGCGGACTAAGCTTCCCGCCTCCGCCAAAGCGAATCGTGCCCCGTGTCGGAGAAATCTTCAGGAACACCAAAGCACCAACCTAGACATAGAACAAACTCAGCACACAGGACAACAAAATCACAATCATCACAAACAGAAACTGAAACTAACCTCGAACTCTAACGGTCTCCGGTGGCTATCGGCCCAATGCCGCTGCCTATCCTGAGCCACCCAAAGTCTGTCTCTAATTAGCCTGACCTTCTCAGCTGCATCCACCACCATCTTCGGACCAAGCAGCACCCTCTCGCCAACATCGTCCCATGACAAGGGAGTACGGCATATCCGTCCGTATAGAGCCTCGAATGGCGACATCTCTATTCTGGCCTGGTAGCTGTTGTTGTAAGCAAACTCTACCAGGTGAAGATGATCCTCCCAAGAACCCCCGAGATCTAGCACACACGTGCGAAGCATATCCTCCAAGGTTTGGATAGTCCTCTCCGACTATCCGTCAGTCTGGGGGTGATAAGCGGTACTAAACTTGAGCGAGGTGCCCAAGCTAGCCTGCAAACTCCTCCAGAAGTGGAAAGTGAAACGACTATTTCGATCTGAAATTATGCTCACAGGAACCCCATGTAATCGCATGATCTGACGAACATATAGCTCTGCCAACCTCTCCGTAGACAATCCCACATTGAAAGGCAAAAAGTGGGCCGATTTGGTCAATCTATCAACTATGACCCAAATCGCGTCTTTCTTTCCTGGAGATCGTGAAAGTCCAGACACAAAGTCCATGGTGATGTGCTTCCACTTCCATTCAGGAATGGGTAGTAGCTATAGCAATCCACCAGGCCTCTGTCTCTCGGCCTTCACCTGCTGACAAACCAAGCAGCAAGATACAAACTAAGCCACCTCGCGCTTCATGCCGTACCACCAAACATGCTCCCTCAGATCACTGTACATCTTGTTGGCACCAGGATGCATAGAGTACTGAGAGCGATGAGCCTCCTGAAGAACCTCCTCCCGAAGCTCCCCATTCGGAACACACAGTCTAGCACCGTGCCGCAGCGACCCATCCTCGGCAATAGAGAAATCATCAAGCAACCCTGCCTACACCTCCTCCCTGATGCACCTCAGGGCAACATCATCATACTATGCTGATCTGACTCTGTCCATCAACTCAGACTGAATTTGTAAACCCTACATCTGTACCTCCATGCTCGGAATAATCACCTCAATTCCCAAACTGTCCAGGTCAGCTAAAAGATGACGGTCTGATGTCAGATACATAGCCACTGGTGTTACTACCACATTTCTAGATTGAGGGTATTTTTGACATTTTTGGGGTAATTTAAATTTATTAGAATTTATTTGAATTTATGGGAATTTTTAGGAATTATTTTGGAATTGTTTGGACTAGATTGACTTTGACTAGTGTTGACCCTTGTAGACCAACCTAGAAGCTAACCCTAGTTAGTATGGACTTGGTTAGGTTATATGACTCTAGTATAACCTAAGCTAACCCTTGGTTTGGTCAATAGACTCTAGTTAGCAATAGGAATTAGAAAGTCATAAGTCATGGCTTATGATTTAGAACCTTTGATAAATCATTTTAACTCATAGCCTTGTAGGTTGGCCCAAAGCCCAAGACATTACAAACCCTAATCCCTAGACTTAAGTGGCTAGCCACCCCTATCCACATTGGGAACACCACCTTATAAATACTCTCCTAATTTTAGGGTTGCCTCTTTCTTAGGAAAGCTCAAAGTTTAAGAAAGGTTTGTTTCCTATTTCATTTAATCCCTAGATTTTCATTCCATTTCCTTTTTCATTCAAATCTCCTCCATTAGGTTTTAATATACCTATTCTTGCTGTCATTGAAGTTTTATTTCAGTTTGTTGTGATTTGAGTGGATTGGGACATCAAGGAGAAGAGCTCTAGAAAGGGGGTTTTTCTTGAAAGTTCAAGTATAGGTAACTTCCTCATTCCTCAATGTAATTTCGATTTCTTTACATATTTAGGAAGCCTTAGGAGTCCCCTAAGTGTCTACATTAGTTTCGTGTCGGGTTTCATAAGTTTCGTGTCCGTTTGGACACGTATCAGAGACAGCCCTAAGTGTTCGACGAAATATCTCAATGGACATTTCGTTCTAATTTTGCAGAACTTTTTGAATAGAAAAATGTGTTTTTGTGTCGCTTATCCATTTCTTTAGGTCTGAGCTTGATTCGTGCTTGTGTCGTATCGTTTGGACACTCGTGCACACACACTCGGACACGCGCGCGCGCAGCTACAGTACTTTCCTGCCACTCGGGCTTCCTGCAGGACACGACACGAACTTGTTTGACACGAAATTTTGCGGGATCAATGGGGCATGTTCTGTCACCATGCTCCCCAAATTTCATTGGGTCTCGTGCACTGGTTGGGGAGTTATTCATCTCGTACGGGGATTTGCCTGTACTGTGCACTGTTTTTTCCCTCCACTGATATGCTACTCGTATTCTTGCTGGACACGTTGTGGACACGAACCAGGGTGCCCGTGTCCTAGCCCTACGGTAGGTGTACACGTGTGCACAAGCACGTGGCCTAGCTCGTGCTGTGTCGTGTGCACGACACGCGTGTACACGTGTACGATGTGTGCACTGAAACATTGCCTGTGTGCACTGAAACAGTGCCTGTGTGCACTGTTTCGTGTCTCATTTCTGTTTGGACACATCGTGTCCACTTGGGTGGATACTATTGTTTTGTAGGACACATACGTATAGTATATTAATTACCAACCAATTGTTATACATTAATTGTTTTAACTATCAAATTTCCTCATTTTTTTCCCAATTTCTGATACTTATGTTTCCTGTGGATTTCCAGTTTTTGGGAATCGAACTTGTCACCATTTTTTTACCTGTTTATTACTGTTAATATATTAGTTTGAATTCCTATATTGGTCCTCCTACATGATTCCTAAGTGTGTGTTCGATTTTGGGTTGTTTGGTGGTATGTGGGAATCAAAATGGGGTTTGGATAAAAAACTGGAAGTTTATTTCAATTCTGAATGTTGTGAGTGATTTCTTTCCTTTCCTATGCAGTTGGTATATGCACTGTCCTTTCCAAATGATAATGTCATGAGTACTTATTAATTTCTATGTTTAATTGATTCATTGTTTAGGATTAAAACAGGAAACTGAATTGCCTTGAACTGTGTACATGAACACTGAGACTTTGGGTTCAGATTTTTCTATTTTGGTTGTGATTGATAGTTGAAACTGAGAATACAAGAAGTGATTGAAAACTGGAATATTGTGAACTGTTTTAGACTGATTTTTGAGTTCTATTGAACCATGGAATGTTTCCTATGTTGTAGGAAAACCTGGGAATGTTAGGGATGAAAGCTGAAATCTGGAAATTGATTTTATGACTGAAAGACTGAGTTTTAAATAAAGTGTATTGATGTTTCAATATGTTAACTGATATGGTGTTTTTTCAAATAACTTGAACTCTAATTCCTGCACTGCCTATTACTTTTCAGCCCATATGTACACATTTGCATTCTTGTTTTCAATCTAGCACTGTTGTGTTCAGTCACCTAATCCTATTTCCTTCTAACACTTTGCTCACAAACACAAATCTGGGAACACAGTTTTCCCTACACTCACATGTATATCTCTCACACCCACACACACATCCTCCACTCTTCTTCCCACACACACACAAAGCCTCACACACATTGTTTTACTCACTCTTTAATTCACACACACACACAGTCTTTTGTATCTCTCTATCTCTATACATATATATTTCCTAGTCTTCTAAATGTAGGTTTATGTATAGTATGTATACATATGTATTATATATAATGTATACCTATATGTATATGTGTTGAGCCTATATATATATATATATATATATATATATATATATATATATATATATATATAATGTGATGTTCCTAATAGTTGTACTATAACCTAGGTAATGTGCACATATAGGTAATATGTAGGAATGCCAACTAACATGTGTAGTTGGTCTAGATAGCCTTGTATTGTGGTGTACTAGCTTGTATAGGTTGAGTGACCTAGTATAGACTAATGTAGTCTAGTGTAGACTAGTTTGACCTAATTTAGAATTGGTTGACCTAGTTTGACCATAGTTGACTTAGGTTGACTTCTTGGTTGACCAAGGTTGACCAAGAGTTGACTTTGGCCTAGATTGACCTAGAATCATGTAGAATGCATAGTAGGACTTCATTATACCATTTTGGACTTGTTGTGACTTGTGCTGTTCTGATTAGGAGCCAGACACCACTCCTCGGACAGTACTTTCATATTGGTACTATATGGATCCCTTCTTGAGATGTTATCCTTTAGGGAGCATCGGGTACTACATGTTCTGTGCATTTCACTTATATGGTGTATCATTATGCTTCATTGGTTCACTGATCACTTGTGACATATACTCTTATGATCACAGAGTCTTCCTTGAATCCTTATTCCATATATTGGGTTTCCTAGAATCCCCATTTATGGGACTTCCATGTACCACCCTTCGGGGGCCTTTGCATGGAATCATAACATAATCTGGTTGGATCCTTTTGTATTGATTGGGGGTACGGGGGAGTAGAAGTGGACATGTGAATAATACACCAGTAGTGTAGCATCAGAATCATTCCATAGTGTAGTATCAGAATCATCCTATGCCATTTACATGTCCATGTTGTACTCTGACTCACTAGCCACATGTTAGTTCTCTATTTATAGTAGATATTTCTATTGCAGTTCTCTCTCTGTTTACATACCGTATTTCTTTAAGTACTTGTATCTTACTTTACTGCATGATTATATTTTCTAACCTGCTATGAACTGTTGAGATGTACTGTGCTCGCTCCTGTCCTAACTGGACCTGTTGAAATATTACAGAGGACGAGGAGGAGGCCTGCCTGGATACTTTCTATGGGACAGCCTTAGATGACACTTGCGAGCTGGACCCTCAGGAGGACCCAGCTCTAGCTGAGGACATCACCCCCATTGCCTAGACTAGTTTAGTTAGGCTTATCTTATTTTATGTAGTTTTGAGACATGTTTTAGCTAGACTTTATTCTGTTCTGAGTTGTATATATTCTTTCATTCTGTATCTGAGACCATGTACCTCTGAATATTTGCCGGGATTATCTTAGACTACTTTATCATCTATTTTCCTTGAGTTTTATTTTATATCATGCTATCTCTTCCTTAGTTGTGATTGAGTTTATTTACTGCTATGTCACCCCCATTCGGGGAGTATAAACTGTTTAGATATATATTATTAGATGTATGTTGACCTAGGACAGCGTTCTACCGTCGACACTGTGGCGTAGGCTGGACGTACCCACGTCTCGTGCCCTTACTCTAGGGTGTGGGTCGTGACACATTTTTAGTGGTGGCCTATGCAGGTCTAGACTAGAAGTGTAGTGATATTCGAACTAGAGTATCACTACAGCCTGCAGTAAGTTATAAGACATTAATTTTAAGGTACTCAATCACTTTAGGAAAATTCTTTTATTTGCCATCTAAATCCTTATTGTCAGCTGATCCTTTGAATTTTAACTGTCCGCCTTTGTTATTTCGCTTCTTTCTCAGAAATTGATACTCTTGTTTGTCTATCTTCAGGATGGTAGAGACTAGATCGCAGCGTACCATTCATGGGGATGCTATGGAGGGGACTGCTACCTCCCAGCCAGTACAGCGGGGCCAGGGGACTGCAGCTCCTGCCACCTCTGCTCGTATTGAGACCTCGGCAGTAGCAGCAGGGGGTATGCCTCCACCGGCTCGGAGGTAGGACTCGGTCATCCCAGAGGATCCCTTCCAGCAGCCGCCTCCAGGATACGTGGACGCAGCGCAGATGTTCGCGTACTTCCAGCAGTTCATGGACCGACAGCAGGCTCGATAGGACAGAGGCATGGAGCTGGCCCTTACAACGGTTGCAGCTCGACCGGTGGTTCAGCAGCCGAGGATACCGGGGATCGAGCAGTTTCAGAAGATGAGCCCCAGAGACTTTCTGGGGACAGAGGGGATCTTATATGCCGATGAGTGGATCGAGCATATAGAGGAGATCTTGCCTGGCCAGGATACCAGCAGATCTTCAGATCGAGGCCGCAGCTAGCCGGATGCGAGATCTTGTTCGCACCTGGTATCAGTCAGACCCCAGGATGGGGGTAGCTGGACAGACTTGGGAGCAGTTCATGGGCTTCTTCAAGAAGAAGTTCTTCCCAGATTCAGCACTCAGAGCCTTGGAGACGCAGTTCGAGAGCCTAGTCAAGGGGAGCCTTTCAGTGGAGGAGTACACCGGGAGTTTGGCCGCCTCAGAAGGTTTGTAGAGGGCTTGAGCAAGACGGCGAAGGCCCAGAGGTTCCGGAAGGGTCTAGTCAAGGAGGTCAAGTCCTTGACCAAGGGCAACCGGGATGACACGTTCGAGAAGATCTTGACGGGAGCCTTGCCAGCAGAGGATGATCTTGATCTTAGGCTCAAGAGGGGGCGAGACCCAGTTGGAGGCAGCAGCAGCGGAGGCCAGGCCAAGAGGCCCTACTTTCAGCATCAGTAGCTGAGGCAGTTTCAGCCGTAGCCGATCCAGCAGAGGCTAGTTCACCAGCAGCAGTAGCCGAGGCAGCACCAGCAGGGCCAGAGGCAGGTTATCACTTGTGCCTACTGCAAGAAGCTCGGGCATGTCGCCAATGAGTACCAGAAGAGGCTAGGCCAATGCTTAGTGTATGGTTCAGCTGACCACCATATGAGGGAGTGTCGTATGGGAAGAGCAGCCCAGGGAGCAGCAGTCAGAGCTCCAGCAGGCCAGCATAGGGGACCTGTCCTGCCGACGTAGCAGCAGAGGTTCGTCCAGCACCAGCAGCAGGACAGGGGAGGCCAGCAGGGGCGAGCTTTCGCCATGGCAGCTAGAGATACAGAGGTGATAGGAGAGCTGATTGCAGGTTCGATTCTCCTCGACTCCAGTCCAGCTTTTGTATTATTCGATTCCGGTGCTTCGCATAGCTTTATATCAGTATCTTTTACGATTAGACACGGTATCATAGCTGAATCATTGCCTAGGACTTACAAGATCACGACCGGGGATGGCATTATCCTCGTGAGTGATGTTTGTAAGGGTCGAAGAGTAGTTTTGGGAGGCCATGAGTTGGAGGTGAGCCTGCTCGTAATGCCATTGCCGAACTACGATATAGTACTAGGCATGGATTGGTTAAGCATGCACCACACCAGCATTGATTGTAGAGGGGGTAGAGTTCTCTTCAGAGCACCGGGGGAGCCAGAGTTCGAGTACTCCAGACGTCAGGTAGAGCAGAGCAGCGGAGTCTTCTGTGGAGTCTCGGTCGAGGAGCAGGCGATTCCATACCCCTTGATAGCAGATTATATGGATGTTTTCCCAGAGGAGTTGTCGGGATTACCACTAGGCAGAGACATAGAGTTCTTGATAGACTTGGTTCCAGGAGCGGAACCCATCTCTCAGCATGTCTATCAGGTGAACAACAACGAGCTGGTAGAGCTGAAGAAGCAGGTGGATGAGCTACAGGACAAGGGCTTCATCCACTCGAGTTCATCGCCATGGGGTGCACCAGTGTTGTTTGTGCCGAAGAAGGATGGGTCAGTACGCATGTGTATTGACTATAGGGCACTCAACAACCTCACGATCAAGAACAAATACCCACTGCCGCGGATCGACGATCTTTTTGACCAGTTAAGCGGAGCTCGAATATTTTCCAAGATTGATCTGAGGTCGGGATATCACCAGGTGAAGGTGAAGGGGGAGGATATTCCCAAGACCGCTTTCAGGATGCGGTACGGGCAGTTTGAGTTTTTGGTTATGTCGTTTGGGCTAACCAATGCACCAGCAGTATTTATGAACCTTATGAACAAGATGTTCCATCAGTATCTGGATTAGTTTGTGGTGGTGTTCATTGACGACATCTTGATATATTCTAAGACTGAGGAGGAGCACGAGGAGCATTTGAGGATAGTGCTGGAGATTCTCAGGAAGGACAACTTTACGGGAAGCTCTCCAAGTGTGAGTTCTTCTTGGACCGGATGGACTTCTTGGGGCATGTGGTGACTGGAGATGGTATCTCAGTTGACCCCAAGAAGATTGTAGCAGTTGAGGCATGGGCAGCGTCGACTTCAGTTGTAGAGATCAGGAGTTTCCTGGGGCTGGCAGGATATTATCGGAGATTTGTGCATGATTTCTCCTGGGTTGCAGAGCCGTTGACTCGGTTGACCCGGAAAGATGCTGAGTATGTTTGGTCAGAGGAGTGTCAGGCAGCTTTTGATGAGTTGAAGAAGCGGCTTACGATAGCTCCAATTCTGACATTGCCTTCAGGATCAGGTGGATTCACTATTTATAGTGATGCTTCAGGGAAGGGGTTGGGTTGCGTCTTGCAGCAGCATGGGAAGATGATTGCCTATGCTTCCAGGCAATTATGTTCCCATGAGAAGAACTACCCTACCCACGACCTGGAGCTGGCAGCAGTGATATTTGCTCTGAAGTTATATAAGCATTATCTGTATGGTGAGAGGGTGGAGATCTTCACAGATCACAAGAGCTTAAAGTTGTGTTCACTCAGAAGGAGTTGAACATGAGACAACACAGATGGCTAGATTTGATGAAAGATTTTGACATCCTACTTCAGTATCACCCTGGGAAGGCCAACGTGGTTGTCGATGCCTTGAATAGGTATCCGACAGCCATGTGTTTGACCATGGATCGACATTTGCTTGCAGACTTGGAGAACCTTGGGATTGAGGTGATCATTCCCGGAGTGCAGATGCAGTTGTGGGGCATGCAAATTCAGTCAGACTTGGTGGAGAGGATCAAGTCGGCACAGTTTGAGGATATTGCTCTGTGGTGTCTCCGAGAGCAGGTTCGAGTAGGATTGCTGGAGGAAGAGTTTTCTCTTGCAGAGGATGGTGCCTTGAGGCACGGTTCCAGGTTATGTGTGCCCAGCGGAGATCTCAGGGAGCAGGTTATACAGGAGGCCCACAGATCTCAGTACTTTATACACCCGGGTGCCAACAAGATGTACCGAGATCTGAGGGAGCATGTTTGGTGGTCAGGGATGAAGCGGGAGGTGGCTCGCTTCGTGGCTAGGTGCTTGGTCTGTCAGCAGGTCAAGACAAAGAGGCAGAGGCCCGATGGATTGTTGCAGCCGCTGCCCATTCCCGAGTGGAAATGGGAGCATATCACTATGGACTTCGTTTCAGGATTACCGCGTACTCCACGAAGAAAAGACGCGATTTGGGTCATCGTTGACAGGTTGACCAAATCGTCCCACTTCTTGCCATTCAAGGTAGGTACGTCTACAGAGAGGCTAGCGGAGATGTATATACGGCAGATAGTCAGGATTCACGGAGTTCCGGTCAGCATCATCTCAGATTGGGATAGCCGCTTTACTTTCTATTTCTGGAGGAGTCTGCAGACCAGCTTGGGCACTCAGCTCAAGTTTAGTACTGCATACCACCCCCAGATGGACGGACAGTCGGAGCGGACTATTCAGACACTTGAGGATATGCTACGGACGTGCGTCCTGGACTTTGGAGGTTCCTGGGAGGATCATCTTTATTTGGTGGAGTTTGCTTACAACAATAGTTTTCAGGCCAGCATTGAGATGTCACCTTTCGAGGCTCTGTACGGACGTAGGTGTCGTACACCCTTATCTTGGGATGATATTGGTGAGCGAGCTTTACTGGGACCAGAGATGGTTGTTGATGCAGCCGGGAAGGTGAAGCTCATCAGGGACAGACTTCGCGTGGCGCAGGACAGACATCGGCACTGGGCCGATAGCCACCGAAGGCCGTTGGAGTTTAAGGTACATATTAGAGTATGACTAGATTTAGGTTTATTTGTTTGTAATTTTGATCATTTTTGTTTATTATATTAATTGAGACCTTGCTTGTGATTAGGTCGGAGACCAAGTTTTCTTGAGGATATCTCTGACTCGTGGTACTATACATTTTGGTGGAGGCGGGAAGCTTAGACCGTACTTCATCGGCCCTTTCGTTATCAGCGGAAGAGTCAGTGACGTTGCTTACAGGCTAGACTTGTCGCCTATGCTAGTGGGGGTCCACAACATATTCTATGTATCACAGTTGAGATGGTACGTGGCTGACCCTAGCCATGTGCTCGATCATTCAGAGATTGAGGTTGGGCCTTCTCTAAGCTATCTAGAGCAGCCGGTGGAGATTCTGGATCGACAGAAAAAGGTTCTGAGGAACCAGGTGATACCTTTGGTACGTGTCGCATGGAGGCATCATTCTCCAGAAGAGTCTACCTGGGAGCGGGAGGATGAGATGCGCGAGCGCTACCCTTATCTTTTTGGACCGTGAGGTATACTTTCTATCCTTCTCATCAGTTGTATTTCGCCTTTCAATTTCGAGGACAAAATTCTTTTAAGGAGGGTAGATTTTTCACTACCACATTTCTAGTTTGAGGGTATTTTTGATATTTTTGGGGTAATTTAAATTTATTAGAATTTATTTGAATTTATGGGAATTTTTAGGAATTATTTTGGAATTGTTTGGACTAGATTGACTTTGACTAGTGTTGACCCTTGTAGACCAACCTAGAAGCTAACCCTAGTTAGTATGGACTTGGTTAGGTTATATGAATCTAGTCTAACCTAAGCTAACCCTTGGTTTGGTCAATAGACTCTAGTTAGCAATAGGAATTAGAAAGTCATAAGTCATGGCTTATGATTTAGAACCTTTGATAAATCATTTTAACTCATAGCCTTGTAGGTTGGCCCAAAGCCCAAGACATTACAAACCCTAATCCCTAGACTTAAGTGGCCGGCCACCCCTATCCACATTGGGAACACCACCTTATAAATACTCTCCTAATTTTAGGGTTGCCTCTTTCTTAGGAAAGCTCAAAGTTTAAGAAAGGTTTGTTTCCTATTTCTTTTAATCCCCAGATTTCCATTCCATTTCCTTTTTTATTCAAATATCCTCCATTAGGTTTTAATATACCTATTCTTGCTGTCATTGAAGTTTCATTTCAGTTTATTGTGATTTGAGTGGATTGGGACATCAAGGAGAAGAGCTCTAGAAAGGGGGTTTTTCTTGAAAGTTCAAGTATAGGTAACTTCCTCATTCCTCAATGTAATTTTGATTTCTTTACATATTTAGGAAGCCCTAGGAGTCCCCTAAGTGTCCGCATTAGTTTTGTGTCGGGTTTCATAAGTTTCGTGTCCGTTTGGACACGTATCAGAGACAGCCCTAAGTGTTCGACGAAATGTCTCAATGGACATTTCGTTCTGATTTTGCAGAACTTTTTGAATAGGAAAATGTGTTTTTGTGTTGCTTATCCATTTCTTTAGGTCTGAGCTTGATTCGTGCTTGTGTCGTGTCGTTTGGACACTCGTGCACACACACTCGGGCACGCGCGCATGCAGCTACAGTACTCCCCTGCCACTCGGGCTTCCTGCAGGACACGACACGAACTTGTTTGACACGAAAATTTGTGGGATCAATAGGGCATGTTCTGTCACCATGCTCCCCAAATTTCATTGGGTCTCGTGCACTGGTTGGGGAGTTATTCATCTCGTACGGGGATATGCCTGTACTGTGTACTATTTTTTTCCCCCACTGATACGCTACTCGTATTCGTGCTGGACACGTTGTGGACACGAACCAGGGTGCCCGTGTCCTAGCCCTAGTGTAGGTGTACATTTGTGCACGAGCACGTGGCCTAGTTCGTGCTGTGTCGTGTGCACGACACGCGTGCACACGTGCACGATGTGTGCACTGAAACAGTGCCTGTATGCACTGTTTCGTGTCTCGTTTCTGTTTGGACACATTGTGTCCACTTGGGTGGACACCATTGTATTGTAGGACACATTTGTATAGTATATTAATTACCAACCAATTGTTATACATTAATTGTTTTAACTATCAAATTTCCTCATTTTCCCCAATTTCTGATACTTATGTTTCCTGTGGATTTCCAGTTTTTGGGAATCGAACTTGTCACCATTTTTTTACCTGTTTATTACTGTTAATATATTAGTTTGAATTCCTATATTTGTCCTCCTACATGATTCCTAAGTGTGTGTTCGATTTTGGGTTGTTTGGTGGTATGTGGGAATCAAAATGGGGTTTGGATAAAAAATTGGAAGTTTGTTTCAATTCTGAATGTTGTGAGTAATTTCTTTCCTTTCCTATGCAGTTGGTATATGCACTGTCCTTTCCAAATGATAATGTCATGAGTACTTATTAATTTCTATGTTTAATTGATTCATTGTTTAGGATTAAAACAGGAAACTGAATTGCCTTGAACTGTGTACATGAACACTGAGACTTTGGGTTCAGATTTTTCTATTTTGGTTGTGATTGATAGTTGAAACTGAGAATACAAGAAGTGATTGAAAACTGGAATATTGTGAACTGTTTTAGACTGATTTTTGAGTTCTATTGAACCATGGAATGTTTCCTATGTTGTAGGAAAACCTGGGAATGTTAGGGATGAAAGCTGAAATCTGGAAATTGATTTTATGACTGAAAAACTGAATTTTAAATAAAGTGTATTGATGTTTCAATATGTTAACTGATATGGTGTTTTTTCAAATAACTTGAACTCTAATTCCTGCACTGCCTATTACTTTTCAGTCCATATGTAAACATTTGCATTCTTGTTTTCAATCTAGCACTGTTGTGTTCAGTCACTTAATCCTATTTCCTGCTAACACTTTGCTCACAAACACAAATCTGGGAACACAATTTTCCCTACCCTCACATGTATATCTCTCACACCCACACACACATCCTCCACTCTTCTTCCCACACACACACAAAGCCTCACACACATTGTTTCACTCACTCTTTAATTCACACACACACACACAGTCTTTTGTATCTCTCTCTCTCTCTCTCTCTCTCTCTCTCTATACATATATATTTCCTAGTCTTCTAAATGTAGGTTTATGTATAGTATGTATACATATGTATTAAATATAATGTATACCTATATGTATATGTGTTGAGCCTATATATATATATATATATATATATATATATATATATATATATATATATATATAATGTGATGTTCCTAATAGTTGCACTATAACCTAGGTAATGTACACATATAGGTAATATGTAGGAATGCCAACTAACATGTGTAGTTGGTCTAGCTAGCCTAGTAGTGTGGTGTACTAGCTTGTATAGGTTGAGTGACCTAGTATAGACTAATGTAGTCTAGTGTAGACTAGTTTGACCTAATTTAGACTTGGTTGACCTAGTTTGACAATAGTTGACTTAGGTTGACTTCTTGGTTGACCAAGAGTTGACTTTGGCCTAGATTGACCTAGAATCATGTAGAATGCATAGTAGGACTTCATTATACCATTTTGGACTTGTTGTGACTTGTGCTGTTCTGATTAGGAGCCAGACACCACTCATCGGACAGTACTTTCATATTGGACACTCAGATTCCAGGCGAGTACATTCTCTGATCATTTCATATCTTGCTTAGAATTATTTCCTGCATTAAATTACTTTACTTGTACTGTCACGTTGGTCACACGGATTGGTACTATATGGATCCCTTCTTGAGATGTTAACCTTTAGGGAGCATCGGGTACTACATGTTCTGTGCGTTTCACTTACATGGCGTATCACTATGCTTCATTGGTTCACTGATCACTTATGACATATACTCTTATGATCACAGAGTCTTCCTTGAATCCTTATCCCATACATTGGGTTTCCTAGAATTCCCATTTATGGGACTTCCATGTACCACCCTTCGGGGGCCTTTGCATGGAATCATAACATAACCTGGTTGGATCCATGTGTATTGATTAGGGGTACGGGGGAGTAGAAGTGGACATGTGAATAATACACCAGTAGTGTAGCATCAGAATCATTCCATAGTGTAGCATCAGAATCATTCTATGCCATTTACATGTCCATGTTGTACTCTGACTCACTAGCCACATGTTAGTTCTCTATTTATAGTAGATATTTCTATTACAGTTCTCTCTCTGTTTACATACCGTATTTCTTTCAGTACTTGTATCTTACTTTACTGCATGATTATATTTTCTAACCTGCTAAAACTGTTGAGATGTACTGTGCTCGCTCTTGTCCTGACTGGACCTGTTGAATTATTACAGAGGACTAGGAGGAGGCCTGCCTGGATACTTTCTACGGGACAACCTTAGATGACACTTGCGAGCTGGACCCTCAGGAGGACCCAGCTCTAGCTTAGGACATCACCCCCATTGCCTAGACTAGTTTAGTTAGGCTTATCTTATTTTATGTAGTTTTGAGACATGTTTTAGCTAGACTTTATTCTGTTCTGAGTTGTATATATTCTTTCATTCTGTATCTGAGACCATGTACCTCTAGATATTTGCTGGGATTATCTTAGACTACTTTATCATCTATTTTCCTTGAGTTCTATTTCATATGATGCTATCTCTTCCTTAGTTGTGATTGAGTTTATTTACTGCTATGTCACCCCCATTCGGGGAGTATAAACTGTTTAGATATATATTGTTAGATGTATGTTGACCTAGGACAGCGTTCTACCGCCAACACTGCGGCGTAGGCTCACCCACATCTCGTGCCCTTACTCTAGGGTGCGGGTCGTGACAACTGGATACCTGCTCAAGGCATCTGCAACTACGTTGGCCTTCCCTGGATGGTACTGCAAGGCGATATCAAAATCCTTCATCAGCTCAAGCCAACGTCTCTGCCTCATATTCAGCTCCTTGTGAGTGAACACGTACTTCGAGCTCTTGTGGTCAGTAAAGATCTCAACCCGCTCTCCATACAGATAGTGTTTCCACAACTTCAGGGCAAAGATGACAGCGGCTAACTCCAGATTGTGAGTCGGGTAGTTCTTCTCATGAGGACGTAACTGCCTAGATGCATAGGCAATCACCTTCCCGTGCTGCTGAAGTACACAACCCAGACCCCGGCCAGAAGCGTCGCTGTAAATCAAGAAACCACCGGTCCCAGACGAAAATGTCAAGATCGGAGCCGATGTCAATCTCTTCTTCAGCTCATCGAAGGCGGCCTGACACTCCTCAGTCCAGACGAACTACACGTCCTTTCTGGTGAGTCTAGTCATCGGCTCCGCAATCCGCGAGAAATCCTGGACGAACTTTTGATAGTAGCCCGCCAATCCCAGAAAGCTCCAAATCTCGGTAACTGTACTGGGCGTAGACCAAGACTCTACCGCAGCAATCTTCCTCTGGTCTACTGAGATCCCGTGCTCGGTCATAACATGACCCAGGAACTCGACCTGGTCCAGGAAGAACTCACACTTCGACAACTTCCCATACAACTACTCCCTTCTCAAAGTCTCGAGCACAATCCTCAGATGCTCCTCGTGCTCCTCCGGCGTCTTCGAGTAGACTAGGATGTCGTCTATGAAGACCACCACGAACTTGTCAAGGTACTGATGGAATAACTTGTTCATCAAGTTCATGAACACAGCTGGGGCGTTGGTTAACCCAAATGGCATCACTGTGAACTCGTACTGGCCGTACCGAGTCCGAAAAGTTGTCGATCCTCGGCAATGGGTACTTATTCTTGATAGTAAGGTTGTTGAGCGCCCTGTAGTCGATGCACATGCGCATCGTACCATCCTTCTTCGATAAAAACAGGACTGGCGCTCCCCAAGGCGATGAAATGGATCTAATGAATCCCTTGTCCTGCAGCTCGTCGACCTACTTCTTCAGCTCCGCCAACTCGCTGTTGTTGACCCTATAGACGTGCTGTGAGATAGGCTCAGCGCCCGGCACTAAGTCTTTAGAGAACTCAATGTCTCTATCCGGCGGCATCCCAGGCAACTCCTCGGAAAAAACATCCATAAAGTCAGCTATCAATGGATGCGGCAATGCCTGCCCCGCCAGTAAAGCTCCGCAGAATCCATCTCCCAGCTTAGCTGCTCCTCTAGCAAACACAATCTCTGGCTCTCCCGGCGGCCTAAACAAAATCCTACCTCCTCTGCAATCTATACTAGCATGGTGCATGCTCAACCAATCCATTCCGAGTACCACATCGTACCTCGAAATGGGCATTACGAGCAAGCACGCACCCAAAACTTGGCCTCCTACAGTAACTCTCCGCCCCTTGCAGATATTGTTGACCAGGATGATGCCTCCCCCGGTCAATATCTTGCAAGTCCTACCCAAGGGTTCAGCAATAATATTGTGTCTCAGAGCAAAGGAGACAGACACAAAGCTATGAGAGGCACCGAAATCAAATAAGGTAAATACAGGGAATGAATCAAGAAGAATGTGACCTGCCACTACATCGCTTACTGGCTCTGCCTCCTCCTCTGCTGTCAGGGTAAACACTCTGCCCGCAGGGGCTCCCCTCTGGTGCTGTTGGAAACGCTGCTGCTGCGTCTGAAGTGGAGGACCTCTCTGCTGTACTGCTGGTCCTCTGGTCGGCTGTGCTCTGTCCTGGACTCCTCGGACTCCTCGAATACGACAGTCCTTCAGCTGGTGATCGGGCGCCCCACAGTATAAGCAGACGCCCAATCTCTTCCTACAAACCTCTCTAGTGTATCTTGGCTTCCCGTAGAAGTTACACTGTGTAGCCGGCCTCTGGCCTTGACCCTGTCCCTGATGCTGCTGGACACGCGCCGGTGCCTGCTGGAACTACAACTGAGGCTGCTGCCGTTGGAACTGCCTCTGCTGAAAATGTAGGCGCTTCGCCAGCCCTGCACTCGAACTAGCTCCAAGAGCGTCACTGCTCCTCTTCGGCTTGAGGTCGAAGTCCTTCTCTGCAATCTGAGCCTCCATAAGGATCTGCTTGAACGTCGAGTCTCGTCGCCCAGATGTACGAGTGCGTACTGTATGTATGAGACCCCTCCAAAACTTTCGGGCCTTGCACTCCTCATCCTGGACCAAACTGGGTACAAACCTGCTCAGGCAGAAGAACTCCGCTGCATACTCGTCTACCGACGAGTTCCCCTGTACCAGACTGGCAAACTGCCCCTCCAAAGCTGTCAAGGCTACATCTGGGTAGAACTTCTCCTTAAAGAGTTTCCTGAAGTCCTCCGAAGATATACCTCTCGCTGACGCACGCGGATCCGTGCGGTACCAAGTCAGCGCTATGTCAAAGAACTAGCTCGCTGCAGAAGTCACCCACAGACCTTTCGGGACCTCTGTCAACTCCAGACTCCGCTGGACATCCTCTAGCCAATCATCCGCATATAGGATACCCTCGATACCCTTGAACTCCCGCGAGTTCATCTTCCTGAAGTCGAGGTGTGTACCGGGCCTCCCCTGACCGTGCTGCTGTGCTGGTGCTCCCTGAACTGTAGCCGGTGCACCTCTCTCCACTGCTGCCATAGCTAGCTGATGCGAGTTCTCTATGGTCTGTCATAGTACCTCTGTCTGACGGTGCTGTGCCTCTGCCTGTGCTCTCTGTGTCTGCAGTATCTGCTGCAGAAGGGCCATCATACCCTGAGTATCTGCCGGTAACTGAGGCGACGGTGGAAGAATGTTAGGGATGACCAGGGACGGTCCTGCTACTGGAGGTGGAAGACCTCCTGGAACCGTCTCTACTGCTGCTCCCGTCGGAAGGGATGGAACTGAGGTGGCAGTTCCCTCAGCTGTAGCTCCCGCAGCCGGAGGTGGAAGACCTCCTGGGACTGCCACTGCTACTCCCGCAGCCGGAGGTGAAAGACCTCCTGCTGGATCGGGCCTCTCTGGTACAATGCTAGAACCCGCTGCCTGAGAGCGAGTGATCATCATCCTGAGGATAGATTGAAACAAGGAGTCAATATGGCACATGATAGGAATATCAAAGACGGATAATTAAATTCAATGCAAAAAGAATTTGTTATGGTAATCAAAAGATCAGAAATTTCCTAACATGTGATTGAGTAACTCCTATCATACCCTAGATCCTATATCCTAATTGCAGGCTCGTAATTAGTACTCTAAGTCGAGCACCATTACGAGTTCGTACTAGTTGTGATACAGACCTGCATGGGCCACCATAAAAATGTGTCACGACCCGCACCCTGAAGAGGGGCACGAGCACGTGGTTACGTCCAGCCTACGCCGCAGTATCGGCGGTAGAACGCTGTATATAGGGTCTGTAAATACTATGACTAAAATAGATAAATGTACCTGTACAGTATATACACTCCGAATGGAGGTGACATAGCAATACAGTCTCAATCACATATATCAAACTAAGGTAGATAGCATGGAAAAGAGATATGATAGATAAAACAGAAAATGAGTCCAAGATCCACAAGTCAGAGCTAAACACAAACATCCAAGTCTCAGAAAGTATATAAGATACTACAAAACTGAAATATACTAGCTGGCTCGCAGGCCAGGCAAACCTAACTAAACTATGCTACTCAGGGTGAACAAAGTCTAGTAGCTCTACCAACAAGCCACGGTCTAAATCTAGTCCATCAGACTCAACCCCATAGTAGGTCGGGCAATCAGCCTCTGAATCATCTGTAAAATTTATCAACGTATCCTGTCAGAAAAATGAACAAGTACAAACACCAACAGCAGTTCCATATGAATTGAGAAATACTATAAGAGACAGCAATAATAAAATACGAGACAAAGATATAAGCGACTTGGGAACCATTTGAAAGCCAAGTTACAACCCTTGAACCAAACAAGGACCAGAGTTGTAACCCTTCTTTCAAATAGGACTTAGTCTCAAATCATGGTACAGTATAAAGACAGATAGAGCATGTGAGAAATAGAAATCATAGCATGGTGAGAAGTATAGAAAGTAAAGCTGAACTGGATTATAAGATACACTAAATAAATGTAAAAGTGATTTGAACTATTAGAGCAATATGTGATCGGCTAGGGAAGCAAGAGATGGTTATCCACTTGGCCCGGCAATCCGCGGTGTCCTCAACGGAGAGTCATGCCATCCAACCTGGATAACTGGTAATGGGGTGTCTGCTACACCCTACGTGAGGTGAGGGTGGCGCTAGCAAAATATAGTTACAGGAAGGCTTTGATCACATAACCCCTAATAATTCCCCCATCTCCGAATAGTATCATGGATCCGGACATGGCACGTCATGACATGGGATTCAAGAGCAGGGGGCCAGCCCACTCCCAAATCAGTGTCTATATAAGTACAGGAACACAGAAATATCACATACTCATATACCAAGGGAGTCCAGGAATAACATCTCATGACAGGATCTGACGTATACTAGTCCGTGAAACGTCGTGTCAGGAATCATGTAAAATACTATGACTGAATCGAATATAGTAGATATCAAGACAATAAAAACTATCAGTAAATGTACTCGCCTGTTGTCCTGAACTGATAGGGTGAACAGACGCTCAGAGTGATCACAGACCTAAATTAAGATACTATGAGTCAAACAGGGTTTTATACTGAAAATAAAACTAATATAAGCCATGAATACAAGTCTAAGTCAAAACTAGGTCAATCTAGGTCAAACTGAGTTATACTAGGTCATACTGGTTCATACTAGGTCATACTAGGTCACTGGGAGTCAATCGAAGTCAAACTAGGTCAAACGGGGTCAAGGGTTGACTTACAGTTAACTTTTGGTCAAAAGTCAACTCTGGTCAACTCTGGTCAACTCTAGGTCAACCTTAGGTCAAACTAGTCTAATGTTGACCAACTGTTGACTTTCAGTCAACTGGTCAACTCTGGTTTGGTTTCGGTCAAATCTGGTCGCTTAAAGGCTACGTTTGACTCTCAATTGACTTTTGTTGACTTTTGGTCAAAAAGGTCAACCGACGTCAAAACTAGTCTATGAGCACCATATTTGATCGTTGCCAATCAAAGGAATCAAGTTCTAGTCCTATCTTAGACTTCTAACACAAATACCCTATTCCTAGGCAAAACTAGCATTACCTTACCAAGGTAAATCCCGATACCTTGCCCAACACCAAGGAAACCCCGATAATACCCAAGATACTAGCCTAGGCTCCTTAGGTTTGCTAGATATCAACCTATCTAAGGTTTACCTACCAAGAAAAATAGGTATCCTAGGTATCTAGGCTATGTTAGGACATGTATAGGTTTACCCTATTACCTACCTTACCCATATCATGAATTTACCCTCAACTCTATCACTCACCCATACCACTCACTCACACACAACACTCACATATATTTCTCACACTCATAGGCTTCTCCTTTAGGTTTCCTATTGGTTTAGACATAGGCTAACCTATGGGCCACTTAACTACACTCATTGGCTCTCACACCCACACACACAAACCTCACAACTACACACACACACATATAGACAATTTGTGGACAGGTTTTAGAGTGGGATGAGGACTGTTATGGAGTGTGTTGGTGGACTGAAATTGGTGACAATTGGAGGCTAATTTGGAGGGTGCAATGACAGCCAATATTTTTTTATATGGGCTGGTTCATGGACTGTTTTGGGGGCTATCCTGTGGCATTAGGGACAACCATCTATGGTCTGAAACATGGCAGCATATAGAGGACTGCAAGGTGGGTTAAAGGACAGCCATGAAGGCTTAAAAATGGGACAGTTAGAGGGCTGAGATTAGGTTGTGCAGGACAGTCCAAAAGGGGGTTTTTGTGGGCTGTTCTTGACAGGAATGGACAGCCATGAATGGCATGAAACCTGGACTGTTGGGGAGGGGGTAAATCTGGACTGAAAGAGAAAATGTGGACTGTCATGTGACAGCCACATAGCTGCTGGTTGGGTCATCCCTTTCCCCTTCCTATTCACTCTACTCACACTTCTCCACATAACTCTCTAACACTCCTCCATCTCCCTATAACTCCTCTTCACATACCCCTCTCAAACATTAAATCAAACACCACCACTACACTAACATACACTCACTCATCCCATGCTTGGCCGAACCACTGTTTGCCCCCTTCCCAAATCAACAAAAACATCACACACATCATATACTCTATACACTTATATATATAAGCCATATATATATATATATATATATATATATATATATATATATATATATATATATATATATATATATATATATATATATATATATATGCCGGGCGCTTGTAGCTCAAGTGGCTAGGCGCACCGGCACTTGGGGCATCGGACGGAGTTCGAGCCCCCACGGGGGCAAGTGGCTAGGCGCACCGGCACTTGGGGCATCGGACGGAGTTCGAGCCCCCACGGGGGCGGCTTGGTGGTTCGCCCACGGCCCCCGGGCCAGGCGGTGGCTGGGTGTCTTTGACACGGCCGCTTGGTTTTAAAAAAAATAAAAAAATAATATATATATATATATATATATATATATATATATATATATATATATATATATATATATATATATATATATATATATATATATATATGGCTTATATATATATATATATATATATATATATATATATATATATATATATATATATATATATATATATATATATATATATATATATATATATATATATATATAAATATATATATATATATATATATATATATATATATATATATATATATATATATATATATAACCATATATATATATATATATAAAATATATAGGAATATGATTATATATATATATATAACCATATATATATATATATAAAAAAAATATAACCATATATATATATATATATATACATATAGATTATAGGAATATGATTATAGGAATATGATTATAGAATGATATATATATATAGAATGATATATATATATAAAAATATATATATATATATATATATATATATATATATATATATATATATATATATATATATATATATATATATATATATATACATATAGATTATAGGAATATGATACTTTATGATACATAGGCAACCTCATTTCTAAACACATGTAAAATCTGGAATAATATTTAGAACAACAATAAAACAATACACAAATAATTCTACAAGTGTCCAAAGAGGGTTTTCCCCTTTAGGACACTATCCTACTCCTAGGACACCTCTACAAATGTCCAAATGGACACGAAATGGACACCAATGGAGACCAAACCATGGGGGTCATTCCTATAGGTCAAAATGAATCTAATGCATGAAAAGAATGAGAAGGAGATGGAATTTATACCTCCCGGTGATTCGATTCGATCCCGAAACGCCACCGACACGTAGGAATCCCAAACGGACACGAACAAGCTCCGAATCCTCTCAAACTTGAGGAGCTCCTCCCTTGGATTGAATGGAGAAGGAAGGATGAAGGTTTGGTGGAGAAATGGAAAGATTTGGGGATGATTTGATTAGGGTTTGCTCTCAAATCAATTTATGGAAAAACAAGAGAGAGAAATGAAAGAGAAAATAATGAAGTTGATGGAGTCCTATCCCCTAGTCATGGCCGGCCAATAAAGTGATTTTTGTTCTATTAGAAAATGTCAAGAAAGCCCCTCTCTAGTCTATGGGTTGATACAATGGTAAGGGGTTAAGTCGGGGGTAGTTTGGTCAATCCTAAATCACTAATCCATATTAATACTAACCAAAATAATTAGTCTAGTCACTAACTAAAATAACTAACATATGGGCCATGGCTAACTAGTGTGTGGGCCCGCTAAGGTCAACACTACCCCGGGTCCCCGATACAAGTCGGAATGAGTTGAAATTCGAACCCGACTCAAACAATCCCAAAATAATACAATAAATAAATAAATAATTTCAAAATAATTTTAAAGTAGAAAATTACGAAAATACTCCTGTTCATGAAAATTGGGGGTGACAATAGGAGATGACACCCCCTGGGTAACTTCGGGCACCAAGTCTAGATGTACCCACATGATCTCTCCTCGCGATGTGGTGAGGGGTACCAAACCAGATGTCTGGCTCCGGACGGGTGGAAGATTAGTAACCTCCATCGTTTCCCGGAGGACAGGTATGACCCCGTCTAGAGTACTTATTGGAGGGAAGTCGTCGAACTGAATAGACATCATGTTTGCTGCCACAATAACCTCTTCAAAGTCTATCGACAAAGCTTTGGAGTCGACAAGACTCTGAATGTACCGCTCCAATTAGAAGCAATCACGAGTAGCATAATGGACATAGCGGTGGAAGTGACAATAATTTGGGTCCTCTATTTCTGCTGCTCGGGACTCGCATCTTGGTGGAAGGAGCTGGATCCTACCCCTTTCAAGAGCATATCGAAGATAGGTTTGACATAACTATCTTCAAATGAGTAGTTGATCTTGGGCCACGGACCTTCCGTCTTTTTTTGTTCGGGCTTCTGAGTCGCATCAGTGACCATGACCTGTTTGCCCTTATTGTCCCGATTAGTGGTGGCACCATTGTTGTTGTTACCGGAGGTGGAACCAGGATGCCCTTATCTTCTCCGTTCGGGATGTGTAATCCCAGCTGGCGAGCCTTCTTCAGTTTTGCCTCTACATTGGTAGCACTTATGATGAAGGTCGTCTAATCCCTAAACTGATCGTCACCCATCCAGAGGCTAATTGTAGGGAGCAGCTTCTTTAGGCAGATTTTAATCAAGGAGCTCTCAGGATTGCCTTGGGGCAATCTTATTGCAGCAGAACCGCTCGATATAGTTCCTTGTTAGCTCCCTTTTCCCCTGAACGACGTCCATGAGAGACGACATCATTATATCATGCCCCACCTCGTAAAATCTTTCCAGGAACATGTGTTTGAAGCCGTCAAAAGAATGAATACAGTTGTCGAAAAGGTTACGGTACCAGTCGAACGCGATCCCCTCCAATGCTCCGATAAATAATCGCGTGAGGATGGCATCACTATGCGGCAAATGGTCGGTTGTGACCTCAAAGTAAGTCATGTACCGAATAACAGAGGTCTTCTCATCATATGAATCGATATAGAACGGCTTATACCGTGGTAGAAAAGGCACGTCTCTCCTTGCAACGTGATATGGCTACCGTATTCTGAGATCCCAAGAGGAGTCTCGGGTATTGAACATTGTTCAAAGCTCCTGGACTTCCCTCCTTGCCTCCTTGGCTTCATGTGCAGCTGAAGGAACGTATGCTGCTAAGGGATCATCACCCAAAGAAGGGGCGGTCGTATTGGAATCCGCGTTGACTGCTGGTCCCAAGCTTGTTTGTCCAGGCGTCCTTGCTGGTTGAGTTGGCAAGGCAGCTTCGATCTCGTCCACGGACTTGACCAAGGACAGGAGCATGGCTTTCAGCACTTCTAGCCGTTGTCGGTCAGAAGGTGCTTCATGATCATCGTCAGCCATAAAGACTGTCCTCACGTGGGTAGAGGTGGAAGGGATTGTGGCAGAGGTACTCTCGGTGCCGTGCCCTTGTACATAGAAATTATCAGAGAATGTCGGAATATCATCTTCGTTTGACTCGGAAGGGGTAATACCCCCTGTGCAGGAAGCCGTATCGTCTTGGTGAGGGTGGTGGCCCTCAGGGAAATCCAAGTTTATTGTACAGTTCTGGGGGACCTCTACTCCTGTATATGCTCTTGGTACATCGGGTTGTCGCATATATTGAGGGTACTGCTACCCCCAGCTTCACCTACTCTCAAGCAGGACGAAGGTGTACCCCCGGATGCCGGAAGCTTTTTTTGGATCGAGTTCCTAAATAGACACCCCCTATGGTTGTCGATGGGAACCCCCAGATGAGGGTCTCCTTGTAATACTGGCCGAGATGGCCGGGCTGGAAGAGCCTTTCTTCTTTTCTTCCTTGCCAGGAGGAACCTTTTGAGTCAAATTACAGGAGGCGATAGGAAACTCCTCGTCCCCTGGAATTTGCACCTATTTCTTGAGTTATTGTCGGACATGTGCTGGCTGTAATAGTCGCTGGAAAACTGACAGTCGATCTTCAGGTGCTGCTGATTTGTTACAGCAGTAGTAGATGATGACTTGGGTGCAACGACGCCCCGAGAGGGACTCATTGCATGCCGACGCTGTCGTCTTGCATTTGTGAGTAATCACGTCACGTAAGTCGGTAGGAAGCTGCTCTACCTTTGCACCAAACTTGTGAACTCGGGTATCCCGAGCGCACTTATGCTTAGGTATCATATTTGCTTCCTGATCCGTGGCTAGTAAAAGCACTTTCTCTGGATCTTTAGAGGGAGACTTTAAAGATCCACCCTGTCCGTTAGACCTGGGGGACTGGATGCGGGTGGTTCTGTACAACTTTCTATCAGTAGCCCGTGTAACAGTCAACGGGGCCCGCTGACAGTCAGCAACTTGGACAGTTGACTGGACTGGTTGATCTCGTACTGCCCTATACTTTTTTGACTTAGCACCTGAAGACGTATAGTAAAAAGAGTTCAGATTGATAAATTCCACATTCTCGATGGGCCGTATGGCGTCGGGCCCATATGAGAGGGGTCGAACACAGAGCTTCTGACATGGCCGCATGAGGCATCCAATCTGAGGTCACGATTGGCTGTCGCATGGACCATCTTCTTACGGCTAGAGCTGGCTGCCGCATGGACCATCTTCCTACGGCCAGAGTTGGCTGCCGTATGAGTTATCTGCCTGCGGCCAGAGTTGCCTGTCGCATGGGTCGTCTGCCTGCGGCCAGAGTTGGCTGTTGCATGGACAGAGTGCCCCTCTCTCTTATGCGACTTCTTCTTTGTCCGCATGGATTTCTCTTGTGCCTCCAAAAATTCAGCATCGTAGTGTTTTCCTCTGCTGGATTTAGGGGCAGTAGGGTCCTCTGCGGATAAAAGCAAAGCTGCAAGAGAACTATGGTCACCGTCTTGGGCTGCAGAAGGAAACTTGGTCGGGGGCAACAGTTTTATGTACCGACGTCTTGTGAGTCCTCTTTGAGTTGGCTCGCTTCTGAGACGGGCTGGCGCTCCCATCAGAGAGCAATTCTTCGAAGGCTTGTTGGTCAAAACTAACAACAAGCATCTGCTGTGTAGAGTCGAGCTTGGACGCGTCAGATTGCGTCACCAACTTCTCATCGAAAGAGAAGGAAGTCCCCAGCAGAGTCGCCATCGTGTTTGCCATAAAAAATTAAAGACAGGTATTATAGAACACTGAAATTGATTACAAACTAGCTTGTACAAAGAAAAGCCTAGAAAGAAATCCAAGGAAATAATCTAAGTACAATTATTTAGTTTTGATTCTGGGGGGTGACGGTGGAGGCTCGGGAAAGTGATATCAACTCTGCCTTACTCCGTGGACTATCTAATGCAGTCTCTAGCTCGTAAAGAAATTGCTTTTTTGTTGAAGGTTGCCAGCCTTTTGCAGGGAGTGGCACCCTGCTATTTATAATAAAATGTAAGTTGGGCCACATAGATGGCCTGCGGCCACGTGGCTGATTAGCACGCGAAGACCCGCTCTTTGGCTGCCATATGTCGATTTGTTGGAAATTTGTTGCAGCAAATCTGGGTAGTTAAGGACTTGGTCAGATTGCCACGTGTCTTGTTGCAGGGATCATTTTTAGCTGCATAGATCTCTCAATTTTTGACCATGTGGGGCCGCATGAGCCTCATGCGGCTTAAGTCGTAAACTTTCTTAATCCAGACATAGCTTAAGGATTTAAGTCGCATAAATTTTGTATTTTGGTCGCGTAAAGCTCATGCGGCTTGGACCATAATTACTCTTGGCTGCATGAAGTTTGGAGACTTTGGGGCCACAATGTTTGAGCCGTATAAAGTGCATGCGGCTTATGTGACACTCCTTCTGGCCGCATGAAGGCGTACGAACCCTGCTTTTGGGCGACGTCTCAAAGTGTCAGAGCTGTCATTTTTGTCAGTTTTGCCAGGACTTGTCAGCTTTATCAGACGAACTGCTTCTCTTGGCCGCATATCTTCCTTCTGCAGTTGGTTATCGACGGACCGTATACGTCACTGAACCAGTCATGCGGCTTTCCTTTATGCGGACCTGTTCGGTCCAAAGTACTTATACGGCAATTTGTAATCGGCATGAACCCCATACTTTTTATGCTTCTACAAGACTCCCTTTAAAGTTTTCAAATTGCAAATTTGGAATACTTTGAATAAGAAATATGAAAATATATCAAGCCATAAGGAGTTTTCAAGTTGCCGAAAGTTTTTTCGAACTGTAGAGAGATCTTGAGTCGCAGGGAAATCCTGAGCCGCAGATCAAATCTTGAGCCATAGGGACAATTCGAGCCACAGAGAGCCTGCTAGCTGTCACTGCTGTATTTAATTTTCTTGATTCGGTTGTGGATCTCTTTTTGAGATAAAGCTGACGGTTACTGGGTATAAAGTCCCCAAACCTCGTCATTATCTTTAATGATCTCGAGAACCGAAGATACGTTTGACGGTTATTAGGGATAAAGTCCCCTAATGTCATCCTTATCCTTAATGATCTCGATTATCGAAGAGTCTCCTTTCAGTAACTCTATAAATATGAGTCATTCAGAGAGAGAGATTTTCCTCTTTTATCTTGTCCTCCTTTGACTTCATCATACTTTCTGCTATGGCTCCAAAAGTTTCCAGGTCGACTGGTGCGGCGGCCAAAAGGAAGAGACTTGCTTCTCCGTCGAGAGCGGCATATGCTCCTTCCATTTATTCCGACGTGCAACCTCCTCTAAAGAGTAAGGATGGTGAGCAGGCGATAATTGAAAATTTGAAATGGCTATAGCACATATTTTCATGTGCGAGCCTGTCATATACTGCCTCTGCTTTAAGCCTGGTCGATGCATGACCTATTTTATTTGGACCACATTGTTCTGAATGATAGTGTCGCATGTACTGAGCCGCATGACCGTTGCTCATTCGAACTTGAACCGCACAAGTGCCTCAAGATTGATTTAACTGAGCTGCATAGGTGCCACATGAGCACTTTATGATCGGGCCGTATGAATACTTTTAGGTTAGTCCGCATGATTACCTCGTGACTGATCCGCACGAGTATTGGTCCGCATGAGTTTTTTTTCATGATAGAGCCGCATAAGAACCTCATAATTGAGCCACATGAAAATGATTGAGCCGTATAAATGCTGCATGAGTACTTCATGAGGCCGGCCTCATGACTTTGGGCTGTATGAGTTCTGTTTTGGCTGGGCAGCATAACTAACAAGGCCGCACATAGTCCTTTATTTATTATATGACTATCTTCTTTCTTTGATTTTTTTATAGCATCCATGTCGAAGGCTGAGACCATTGCGAAGGAAGAGATGCTGCCCCCTTTCATCAAACAAGAGTCACCGTCTGTTAAAGAGGAGGTGATACCAAAAGTTGAGGTAAAAGAAGTGCTGGCGTCCACCGGGGAGGGAATTACCCCCAAGACTGAGGCTGTTATGAAGGAGGAACCCAAACCTGAGGATAGTAGTACTGGAAGTTCTGACCCTTCTGCTCCCGCCGAAGACCTTAATGAAATAGATCTTTCATATGCGAAATGGCTGAGAGAATGGTATGTGCCTCAGTGCAACCACGACATTTGACTGCAAGGATCCATGGGATGCCATGTAATTGCTGTTTCTAGGAGTATGACAAATAAGCATTCGTATTTGTCTTTGTGTTTTACTGGGGGTGAAGTCCTATGAATGTAACTGTTTTTAAATGAGTAGAGTATGTTCACTCCCTCCTTTATTTATGGCATTTTGTGGTACTTGTACTAGAGGACCTAATACAGCATTTGTAAATGACATCCCACTGGAGGATTTTTTTTGTGGACCTATTGCCCTTTTGTGCATATGAAAATACGAGCAAATAGATTTGAATGATATTTTGTGGACCTACTACTCTTTGGTACACCAATGGTGCGAGTAATAGATTAGGATAATTTTTGTGGACTTATTACCCTTTTTGTGTACTGGCGATGTGAGTACTGATAATAAGTGGAAAAAAAATCAACATATTTTCTCAGGATTTGAATGATATTTTGTGGACCTACTACACTTTGGTACACCGGTGGTGCAAGTAATAGATAAATTTTTTTATGGACTTATCACCATTTTTGTGTACTGGTGATGCGAGTACTGATAATAAGTGGAGAGGAAACCAACATATTTACTCAGAGGTAATGAAGACGTAGTAAATATGGGTCAAAACAAAGCCTTCCTACTCAGAGGTAATGACGACATGGTAAGAGTAGGCATAATAGGGGTACACAGAACAACTCAGAGGTGCTATCAACGTAGAAGTTCTATGCATTGGGTGATTTGTTTGTGATGGATGGGAAAACAACTCAGAGGTAATATGGATATGGTAGTTTTCTATTGAGGAATTTTGTGGACCTATTACTCTTTTTGTGCACTGGGGGTGCGAGTAATAGATTAGGACAAGTTTTATGGACCTACTACCCTTCTGCGCACTGGTGGTGCGGATAATAGATTTTAGGGCAAATTCTTGGTGGAGAAAAGCTATGACCAGGAAGTTCATAGATATGACCAAGAGATGAGATATGAATTCATTCGGAGTAGTCAGAGAGTAAGTTCAGTGGTACCTGAGGGTACGTAACTCAACAATCTGGGAGGTTTGAAGTCAGAGTGCAAGTTCAGCGATACCAGAGGGTATATAACTCACAATCTGAGAGATGGAAGGTGTCGTTTAGACATAGTATTTCTTGAGAAACTTGCCATTGATGGGCATCATGAGCAAGTCTCCATTTTATTTTGCGAGATGGTATGCGTCGTTGGAGAATACAGTCTCGATGATGAACGGACCCTCCCATTTAGGCTGGAATTTGCCGGGGGTCTTGTGAGTCATGACCATTGGTCTGCGAATGGCCAAGACAAGATCGCCGACTTGGAATGTTCTCTGTTTGACTTTCTTATTAAAACCTCGAGAAATGCACGCTTGTTAGAGCTATATGCTTTGTTGAGTTTGTAAACGCTTCTCATCTAATGCTTCCAACTCTTGTAGCCGTCGGCGGTAGTAATCGTCCGCCGTTAACCGGTAGGTAAGGGCCACTGAAAGTGAGGGGATCTGAGTCTCCAGTGGGAGGACTGCCTCGCACCCGTAAACCAAGAAGAACGGTGTATTTCGTGTAGCCGTCCGAATTGTCGTACGATACGCCCATAAGCACTCGCCAAGCTTTTCATTCCAGTAGCGTTTATTTGCAGGCACGAACTTTTGAGGAGCTTGATTATGGTTTTGTTGAAAGCTTCAGCCAGACCATTAGCCGATGGGTTATATGCTGTCGAGGCCATGTTCTGAATTCGATTTTTGTCACAAAATTGATAGAAAGCGTGGCTTGCGAACTGTGGGCCATTGTCGTGAATAATCTTCCGGGGCAGTCCAAAATGGTAGATGATGTGATGTTTTATGAAGCTAATCACGTTCGATGTCTTAACCTCTGCCAATGGAACAGCTTCCGCCTATTTAGAGAAGGAATCAGTGATTGCAAGTATGAACCGATGCCCTCTAGACGACGACGGGGTGATTGGCCCAATGTTGTCCATTCCCCATGCTTCGAATGGCCAAGAGGCCACTGTCGGATGTAAGAATTCAGATGGCAGATGTATAAAATCTGCATGGATCTGGCAAGCCTTGTACTTCTTTGCATAATCAACTGCATCTGCGACCATTGTGGGCCAGTAATAACCCATCCGACGAAGACGATCGTACAATTTTGGGCCAGGTTGGTGAGCCCCATAAGTACAGTCATAAGCTTCACGTAGGTCATCTTTGGCTTCTGCATTTGACAGGCATCTTAGTAGTAGCCCATGTAGGATCATCGATATAACATTTTCGTCTCCGTATCGTAGAAGAATCTGAGGGAGAGCGTCTTCTGATTGAAGTTGCTTCCTTCATATTCTCTAGCTGAATTCCATAGACTGTAAATTCGATGAGCGGACGTCTCCAGTCTTGTATGTCGTTGGTCATCTGGGCGGAGTAAATCATACCCAGTTGAAGCTTGTTCCTGTGGCAGACCAGTTCATGGCCTATTATGTCGACTAGATGATGAGTATTATTTGGAAGTGCCAAGGAAGCGGCGAGACCCGCTAGGGCATCGGCTTCGATATTTTGGAGCCTAGGAACGTGCTCTATAAAGAACCCCTCCAAGGTTGTAATGATGGCAATTGCTGTCTAATAATAGGGAATCAGGTCCTCGTTGCGAACCTCGTATGAACCTCGGATCTGGTTAACAACCAACTGCGTGTCACCATATGCTTCCAGGCACCTGATCCCCACTTCTTTTATGAGTTGGAGCCTGACGACTAGAGGTTATATTCGGCTACGTTGTTCGAACAGGGTTCTGTAAGAGAATACACCCGAGTGACTACTAATCCCAAGGGATAAATTAATACCACCCTGACTCCAGCGACGATATCACCTTGTGGCCCCGTTCTTGAAGCACCGTCGAAGAACATTCGCCAGATAGCGTCATGCGAAGTTATGTTAGAGGCGACGACTTTATCAGAAATTTCTTCATAAATTCTGGTTGTTTCTGAGCCTGGATAAGATGCTAAGAAGTCAGCCAGGGCTTGACCTTTAATAGCCTTATGCGAAACAAAAACCATGTCGTACGGGGATAATAGTATCGCCCAGGTGGCTAGACGAAAATTAAGTGCGCCTAGCTTAGTCATGAGAACCCTGAGGGGATTAACTCGTGAAACAACATGGATGGTCTACCTTGTCACATAGTATCGTGTTTTCTGAATAGCAAACACTAGGACAAGGCACTCCTTCTCAACGACGGTGTACCTATGTTTCGGTCCTACTATCATTCGGCTGAGATAGTAAATGGCTTATTCATGTCCTGCATCATGATTCTGTGCTAGCAGAGCACCGAGGGAGTGTTCTATCGCCTGTACATAGAGCAGGAAGGGCTTTCCGGCTACCGGGGCTACCAGAACTGGCGGATTCATCAGGTACTCCTTAATATCATGGAAGGCACGCTGACATTCCTCGTTCCATACAAAAAAGACACCTTTCCTCATGAGTTACTGAAGGGTTGACATCTCCCTGAGAGGTTAGATATAAACCTCCTGATATAGGCTAGTCTTCCCTGAAGGCCGCGGAGTTCGCGAAGATTCCTTGGTGGACTCATCTCCAGGATTGCTTTTGTTTTGTCGAAATCTATGTGGATGCCCCGAGAAGTAATGACGAAGCCCAAAAACTTTCCGCTGGACACCCACAGGAAGGACTTGGTGGAATTCATCTTCAGGTTGTGTGCTCGCTTGAGGTCGAACACTGTCCTCAAATCATGTAAGTGATCATTTTTAGAACGGCTTTTGACGGCGATGTTGTCAACGTAACACTCCACCGTCTTGCACAAATAATCTCTGAAGATGACACTCATAGCCCGTTGATATGTTGCACCGGCGTTCTTTAGGCCAAAGGGCATGACCGTATAACAATATACGCCGATCGGCGTTCGGAATGACGTATGCTTCTCATCATCAGGAGACATCTTGATTTGATTGTATCCTGAAAAGCCATCCATAAAGGACATGCGCACGAAGCCACACGTGTTATCGATCATTATGTCGGTGATCGGAAGAGGGAATTAATCCTTAGGGCACGTCGCATTTAGATTGTGGAAATCGATAGAAATTCGGATTTTCCCGTTCTTTTTGATGACTGGTACTATATTGGCTACCCAGTCTGGGTGCTGCTCTTAACGGATGAAACTACTAGCTATAAGCTTGTTTACTTTCGCTTCAATAGAATTCATGATGTTTGGACGAAACCGCCGCCGCTATTGTTTGACTGGTTTTGCGTCTGGATAAATGTTGATCTTATGAAGTGCAATCTCGGGGTTTAGCCTTGGCATGTCTTCATAGCTCCAGGTGAAGACATCGATGTATTCTCTGACGAGTTATAACAACGACTCCCGCTCGTCGTCTGTCAGGCTTTTACTGACGAAGATTGGCTTTGGAGATGTTTTATCGCCGAGGTTAACTTGCATAACCTCATCCTCAGTGGGAGGATCATGATGTTCAAAGCGTTTCTCCCATTGTGCATCTAGTTGCTGGACCCACGGCTCCAACTTAAGTGGTTTAAGTAGGTCTTCGTCTTCCTCTTCGATATCAGCGGATGTCATGTTGACAGATAATGTCTGTCTGAATATATCTCCAATACTGCCATCAGAGTCGTAAATGGGTGACTCGGACGAATGAGAGTGCCACTCGCATTCTTCATCAAAACTTTTGGGCGTTGTTGGTGGAGTAACATACCCGAGGTCGCGTCTGAATTTGAGATAATGATCCCGAGGTTTCCCTGCCGATGCCAACGGCTGTAGAGGCAAACGTCGACCACTGCCATGATTTAGACCCAGGGTAGCCTCCATGTCGTACCCCTACTTTTGCATGAAGTATTTGGCTTGGGGACTATACAAGTAGAGCGGTAGTCTTCCAGTATCGGGTCCGAGGTTGGACTCTGGTGGCGTAAAAGATTGAGGACCTTCTTTTCGGCCAAAGATGATTGTGTGATCCCAGCCTCTTATTGATGAAATAAGGAATTTTATCCACAGGGATTACATCATCAGGAGAGGGGCTATCCACCTGTACAACCAAGTATTTGGCGAGTTCTTCGTCCTCCTTGGCTACCCCCTACGAGCTTAGAGGTTGGGATGCTGTCTTGGGCAACTTGACCACCAAGGGTTTCGCATGAGATATTGACTTGCCTGAGAGTATTGGATCGACACTTGGTTGCAGGCTCGTCTTGGGAAGACGGATGACAATTGGCTCGGCAAGGAATTTTGTGTCTTCCGGTCGCCTTGGAGCAGATTTTGGCAATCAAATTACCATCGGTGTTATAGAGGGTCTTGCGTCTTTCTGTTGCCTTTGATTGGACTTCGGCAGTCGGATCACCATTGGCCCTATGATAGGTTTTGGCTCCTGGTTGGATCTCGGGAGACGGATGACCATTGGTTCCAACTGTGTAGGTGTGGCAGGAGAACCGGGCACCTCTTTATGCAAGCTTGCGACAAGGGGTACGACCTTGCCAGGTTTGCGGGCTTGGAGACGAATCCTCAAGGATTCTTCTGGCCCTGTGATGACTTCCAGCTCGTCAGTTATATGTTTCCTGGATTCGTCATATAGACAAGCCTCCAAAGAGTAATAAGATTCAACCCCTTTGAAGGGATCAATGTCGGCGAATTCAGTTTTCACGGAACTGTGCTTACTGACATACTTGAAACAATGGTGAAGGGTGGATGGCACGATCATATAGTCATATATCTATGGAAGTTCCAGAAGGATGTTGTAGGAGGTGTCTGCATCTATGACATAGCAGGTAACTTCCATCTTCAAGTCACTAATCTGGCACTTCAACCGGATCTTTCCCAGAGGATAGCTTCTTCCCGAGTTAAAACCGCTAATGACAGTGTTGGTTGCTGCTAGCCGATGCATAGGGATGCCAAGGAGTTAGAGCAAGCTTTTCAGGATGCTGCTTATTGACGAGCCAGGGTCGATATGCATCCGATCCACCTTGATGTCGCCTATGTATCCAGTGTAGTACAAGGGGCGATCATGCAAGTTGGTCTTAATCAACATGTCCTGCGGAGTAAATATGATGTTGGGTATTATATCTGTGCTATCGCCGCCCTGAAGATCTGCTTGCGGGTCTTCCCCTGGAGGCTTGACCTGGGCTAAGTAGGCATCATTATTTTGGAGTGCTTCGCTTAATACGACACGAAGATCCTTGGAGAGCCATAGGAGCTTGTATAGCGACAACTTTGCTGGCGTATTAGCCAATTGTGCTAATATGTCAAAGTTGTAAGGTCTCTCCAGTCCCTGAGGTACATCATTGCGGAGTGGCCTGTCAAAGCGGGTTTTCTTTGTCTTCGACTTATCCGCCAGTGGAGGCTGAGATGGCCTTGGGACATCAGAGGGAGGCAACATTGCTAGCTGAGGATCTTCGGCTGAACTCTCCCATGTGGGCTGGACTTGTGCTCCTGACCGGGTAACAACGGCTGCATCTTCCTCAGACTCGGCTGAAATTGTATGTCAGGATCTAGACTACCTGCCCTTTTTCTTACTAATAGGATATGACACCCCCTGGGTAACTTCGGGCACCAAGTCTGGATGCACCCATATGATCTTTCCTCGTGATGTGGTGAGGGATACCAAACCAGATGTCTGGCTCCAGACGGATGAAAGATTAGTAACCTCTATAGTTGCTCGGAGGACAGGTATGACCCCGTCTGGAGTGCTTGTTGGAGGGAAGTCGCCGAACTGAATAGACACCATGTTTGCCGCCATGGTAACCTCCTCAAAGTCTATCGACAAATCTTTAGAGTCGATAAGACTATGAATGTACCGCTTCAATTGGAAGCAATCATGAGTGGCATAATGGACATAGTGGTAGAAGTGACAATACTTTGGGTCCTTCATTTTTGCTGCTCGGGCCTCGCGTCTTGGTGGAGGGAGTTGGATCCTACCCCCTTGCAAGAGAATATCGAAGATAGGTTTGACATGACTATCTTCAAATGAGTAGTTGATCTTGGGCCACAGACCTTTCGTCTGTTTTTGTTCGGGCTTCTGAGTCGCATCAGTGACCATGGCCTATTTGCCCTTATTGTCCCGGTTAGTGGTGGCGCCAATGTTGTTGTTACTAGAGGTGGAACCCGGACGTCTGTCCTTATCTTCTCCGTCCGGGATGTGTAATCCCAGCTGGCAAGGCTTCTTAAGTTTTGCCTCTGTATTGGTAGCACTTATGATAAAGGTCGTCCAATCCCTGAACTGATCGTCACCCATCCAGAGGCTAATTGCAGGGAGCAGCTTCTTTTGGCAGATTTCAATCAAGGAGCTCTCTCGGGATTGCCTTGGGGCAATCTTGTTGCGGTTTGGCGGAACCGCTCGATATAGTTTCTTGTTAGCTTCCTTTCCCCCTGAACGACGTCCATGAGAGACGACATCGTTACATCATGCCCCACCTCATAAAATCTTTCCAGGAATATGTGTTTGAAGCCGTCAAAAGAATGAATGTAGTTGTCGGGAAGGTTGCGGTACCAGTCGAACGCAATCCCTTCCAATGCTCCTATGAATAATCGTGTGAGGATGGCGTCACTATACGACAAATGGTCGGTTGTGACCTTAAAGTAAGTCATGTACCGACTAGCAGAGGTCTTCCCATCATAGGAATCGATATGGAACGGCTTATACCATGGTGGAAAAGATACGTCTTTCCATGAAACGGGATATGGCTGCCATATTCTGAGATCCCGAGAGGAGTCTCGGGCATTGAACATTACTCGAAGCTCCTGGACTTCCCTCCTTGCCTCCTTGGCTTCATCTGCAGCTGAAGGAACGGATGCTGCTAAGGGATCATCACCCAAAGGAGGGGCAGTCGTGTTGGAATCCGCGTTGACTGCGGGTCCCAAGCTTGTTTGTTAGGGCGTCCTTGCTGGTTAAGTTGGCAAGACGAATTTGATCTCGTCCACGGACTTAACCAAGGACAGGAGCATAGCTTCCAGCACTTCTAGCCGTTGTCGGTCAGAATGTGCTTCATGATCTTCGTCAGCCATAAAGACTGTCATCACATGGGTTGAGGTGGAAGGGATTGTGGCAGAGGTACTCTCGGTGCCGTACCCTTGTACAGAGAAATCGTCAGGGAATATCGAAATATCATCTTCGTCTGACTTGGAAGGGGTGCTACCCCCTATGCAGGAAGCCGCATCGTCTTGGTGAGGGTGGTGGCCCTCGGTAAAATCCAAGTTTGTTGTACAGTTCTGGGGGACCTCTACCCCCTGTATGTGCTCTTGGTACACCGGGTTGTCGCATATATTAAGGTGACTGCTACCCCAGCTTCATCTACTGTCAAAAAGGCCGAAGGTGTACCCTCAGATACCGGAAGCTTCTTTTTGGATCGAGTGCCTAAATAGACACCCCCTGTGGTTGTCGATGGGAACCCCCCAGATGAGGGTCTCCTTGCAATACTGGCCGAGATGGCCGGGCTGGAAGAGCCTGTCTTCTTTTCTCCCTTGCCAGGAGGAACCTTTTGAGTCGAATTACATGAGGCGATAGGAAACTCCTCGACACCTGGAATTTGCACCTATTTCTTGAGTTGTTGTCGGACAGGTGTTGGCTGCTGCAGTCGCTGGAAAACTGACTGTCGATCTTCAGGTGCTGCTGATTTGTTGCAGCAGCAGTGGATGATGACTTGGGTGCAACGACGCCCCGAGAGGGACTCATTGTATGCCGACGCTGCCGTCTTGCATTTGTGAGTAATCATGTCACGTAAGTCGGTAGGAAGTTGCTCTACCTTTGTCTTGTGAACTCGGGTATCCCGAGCGCACGGGTGCTTAGGTATCATGTTTGCTCCCTGATCCGTGGCTAGTAAAAGCACTTTCTCTGGATCTTTAAAAGGAGACTTTAAAGACCCATCCTGTCTGTTAGCCCTAGGGGACTGGACGCGGGTGGTTCTGTACAACTTTTCATCAGGAGCCCGTGTAATAGTCAACGGGGCCCGCTGACAGTCAGCAACTTGGACAGTTGACTGGGCTGGTCGAGTCCGTACTGCCCTAGACTTTTTTGACTTAGTGCCCGAAGGCGCATAGCAAAAAGTGTCCAGATTAATAAATTCTACATTTTTGATGGGCCGTATGGCATCGGGACCGCATGAGAGGCGGTTGAACACATAGCTTCTGATAGGGCCGCATAAGGCATCCTGTCAGAGGTCAGGATTAGTTGTCGCATGGACCATCTTCTTGCGGCTAGAGTTGGCTGCCGCATGGACCATCTTTCTGCGGCCAGAGTTGGCTGCCGTATGAGTTGTCTGCCTGCGGCCAGAGTTGGCTGCCGTATGAGTCGTCTGCCTACGGCGAGAGTTGGCTGTTGCATGAATATAGTGCCTCTCTCTCTTATGTGGCTTCTTCTTTATCCGTATGGATTTCCCTTGTGCCACCCAAAACTCAGCATCGCAGTGTTTTCCTCTGCTGGATTTAGGGGCAGTGGGGTCCTCTGCGGTCGAAAGCAAAGCCGCAAGAGAACTATGGTCACCGTCTTGGGCTGCAGATACATCGTAGTATAAGAAAGAGCGTATGAGGATTACAAGAAAGAATAATGGTGTATTATACATTAAATAGTGAGCCGTATTCTTAGAACTGATGAGAATATTCAAGGACGACTTGATTTTGAGAGAATTTAGATATTTTTAAGTTACTAACTCTTGAGATATTTTATTATCAAATTAAGGCTAAGATACTGAATTTAGGAATCCAAAATACATGAAAAAGAGATTATAACTACATGCAGTGATGATGCGAATTATAAACGATTGGTAGGAGAATGGCTAAGAACTGGTAGAACACGAAACATTTTGAATAACAAAGAATTGAGAAACTTTTTATGGATTTCCAAATTTTAGGAAGGATAATATTCGAAGGTATAAGATTAAAAAAATATGAATGTTGATTTTATATGGTGGTGGTGGCATTAGATTTGAGTAATACACGGAGTATAAATTTGAACCATGATCAAATTTTTTACAAAACCTGATTCAAAGATTTCGGACCCAAATTAAAATAAGACAGAGAAATTTAGAATTTTAAGGATGGCTGAGTATGAAAATGGATTGCGAAAACAAGGGAGTAAAAGATTGAGGATTTATGAACAGAAACGGATTGCTTGGAATAATGGTCAACATACTTTATAATAGTCGTAGAAGGGCTTGATTTTAATGATCAAAGGATTATGAATTTTTTGGGTGGGGAAAAGATGATCAGGTAAACTTTGTAATAGTAGCGGTAGAGTGGGATGATTACCAAGATTTTTTCCCTTGCAATTCCCATCCTCCGATTTTTCTAACGTTGGAAAAGTAATTTGATTCACTATTTTCGAAATCATCCTTTGAATTATAATATTGCAAAATATTGACCCTATTGATCTCGACTATATGATATTTGGTTATCTTCTTTCTCGTGCCAACATTTTGATTCTTGATGGTACCTAATAATTTTAATTCTTATCATGTTTAGATCTCAATCCTATTATCTCTCGTGCTTAAAACTTTGCTTAAATTCTTAATAATGTCTAAGTTCTATTCTAATCATGATTATATTTCATACTATTCTTGATTATGCCTAAATTTTTATGTTTGGTCATGCCTAAATAATTTTGTATGACTAGGCGATTTGATTTCCAATTATCGTGACTATATGTATTGATTTTATCCCTAAATTAGGCCTAAAATTTTGATCTTCGATCACGTCCATGTGACTTCGATCACGACTATATGATTTCGATTATATACTTAGTCGTGCCAAAATTTTAATTTTGATCATGCTTTCATGCCTAAATTTTGATTCTATAGTTGCTAGTGCATAGATTTCATTCTTAATCATGTCTAGGTTTAAAATAAAAAATTCGTAGCTTTATCCTAGATCGTGCCTGAGTGATTTTAAATCATTTCCAAATTCTTAATCACGTCTGAGCTTTGACTGTTATTCCTGACTTAAGTAATCTTGTCATTAGATTTTCGATCGTGCCTATAAGACTTTGACTTCGAATCTTGATCGTGCCAAAATTTTATCTTTGGTCATGCCTAAGTTTTGATTTTGATTGTGCCTGTGCGACTTTCAATTTGATTTTCATCAAGCCTAGACTCTACTGATCATTCTATACTTAAATTTTGATTCTTTCTTCGGTTTTACTAGTCGTGACTGAGATCGTGCCTAGATAACTTAAAAATTTGTTTCTTAATCATGCCTAAATGATTTTGACTCGATTTTAATTTTGTTCTTGATTGTGCCAGCATCATTTGCTCATACGTAAATAATTTTGATTTGATTATTCTTGACCATGCCAAAACATATCATTATTCGTGATCGTGCCTAAGATATTTTGACTATGCTCTCCATCATGTTTGAATCTTCCGTTGAATACGTCAATCTTAAATTTCGATGACGAAATTATTTTTAAGGTGGGAAGATTTGTAACCCCTATTTTCAAAAATATTATTTGTAAATAAATATTCTTTTATTATTGTTAATATTTTATTTTACATCCTATATGTTTATATTAATTTATGAGTTATTCTATTTAACCTTTCTTTCGTATTGGGCTAAAGTCCATTTCAGCCTTAATATTAATTTATTTTAGCCTACCAAGCTTGGACTTGGATTGCGGGCTACTAGCTAATATTTATTTCTCAATTTCTTTTGTACTAATTATTATTGGATCGAATTTTCGAGTATATAAAAATATCTAGGTTTATATGATATTCATATTTTAATTGGACTTATTTTTGGGCTTGATTACTATTGGGCTATTGGCCTAATCTTTCGAGGAAGAGCTTCTTGGAAGTTCCTTCTCACATGCTTGGGAGCATGTCTTTACCTACATATAGTAGGCTATTCCCATTCCTCAAGCACAATATTCCTCAATACATTCCAAGTGTTCGTGCTCGTGTCTACCATCTTATTCCATTATGTTACATTTACATTTCACACTTTTCCCGTGTCCGACATACCGGACACATCCCACAAATTCCAATCACCTTCGTGTCCGTGTCGACAATCCGACATGGACACACCCACACAAAACACCCTATGCTCCAACTCCTCCTCTGACTCCGACCACCTTCCCCTCACCATGACACACACCACCCACCCATTTTGTCGGACCCGCGTGTCTCTAGCCATATCTGAGCCTCTCGATTACCGCTCAACCATCGCCTATAGTGGGCTAGCCATGTGCTTCTATATCCAGATCTGCCTCGACGATCACCCGACCACTCCGGCCACCCTTGTCCAAGTGTTCGACCATCGCTACCACCATACCACCACCACCAGTACCAACGCCGCGTCGACCTCTTCCTCCATCCCCGATCGCCTCGTCGGCAACCGCCACCCACAGCCTCCTCGAACCCCTAGCAGGACGCCTCTACCTCCCAGGACCGCCCCTTCTTCCTATATCTGGAATAACACACGCATGTCATGACGACTCGCTCCAGAATAATCAGATACGAGTCGGACACGCCCAGCCTTCGTTGGGTCACAATGAAGTAAGCTGTACAAGTCTAAAAAAAACTCTAAGAGATACGATAAAATAAAACATAACAACTTCTATAACGTTCCCAGAACAGATCACCACAAACCACTAGGTCCTTTAATACAACTATACAAAACCATTCAGAGACAAATCCGATAAAGAATACAACTTATGGAATCCTCACAATACAATTATCTAAAAATAAATCACTAGACAAAAATCTAAGGAAGGAAACTAAATCCTTGTAGTTCCTAAGCCAAGAGTCATAACTCTATCATGCGCAGCTAAGGCTTCGGGCTTTGGCCCATAAAAAGATGGACAAGATCCCCAATATCACTTGCAACATATCCAGTCAGTAGTAGAGCAAAGTACAATCTATGATAATGAAACAAGTATAACATGATGAACAAGAAAAGACACAATGAAACATGATGAACATGAAACTATAATACGTAAACTGTTACTATGAAACAAGAGATCATGACATGTGAATATTTGAAATAGCTACTAGAGTATGTGACCAGCTGAGGTAAGAACATGAAGCACAATTAATGGTCCGGCTTAGAATTCCATGTGCATGATGTGAGACCTAAGCTATCATGCATTGCCTAACTAGCATTTGGCTTTGATCACATATCCGTAGTATTTTCCCATCCCTAGATACAAGTAAAGAATCATGAACTAGAGCACAATACCATGTCGTGTAACAATATGTCCAGTATGACAAAGAACATGACATGAAGTAAATGAGCCAAAACCGTAGAAGTACTTGCCTTGCTCTGAAAGATCGAGAATAGAAAAGCATAAATCTCTATGTCAACCTAGAATGAGTACAAGTTGGTTAGGTTCTAAAAATAAAGACATTAGCTAACTAAATTATTTTCTAACCAATAAACTTGCTAGCCATTAACTTTAATTAACATAATCTTAGCAAACTATATTTACATATAATTAGCAAGAAGATAATATACTATATGTGGAAATATTTGGTAGTTAAAACAATATTAGAATACTTTAGCAAGATTATATATATATATATATATATATATATATATATTTTTTTTTTGGAAAACAAAAACTATTATTGAATGGAAAGCAAACTACGGTCGGTCCCCACAGGCGGGAACCGAAACAAAACCGGGCAACACAACCCACAACCCGGATCCACACAACAAGCAAAAGACATAGAAAATTTGAAATTCAAAAAGAGTCAAAAACGGGGGGCCCGCAACCCGGAAAAGGGGGTTGTTTTAATATTATCTTGCTAAAGTATTCTAATATTGTTTTAACTACCAAATATTTCCACATATAGTATATATATATATATATATATATATATATATATATATATATATATATATATATATATATATATATATATATATATAAAATAGCTAAAATTAACTAACTAACATTTACTAGTTAAATCGCATAATGCTAACTAGATAGTAATGAGAACAAAACATTCTATTAAAGCTAAAACAGTAGTTGTTTTTGGAAATATTTTACATTGATCAAAATACTGTTTAGCAACCTTTTAAAAGAAGTCAATAATAACAATTATTAGCAGTAACAAACCCAACTTAAAATGTAATAACCCAGCCCACGGCTACTATTAATAATTCTATCTTTCCTAACCTAAATCACTTACAGCCCACACCTAGGTAAGCCCAACTCGGTCTGACCCAAATTCTTAAATCTGATTTCTTTATCATAATTTCACCCCAGGCCTGTTGTCCTAGCCTGACTGTCATAATTCTCTTTCTTTTCTTTATCCCAAAAAGCAACCCACCAAATAATACTGCTCTAGCCAATTCAAAACTTATAATTTTGCAAAACATCCCAAGCACAAGCCGGTCCTAGCACAATTGCTGCCATAAAATCTTTTCTTTCCAATTCCCTGACAACCCAACATTAAGACAAGCCCGACTCAACACCTTTAACCCGACCCGGCTCATCACAAAACCTAGCCTTATAACCTAACTTTCTTTCTTATCGCTCATTTCCTTACAGCCGCATAGGAAATCCAACCTAACCCTACGCTTCTTCTCTACCACTCCCAGTAAACCCTAACCTTAATATATCCTTCACTTCCTCACCGGCTACAAGTGAAACCTTAACCCTAGTTCAGAAATCCCTTCCATGGTCGCAGCTCCACATACTTCCCCTTCACATCTCCCCTTCTCTATACGATCTAGAAAACCTTATATATTTTTTTCTCTTTGCTCATACCAGCCACCACAGAAAACCCTAGCCCTAAACCCTTCTTCTTCGTCACGACCGCTTTTGAAACCCTAGCCTAGCTCACCTTCTTTCCCAATCTATAAAGAATCCTAGATCACCTAGCCACAGAAACCCTAGAAAATGAGAAAAGAAGAGGGGGCGAGTAGGTCGAGAAGGGAGCTCACCTCGGCTGACGGGGATGTCGATCCTCTCGAGCAGTGGCAAATCTGGTTCCTGACAGTCGAAGATGGCGAGATTTGGTGGCGGCTCGCAGCGGCTCGGCGGTGCACTCGTCTCGGGCCGGCTGCATAAAACTCGAAGGGTCGGCGCAGAGGTTGAAGCGACGACTCTCTCCACTAAGTAATGGTGCTGTAGACGAAGCGATGGTGCAAGCTTCGAGGAGATGGCGCTCATCCGTTGTCCAGTGACGAGCTCTATCGGAGGGATCCGATCGATGAGTTGAGGCTCAGATTCGTCGATCTAAGTCAGATCTAAATCTGGTGGCGAAGGCGGTGAGGACTTCGGCGAGTAGCGGTGGAGCACAGCGGTGTTCGGTTGTGGCAGCAGTCAAGAACCATGGTAGATCCGTCGAGTAGTGGAGATACGACGATCTCGCGATGAAGTCCGACGAGGATCACGGTGGCGCACAACGGCGATCGGCCATGGCAGCAGCAGAGTATAGAAAAAAACAGTGGACTGTATCAGTGATTGTAGTATGGAAAACTGTCCTGTCAAAAAAATAATAAAAATTGTCTATTATTTATAATAAAATAATTAGGGTGTTCTCCAAGTCAGATCTGAGTGGAACTCATAGTAAATATAAACAGATCTAGGGGCCATTGGAATAAACCTGTAACTAATTCATAACTAACCTGCCAAAGCTAATTGATAACTAATTACAGGATTAGTTAATTAACAACTAACTAGAAATAAGTATTTGTACTAATCCCTCTCTCTTTAGTAATATGGCTAAAACCCAATAATAAGTAACCTCTGTCAATTTATTAAACGTAACAGTATCAAACAAAATTTAATAAACAGAATAAACAAAATTTATTAATAAATAAAAATCAAACATAATTTAATTACAAAAATTAATTTAGAAGTTAATTAATCAAAGCAAGTTTTAACAACTATGATAAACTTAAAACAAAGTTTATAAATAACAATATTAATCATGCTTAATAATAAGATTTAGTAACAAGATTTAGTTTTCTTATAAGTTGGACCAATTATCAAGAACCAGGTTTTTATAAAAATATAAATTTTTTCTAAAAATAGAGAATTTAGGAAGTGATCCAAAATATACAAAAATGGATTTATGGAGTTACAAATCTACCCCCCTTAGAAAAATTTCGTCCTCAAAATTTCAGGGGTTGTGGTAGAGATGGACAAAAGATCCAGCAAAATTTATTAGATACTAGGAAACAATAAAAGAACAAATAATAAATTATTTGGTACTAATCAAATAAGGAATTATTATCAACAAAAGGTCCAACAATGAGTACTAGGTACTAAAAAACAAATGGTAAGATAAAGAGACTTTAGAAACAAGTCTCGAATAGGAAACAATAAAGTTTAACAAAAATCAAAATGCTAAAAGACACTCTAAAGAAAGATAGCGATCCATGGTCTTCTCCAACCTTATGAGAATGCCTCCGGTCTTCAGTACTCATCCGGAATTGGGATAGTCTCTGCTTCTTCAGCTGTCATGAGGTAGACTCATCCCTCCGGCTGTGCTCCCTGCGGCTAATGAGGCTGGAAAGGTGGGTCCCTCTGCTGTAGTCCTGGAACTCCTCGGACTTGTCCTTGGGTAGTACGATCAGCGGCCTTCGGACAATCCTTTATCTGGTGGGCAAGCGATCCGCAAAACAAGCATAGCCTCAATCTCTTGTGGCACTCCTCGAAGCTATGTCCTGGGCGGTGGTACTAAGCGCAAATGATCACCGTTTGGGTCTGCTCAGATGATTGGATGGAAGCGTCTTCACCTGATGGTGTCGCTCTGGTGGGCCCTGACTGATGCTGGCACCAACATCTCTGTCCCTCTTAGTCTGCAGCTTCTTGTCCTTCTCGAGCTTCATATCCTTCGTGACTCCTTGGACAACTTTGAGGATGTCTACATAAGTCATCACCCTGCTAATGGTGACCGCCTGGCAAAGCTTTCGGGCAAGTCCCTTCTTGAATCTCTGGGCTCTCTTCCTTGGGGTGTTTACTAGATTTTTTGTAAAGCGGCTGAGTCTGTTGAACTCTAAAGTATACTCGTCCACCGTCATGTTTCCCTGCTGCAGTGCCTCGAACTGGTTCCTAAGCTCATCTTGGGCAACCTATGGGAAGAACTTCTCCTTGAACAGACTCTTGAAGTCTGTCCAGAGAAGTCGGGGAGATGCTAGCTGGGGCTCATCTCTGAACCACGCTCTGGCAATGTCATACAACTACATGCTGGCTACCTCGACCTGTAGGTCCTCGGGAATACGGGCAATCTTCAGCAGCCTCTCTGCGTTCTCTAGCCACTTGTTATCATAGAGAATCCCCTCGGTACCGTAGAAATCCATAGAAAAGAGATTTTTGAAATCTCTAGCAGTCCTTGGCCTCGCTAGTGGTGTTGGTGGAGCTAGTGGAACCTCCCTCGATCGGAGTACATCTACAGCGGTGGCTCTGAACTGAGCGGCCTAGTCGTTCTAGGAGTTGATGAATTTTTGGAAGATCTTTATCAGCTGCGTGCTATCGATAGTGATCGTCTAAGGAAGCGGAGGAGGCGGGTAGAAGCTCTGGCACCTCAGATGCGGTAGGCTCCATGGTCCCGGTATTCCGTGTCGTGACCATCCTGTAATAGAAAGATAAATTATTGATTGCTATGTCCTAGAAAATAATAAACAAACCTAGTAATGATAAGTATAACCAAACTTAGTAATAACCATGACCATTTCTCATGAATCCTACGTTGTGATGAGTTTTTCTTAGTTTTATAGGTTCTCCAATAGCACTCTATAGCCTAAGTACTAATAGGATGAGACCTGCATCACCACTAAAAATATGTCACGACTCGCTCCCGAATAATCGGATACGAGTCGGACATGCCTAGCCTTCGTTGGGACACAACGAAGTAAGCTGTACAAGTCTAAGGAAAACTCTAAGAGATACGATAAAAATAAAACATAACAGCTTTTATAACGTTCTCAAAACAGATCACCAAAAACCACTAAGTCCTTTAATAAAACTATACAAAACCATTCGGAGACAAATCCGATAAAGAATACAACTTATGAAATCCTCATAATACAATTATCTAGAAATAAATCACTAGACAAAATCTAAGGAAAATAAATCCTTGTAGTTCCTAAGTCAAGATTCATAACTCCATCCCGCACAGCTAAGGCTTCGGGCTCTAGCCGATAAAAAGGTGGACAAGATCCCCAATATCATCTGCAACATATCTAGTCAGGAGCGGAGCAAAGTATAATCTACGATAATAAAACAAATGCAACATGACAAACAAAAAAGAGACAATAAAACATAATGAACATGAAACTATAAATACATAAACTACCACTATGAAACAAGAGATCATGACATGTGAATTTTGAAATAGCTACTAGAGTATGTGACCGGCTGGGATAAGAACATGAAGCACAAGTAATGGTCCAGTTTAGAATCCCACGTGCACGATGTGAGACCTAAGCTATCATGCATTACCTAACTAGCGTTTGGCTTTGGTCGCATATTCGTAGTATTTTTCCATCCCTAGATACAAGTAAAGAATCATGAACTAGAACACAAGACCATGTCATCTAACAATGTGTCCAATATGACAAAGAACATGACATGAAGTAAATGAGTCAAAATCGTAGAAGTAATTGCCTTGCTCTCACGACCCGCACCCAATTTAAGGGCACGAGAAGTGGGTACGTCTAGCCTACACCGTAGTGTCGGCAGTAGAACGCTATACTAGGTCACAACATCTAACAATATAACTATACATGTACAATAATATACGCTCCAAAAGGAGGAAATATAAAGGTACAACTCAATCACAGAATCTAAGATGGAATAAAAAGATAAAAGATGGATAATAGTCTCAACTGAGAACTACAATTGAAAGAAATAAGTTTGGATGTTCAAAACAACATCAAAATCCAATTAACTGAAAGTACATCTCAAGACGAAACAATCTAAGCAAGAAACTAGTCTAGAAGTCCAACTAGATAATGGGCAAGTCCTCAGCTACTGCTGGATCCTCCTGAGGGTCCAAGTCATCGGTGTCATCTAAGCCTGTGCCATAATATGTAGTGCAGAACTCCTCCTCATCACCTGTAATATTTTTAACAGTCCAATCAGGACGAGAACGAGCACAATACATCTCACGCAGTTCATATCTTTACAAGAAATATAAAGCATGTGATAGATTAAGATACATGAAACGTTGTAAGAAATAAGCATGAAAAGAAAGAGAGAAACTGATAAATGAAGCTATCTATATATGATAATAGAGAACTGTAAGTAACTATGTGATAAGAGAGAAACTGATAAACAAAGCTATCTATATATGATAATAGAGAACTGTAAGTAACTATGTGATTTAGAGTACAAGATAGACATGTAAACGACTTGATTTGAACATGATTACACTAAAGAGTTTGTACATGATTACACTACTTTGAAATTGTTTACATGACTATTTCTACTCTTCCATGCCCCAATCAATACACAAGAATCTAAACAGGTTATGCTATTGTACATGATAGTTTATACATGAAGCTCATGAGATCATGAGAGTACATGATAGCACATGAGTCTACATAAATAATAAGAGTCCATAAAATACATGATGTTCGTGAAAAGCACATGACATGATGTATTCGATGCACCCGAGGGGGATAACATCTCATGTAAAGACCCATATAGTACTAATCCGTGATAACATCGTGTCAGCATCAAGTAAATTAAACTATGACAAGAATATAATTCCTAAGAAGTATGAAACAGTCAGAGAATGTACTCGCTTGATATCCCGACTGTCTAATAAGAATAAGAGTTCGAACTGGAGTATTTGAGTCCTATTTAGAACAACCATAGGTAACAAAGTGTCTAATATGAAATAGATAAAGTCTACAATGCATTCTAAATGATTCTAGGTCCTTCTGGGTCAAAGTCAACCCTTGGTCAACTCTGGTCAAACCTGGTCAACTATAAGTCAACTAGTCCATCTACCAAATTTTAGGTCAAACACAAGTTATCAAGTCATTCTAAGTCCGTTTGAGTCGATTTGGATCAAGTTTGACTCAAAGTTGACTTTTGTCAACTTGGTCAACTTGCTAGTCAACTCGGCCAAATTAGGCTCATTGGGTCAATCCTAAACTGATTTGCTAACCCATAGGCTATATCTATTAGCAATCACAACATACATATATATTCCATTCATTCACTACATTATATATATATATATATATATATATATATATATATATATATATATATATATATTTTATATATATATATATATATATATATATATATATATATATTTTCTACATTATATATATATATATATATATATATATATATATATATATAATATATATATATATATACACACACATTCACATAAACATAGGCATGCAAAGAAATGGGAGAAAAGAGAGTGTGTGTGTGCTTGCTGTTGTTGAGGCTGCTGTGGGCTAAAACTGAGATTAACTTACACATTATATATATATATATATATATATATATATATATATATATATATATATATATATATATATATATATCTTGCTATATATATATATAATTAACTAACTAACATTTACTAGTTAAATAGCATAATGCTAACTTGATAGTAATGAGAACAAAACATTATATTAAAGATAAAACAGTGGTTGTTTTTGGAAATATTTTACATTGATCAAAATACTGTTTAACAACCTTTTAAAAGAACTCAATAATAACAATTATTAGCAATAACAAACCCAACTCAAAATGTAATAACCCTGCCCACTGCTGATATTAATAATTCTATCTTCCCTAACCTAAATCATTCACAACCCACACCTAGGTAAGCCTAACTCGGCCTGACCCAAATTATTAAATATGATTTCTTTATCCTAATCTGACCCCATGCC
>JANAVB010027994.1:1689610-1714610 GCA_029216955.1 Iris pallida
ATATCTTTTTACGTCCCTCTGAGGACCTGGTTATCTCTCCAGGGTTAGACGATTTCCCGTAGGAGTACGGAGCGGCATTGGATCCTTTATACATCGATGATGAGGCATCTCCTGTTGATTTCTAGTTTATTTATTCATTGAGACATTTATTGGACATCTTTACATTTCTTTATTTCTCTTTTCTTTCTATTTTACGGAGGTTAGACTCCGATTATTTGAGACTATTTTTCATAGCTGTTTGGAGTGGGTATGTCCACCCGGTTACCTTTTTGATACATTATTTATTTGGACTCTTATATCTTCTGTGTTGAGCTGTGATGAGATTAGATTATTATATTCTGGCCTGTGATTATTTTATATATACAGCTTATGTACGTATACGAGGATTCCATATATTGGAGTGTTCTTTGTATATGTGCAGCTGACATGTCTACATACTCGGTCCTAAGTATTTTATGGCTGGGGTGTTACATGTTTTTGTGGTGGCCCATGCAGGTCAAAATATATTGTTGGGTTACATGACTGTGCCCAATAAGCCTGCATATAGGAATAGGAATAGTATCTCATCAAGAACTACTACCTCCTTTGACTTCCAATCTTTTTGAAATTTCCTTTGACTACTTGAATTACCTCATATCTAACCTTTCCTAATATCATTCTACTTTCTTCGTACCAACAGTATGCATCTAAGAAGCGAACGCACTTCTGCCTTGGCCCTCACATCTAGTGAAGAGGCTATCCCGGAGGGACAGAATCCTCCGATGACTCTAGTGACATCGTACCAACTTGGACAGTCGTAGCCTACTACGACTCTAACGACGGTGCACCCAGAGATCGAAGCACCCCTAGTCATCCAGGCTGGGTAGACCACTACTGTGCCACCAGAAGGGAATATACCACTACCTCTACCACCACCATTCCCTCAGTAGTTTCTTGTAGCCTCCCTTCCCGGAATTTTGAAATTTTTATTTATTTTAATTAAAATGGTGATTTTTAGATTTTTATGAATAATTATTTTTATTAATTATTACGGTAGAATGATTTTAGCCATGGTTGAGATTTGGAGTACAAGGTGACTAGGAATTATGGCACGGGTAGTGCAGTGGTGTGCTTTGACTAGTGTATTAGCCCTGGTAGAGAAGGTCGAGCCATAGTGATGTCCTAACTAGGAAAACCAGACCAAGTTGCGATGTAACCCTTATCGTAGATTATTTATTTATTTAATTATAATATTTAGTTTTAGGGATTCCGGTTGTACCAAACTAGTGCAAATTGGACTCAAACCAAGCCCAAGCCTATGTAGACCTACTTTTAAGTATGTACGAATAATTTCTAGCTTTTTGGGTAGACTTAACAATATTTCCTAGATATTTGGTTATTTATACACAATGGGTATTATTATTATTTTATTATTAGTATTATTATTTTTATTATTATTATCATTATTGTTATTATTATATTATTCATAGTATTATTATCATTATTGTTATTATCATACTATTGTTATTATAATATATTTTTGAATGTATATATATATAATTATATATGTGTGTACGTGTATATATATGTATACTAATATGAAATGTGCGTATGTGTATATATTTATGTGTATATATATATAAGTATTATATATATATATATGTATATATATATATATATATATATATATATATATATATATATATATATATATATATATATATATATATATATATATACAGGATTATATGTATATAAGGGATTATATATATATAGGTATACATGTATTTGGGTGTGTAATGGAATATGTAGATTTTTCCCCAAAGCCAGCAACTAGAGGCCAGCCCAGGCCCTCAGCTCTAGGCCCAATAGTAGCAAACCCCTGAGCTAAGCAGCCCGACCCCCCCTGTACAAACCCGAGCAGTCGAACCCGAGCCCCCCCGACTGTATAAATATCGTAGAGAGATCGAGGGAGTAGCTTTCCAAAACCCTAACCTCCTCTAACCCCTGGCGACCCCCGCGGCCTGGGCGACCCCGCGTGCGCGCCTCGGCGCCGCCGCGTCGACGTCGGCCGGCCACAGGCCGAGAGCAGGCCGCGCAGCAGCAGTAATAGCGAGTTGCGACGTCGGACTTCGAGGTATGTTTCCGACCTTGATACTCCACTATTTAGCGACCCGTAAATTGTGTTGGAAAGCCAACATAACCCCCTAGGAACCCATCTAGTTTGTTGGTTCGAAATCAATCCAGATTCGAAAAGAATCGGGGTCGAAATCGACGAAAAATCTGTCCCGAAACAGAACCAAGTTCAGTCCAAGAACCCCTGTTCGAGGATCGTTCCCGATCAATCCAGTGACTTATTAGAAAACCTATGTGAAGAGACTTATTGACAACATGTAGGGCTTCGAATCCCTTCTTGCGGAATTCGAAATCATCGACTGAGCGTCGAGAAATCGAATTCCAAAGTTTTCCAAAAACCTATTTTGAAAACTAGAAAATTGTTCCACACGACGTGCGTCACGCCAATCGGGACGACGTGGTCGCGAACCGAAAGCATCAAAAGCTACGTAATGGTTTCGTGGTCGTGTGGGCTTTGACGGAATTCAAATTGGTCGCGTGTGCGCGACGAATTTGATGCGTATCCGTCGAAATTTCCCGTACCGGCCACTTTGCAAGTTTTCCAATTACTTTGTGCACGCTCATCAGATCGAGACGAAACTTGCGCCAACAGGACCGTATCATTTTTTTGGTCTTGTATGCCAAGTTTGGTCCGATTATGAGACCGTTGATAAAATCACCGTTTTGCGGTCCCCACGGTCCCACTCAACGGGCGATTTTGTGCACGGGCCGCCGGAATCCAACTTTGGACATACGGTTGGGTTCGTATCGGAAAACTGGATTTGTAGACATGTAGTTTGACGACTTTAGAGACCGTTGACTCTGGCACGCTTTTCGGTGCAAAGCGGGTCCAACGGCGGACATCGTTTTGACCCAAAATTACCGTTTTGCCCCTGTGTCCAGAATTGGACTTAAGGACAGGCAATCCTAGCTAATTGGACTATTCTGAGATCACTGGTATTGTTTATTTCAGCTTCTGGGGACTGTTGTACGGGTTTTGACTATAGTGGCACATTGAGTAGTTCAGATTGTCGGTTTCACAGCAAAGGACCACAGGCGAGTACAGTTTATTGTCTGCATTTCGATATTGATCTTACTATATTTCATTGATTAGTCATTGGTTATGTGATATTTTTATACTCTATTATAAATTATTGAGTCGGGAATGAGAAGTACCAAGGATGTGTGATCAGACCGTAGACCTTGTAGATCTCGTAGACATTGTAGATCTTGTAGACCTTGTTTACTTTCATGCAGTAGATCTTGTAGACCTTGTTTATTTTCATGCAGTAGATCTTGTAGACCTTGTTTACTTTCATGCAGTAGATCTTGTAGACCTTGTTTACTTTCATGCAGTAGATCTTGTTGACCTTGTTTACTTTATGCAGTAGATCTCGTAGACCTTGTTTACTTTATGCAGTAGATCTCGTAGACCGTGCGGTATAGTACCCCAGACCGATCACATGTCAAAGGTACTTCTAACGGTGGAAAGTATATTGGTCTATTTATTACTATTGATTTTCTTACGGCTTTACTATTATTTTCAAAACTCATGATTAATGCCTAACCTTTGTTTTATAGTCATTTTCTTTATTTGAAATTGCATTCAGTGAATTGTGCTCGTTCCATTCCTGACTGGAAACCAACATTTTCAGGTTAGCCGTGGATTTACTTAGCATGGGAGATACGGGGATACTTACAGCCAGAAGCCTAGAGACTAGCTAGATAGTTGGGTTGTAGTCATTCTATCATTGTACAAGTTTATGTTTTTTGCAAATGTAAAACTTGTGATCTTTGTAAATTAAATTAATTTTGTGAATGAGCATTATTTGTGATTTTGATCTTCATGGCCGTGACAGCGTTCTACCGCCGACACTGCGGCGTAGGCTGGCATGGACACGTCTCGTATCCGTTTAAAAAAAAATGGGTGCGGGTCGTGACAAGTTTTTGTGGTGGCCCATGCAGGTCAGGTTTCGCAAATCATGCGAACTCGTGATAGTACTCAAGATTAGTCGTACTATTGCGAGCCTGCGACTAGAAATGCTCATTCACGAATTAGAAATTAATTTAATTTACGAGAATGACTAAGACTAGGAGTCCCTTATAGAAATTGACCGATGGGTAGTCTAGGCCATGCATTTTAGATGAGGCTATTAATTTTGATAGTTTGTTAGATCCCCATAGGTACACAATTACCTCTTGATATGACGACACGATCCAATGTGGATAGATTATTCACTTGGTGAGGCAGGGCTTCGTAGAATTAATGATCTAGCCTTGATAGATTATTCAATTCATTCTCTTGCCTCCTTGGATATCGTCACCACATCTTAGTCCAAATTGCCTCCCCAGTCCCTATTTTGCCCTAAGGATTATTATTTTATATAATTTTTGATTAGATTATCCATATACGGACCTCGAGTTAGTTTCGGTTCAAGTTTTTCCCCAATATTTGAATACAATGGAATAGTTAGAATGTTGTATTTCTTTGTCCTCAGATATTTCTTTCCTGTGCAACCTCTTATTTTAAAGATTGTGACTGATAGGACAAATAATTATGCCTTATTACATAGTCGACTTGTTTGAGTCCCTAGAAGCCCAGGAATTTTACAGATAAAGGAATGATGATTGACTCGTAATGACTAGACAACAGCGCACTGTCGTCAATTAGTTGAGAGTGGAGAATGTGGGTTCATTTCAGCCAGCAGCGCACTGGCGAGACACAACCCATAAAATTGAAATCCTTTGAAGAATTGTAAGTTGTAGAATATTGCTAAATTATAGTTAGTGGTCCTCTTTGACCGTAGTCACCCTGATGTCAATATAAGATAGAGTATCAGAGAGCATACCACCCTGAAATCATGAACCTAAAGGTTTACCACAGCCCGAGTATACGGGCCAGGTATAATTTTCGGTAAAGTGATTTCAAATGAGATTACAAGTTTCTGATACTATAGAGGATAGGAAGTGCCCTGTAAGTCCCGTAAGATCCAAACCTAATAGCAGTGGAAGATCTGCGAGATTGGATCGCGTGTCTCCCGACCTAGCATTCCGTGGTCCTTGCGATCTATTGACGAGGTAATTGACCGACACTAATAGATTTATCATGAATGTGGAATTTAGAAGTTCATAACCCATTGGTTGACCAAGGTCTTAGGATTAAGAAGATACTAAGATGACCGAATAAGCAAGAACATCGGATAAGGTTTTGATTCTCACAAAACTCGAACTACTTGTGCTTTCTTCAAAAATCTCGCGTACTTGTATCTTGACTATCTTAACCAATACTGCTATTACAGCTTAGTTTTGCAAGCTCACTCCGTTCTCGAGCTTGATTTAAGGCATATGTTAGTGGGGACGCCTGCTAACTTATTGTCTAATCAGAATCAGTGTATTATGGTCTGATCAACCATGATGCATTTGGTTCGCTCTTCGTTTAATTACACTACGTGGATGGAGATATATAGGTATCTAGGATCTCATCCACGACTGTATTGACAATTCCTCTTGAATTATATGTTCGCCCTTGAATCACGAAATTGTATTCAGTAACATCTCCCTTGAATTCTTTATTGTTTTACCTTTCACCGATTTGGAAAGACGAAAGCTCGTGATGGTAGAGAGATACAGAGTATTCTCATGGCTATGATAATGGTAGGCGTAAGTGTAGCTACCAACGGCCAGCCCTGTGATTGAGTTACTCGTTCTCCTCTCGACCTCAAACTGTTATCGGGACTTTTAAGCCATCTGAATTTGAGAATGATGAGGGTTTTACCCTTAGTCGGAATGCCTACCTAGGAGACTATCTATCCTCAAGAGACCAATAGTGTGAGTTTCTAATTTTTGCTGGAAGCTTGCCTTAACTAGCAACCCTTAAAGCCTTGAACCAACCCTTCCTCGACCAAAGCCCACAGTTTAGACATGAGATGAATAGACAAGGCTAAGGACAATAATTTATCATGACTATGGCAGACACTCATCCCGAGATTGGTTTTCCAACAAATATTACTCTAGTTATGTAAATTTTATTATTAAGACCTAACTAGTGTTGGAACATCATAGTCACTAGCTTAGCCAATACCATAGCTTAAATACCCTGTCAAATTGTGATATACCAGTTGTCAACAACAATGCATGATCACTGCAGCCCATACTACTAGAACCTTTATGACCATGGTCTGACAGGTTTGACACAACTAAAGTTTTACGACCCAGTTGTCAGAAATCTTTTTAGATGATGTGCCTTAGAGTTGGTTACCCCGTCGATAACTCTTGTATACAGTGGACGGATAGATCATTCTATTTTTCGACCGTGTGTTATTGTACACACTCATTTTCCATTTATCGATGAACGATCCTTGACATGATTTATATCTACCGTATTCCGTTACGCCGTGCGTTATTCTCTATTACCAAGAATCGAGGTACAATATTCGGACTTTGAAATTCTCTTAACCTCATTATTTCCAAGACCATGTCATAGTTCCTAAGGTGGGTAGACTGTAAGCCTTCTAAAATTTTTAGGATATATGAAGATCACCGATTGATTAGAACCAATTTTTTTATTAGAATGAATGTTAGTACCCCATGGACTCCCACTTTTCATTTAGATCATTTTGTGTGTACCCGGCCGTGTCACTAATATTCGGAGCACAAGACCAACTGTTACCTTCCAACAGATATCATATGCAAGATCTAGACGAGTCCACCTTTATTTAGGTATATCATGTCCCACTCAAACCCGTCCCCTTGTACTCTATTTTTGGAGTACGACTTCCAGGTTAAAAGGACTAGTTATAACCTTTACCATAGTACCAGTAAACTTCCCGATTACAATTAGAGACTCAACCTCGACACATTTCCATTCGACCCAATATATGGTTGTGGTCTACTCGAAGCCCACCACGCACATGTCACTAGTGTGCTATTCATTTGTATCTTCTCGTGCTACTTAAACACAAAAGTCACGGGAGGCGCATCTTCAGGGCTTACAGAACCTAGTTAACCAACCTGTCTGTCCAACTAGCTCAACCACTTGGGTTGAAACCTATTCTAGGTTACCCTAACCTATTAGAAATAGTTTTATCTTGGAAATCTTGACCAGTCAATAAAGACTGAAATCCGAGGTTCATCCAACCAACAATTGGTGTCCAATCAGAGAACCCATTAAGACCACGTAAAACCCATCCATACATACTACCACATTTGGACTATTAAAACTGAACTATTTGAAATAGGTTCCTACATCCATTAGATAGTCTCCACTTCTTAGAACGTGAAGTCATTCGTAACCAATATTCCATCTACCTGGAAGTCGCGATACGAACTTGTATTGCACCTTATCCCTTGCTCGTGTGGTTAAATAACCACGAAAAAGATCACAATCTTGATTTCTCTAATTTTCGTTCTATTATGGAACTTAATTTAGAATTTTGAGAACGGAACTCCTGTATTGCACGGATGGCAAGCTCCTCTAAGAATGAATGGTTCTTTGATCTAGCAAGTGACTGGACTAGAGTAGTCCAACCCAGCAAAATAAGTCGATGGTTCGTAGACTTCCATCCTATCTCCATCATTGGGTACCCTCTACCGTTCTTGAAACTCATAATTGCCTTCGATTATTCATACTTATCTCCTCGTCCTTCCTATTTCAGAGCGACGCATGGTCATGACTATTAGAATTTACCAATAATTCCTAGCTACCTGTGTAAGTTTGTTGCTAGTTAAACTTTGGACTGCTTGATAGATATGAGAGGTTACATGTGCCATATAAAGTGGATATCTATGGGTAAAAATTTATTTTAGCAATTAGTTGGAAGATTATAAAGTTTAGCGGCATGAGAATGGAGGGAGCAGTATGACAAAAGGTGGGTAGAAGTCCTCGCAGTTTCGAAATTGCAAGATGGCTAGGAGAAGAATACAAACTATTTTTGAGGAATTAAAATTTATGGAGATTAAGGTTCAGGTAGACTTCTTATTGAATTTTAAGGAATAGTTATGGATTAGAATTTCGAAGACGAAATTATTTTTAAGGTGGGTAGATTTGTAGCCTCCCTTCCCGGAATTTTGAAATTTTATTTATTTAATTAAAATGGTGATTTTTAGATTTTTATGAATAATTATTTTTATTAATTATTACGGTAGAATGATTTTAGCCATGGTTGAGATTTGGAGTACAAGGTGACTAGGAATTATGGCACGGGTAGTGCAGTGGTGTGCTTTGATTAGTGTATTAGCCCTGGTAGAGAAGGTCGAGCCATAGTGATGTCCTAACTAGGAAAACCAGACCAAGTTGCGACGTAACCCTTATCGTAGATTATTTATTTATTTAATTATAATATTTAGTTTTAGGGATTCCGGTTGTACCAAACTAGTGCAAATTGGACTCAAACCAAGCCCAAGCCTATGTAGACCTACTTTTAAGTATGTACGAATAATTTCTAGCTTTTTGGGTAGACTTAACAATATTTCCTAGATATTTGGTTATTTATACACAATGGGTATTATTATTATTTATTATTAGTATTATTATTTTTATTATTATTATCATTATTGTTATTATTATATTATTCTTAGTATTATTATCATTATTGTTATTATCATACTATTGTTATTTTATTGTTATTATAATATATTTTTGAATGTATATATATATATAATTATATATGTGTGTACGTGTATATATATGTATACTAATATGAAATGTGCGTATGTGTATATATATATATATATATATATATATATATATATATATATATATATTTATAATATAAATATATATTGCGTGTGTATATACGTATATATATATATAATTATATATACGGATATATTTATGTGTATATATTTATGGTGTATATATATAAGGATTATATATATATATATATATATATATATATATATATATATATGTGTATATATATATATATATATATATATATATATATACAGGATTATATGTATATAAGGGATTATATATATAGGTATACATATATTTGGGTGTGTAATAGAATATGTAGATTTTTCCCCAAAGCCAGCAACTAGAGACCAGCCCAGGCCCTCAGCTCTAGGCCCAATAGTAGCAAACCCCTGATCTAAGCAGCCCGACCCTCCCTGTACAAACCCGAGCAGTCGAACCCGAGCCCCCCCGACTGTATAAATATCGTAGAGAGATCGAGGGAGTAGCTTTCCAAAACCCTAACCTCCTCTAACCCCTGGCGACCCCCGCGGCCTGGGCGACCCCGCGCGCGTGCCTCGGCGCCGCCGCGTCGACGTCGGCCGGCCACAGGCCGAGAGCAGGCCGCGTAGCAGCAGTAATAGCGAGTTGCAACGTCGGACTCCGAGGTATGTTTTCGACCTTGATACTCCACTATTTAGCGACCCGTAAATTGTGTTGGAAAGCCAACATAACCCCCTAGGAACCCATCTAGTTTGTTGGTTCGAAATCAATCCAGATTCGAAAAGAATCGGGGTCGAAATCGACGAAAAATCTGTCCCGAAACAGAACCTAGTTCAGTCCAAGAACCCCTGTTCGAGGATCGTTCTCGATCAATCCAGCGACTTATTAGAAAACCTATGTGAAGAGACTTATTGACAACATGTAGGGCTTTGAATCCCTTCTTGCGGAATTCGAAATCATCGACTGAGCGTCGAGAAATCGAATTCCAAAGTTTTCCAAAAACCTGTTTTGAAAACTAGAAAATTGTTCCACACGACGTGCGTCACGCCAATCGGGACGACGTGGTCACGAACCGAAAGCATCGAAAGCTGCGTAACGGTTTCGTGGTCGTGTGGGCTTTGACGGAATTCAAATTGGTCGCGTGTGCGCGACGAATTTGATGCGTATCCGTCAAAATTTCCCGTACCGGCCACTTTGCAAGTTTTCCAATTACTTGTGCACGCTTATCAGATCGAGACGAAACTTACGCCAACAGGACCGTATCATTTTTTTGGTCTTGTATGCCAAGTTTGGTCCGATTCTGAGACCGTTGATAAAATCACCGTTTTGCGGGCCCCACGGTCCCACTCAACGGGCGATTTTGTGCACGGGCCGTCGGAATCCAACGTTGGACATACGGTTGGGTTCGTATCAGAAAACTGGATCCGTAGACATGTAGTTTGATGACTTTAGAGACCGTTGACTCTGGCATGCTTTTCGGTGCAAAGCGGGTCCAACGGCGGACATCGTTTTGACCCAAAATTACCGTTTTGCCCCTGTGTCCAGAATTGGACTTAAGGACAGACAATCCTAGCTAATTGGACTATTCTGAGATCATTGGTATTGTTTATTTTAGCTTCCGGGGACTGTTGTACGGGTTTTGACTATAGTGGCACATTGAGTAGTTCAGATTGTCGGTTTCACAGCAAAGGACCACAGGCGAGTACAGTTTATTGTCTGCATTTTGATATTGATCTTTACTATATTTCATTGATTAGTCATTGGTTATGTGATATTTTTATACTCTATTATAAATTATTGAGTCGGGAATGAGAAGTACCAAGGATGTGTGATCAGACCGTAGACCTTGTAGATCTCGTAGACATTGTAGATCTTGTAGACCTTGTTTACTTTCATGCAGTAGATCTTGTAGACCTTGTTATTTTCATGCAGTAGATCTTGTAGACCTTGTTTACTTTCATGCAGTAGATCTTGTAGACCTTGTTTACTTTCATGCAGTAGATCTTTTAGACCTTGTTTACTTTATGCAGTAGATCTCGTAGACCTTGTTTACTTTATGCAGTAGATCTCGTAGACCGTGCGGTGTAGTACCCCAGACCGATCACATGTCAAAGGTACTTCTAACGGTGGAAAGTATATTGGTCTATTTATTACTATTGATTTTCTTACGGCTTTACTGTTATTTTCAAAACTCATGATTAATGCCTAACCTTTGTTTTATAGTCATTTTCTTTATTTGAAATTGCATTCAGTGAATTGTGCTCGTTCCATTCCTGACTGGAAACCAACATTTTCAGGTTACCCGTGGATTTACTTAGCATGGGAGATACGGGGATACTTGCAGCCAGAAGCCTAGAGACTAGCTAGATAGTTGGGTTGTAGTCATTCTATCATTGTACAAGTTTATGTTTTCTGCAAATGTAAAACTTGTGATCTTTGTAAATTAAATTAATTTTGTGAATGAGCATTATTTGTGATTTTGATCTTCATGGCCGTGACAGCGTTCTACCGCCGACACTGCGGCGTAGGCTGGCTTGGACACGTCTCGTATCCGTTTAAAAAAAAAACGGGTGCGGGTCGTGACATATCTACTACAGTCGGGACCTCAGATGCCTCCTCCACCGACTGATAGGAGCCTTACTTCCCAGTTCATCTATGCCATGATGCAAGCTCAGTGGCAGCAGACTGAGCTGATGCGACAGACTACGATGGCAGCATTGGCTAGACCCCCACCTACATCCCCGACACCAGCACCAGCACCAGCACCAGCACCGGCTCTGCATCCTTATGAAGGCTCTATCAAGAAGTTCACAAACATGAACCCCAAGGCCTTCAGAGAAATAGAGAAGTCGCTAGAGGTGTCTCAATGGCTTATTAGCACATAGAAGTTACTAAAGGCATCCCAGTTACCAGCTCGATATTAGATGACAATAGTAGACCTACTATTAGAGGATAATACCTACCACTGGTGGAAGACGAAAGAAAGGTGACTAGGTACTGAGATCACCTAGAAGCAGTTCTATGATCTATTCTATGAGAGATTCTTCTCCATCCATGTTCGAGACAGTCTATACGACAAGTTCCTTCATCTGAAGCAAGAAATATGACAGTTGATGAGTATGACTCAGAGTTCAATCACCTGAGTAGATTTGGTACGGAACTGATCCCGATCGAGCTAGAGAAGGCGAGGAGATTCCATCAGGGGCTTGCACCAGAGCTCAAGTCTTATATGACTACCCAGTCTCGAGTCTCCCATTCAGCTGTCTTGGAGAAAGCTCGTGCTCAGGAGATTCTTCGTAAGGAGCAGCAGCAGACATCAAGACGTCATACACTAGCAGTGACACCAGCCCGAGCTACTCAGGGTGGACCTATCAGGAGGCCCACAGGATAGTTCCAACAGAGGCCCAACACCTTATCAGAAGCCCACCTGTAACTATTGTGGAATATAGGGGCACCTCATGAAGGAATGTTGAACTCGACTTGGAGCATGCTTGAGATGCGGGTCAGGGCAATACAAGGTAAAGGATTGCACGGAGCAGCAGTCCTTAGTTTATGCCCAGCAGAACCCGAGACCGACAACCCCAGCACTTCCAGTACCCCGTCCAGCAGCAGGGGCACCTCGCCCACCATTACCACCCCAGTCAGCACGGTTTGAGAAGGCCAGAGCTCAGGGCCCTGGACAGAATTATGGAAAGGCATTCTCTCTTGCTGTTGAGGATATAGAGACAAATACAGAGGTTATAGCAGGTATGGTTTTAGTGCCTCATTTCCTACCATTACTTTGTTTGACACAAGAGCCACCCATTCATTTATAGCTACTAGTTTTGCCTCTAGACACAACATTTCCATCGCACCCTTATCTAAGAATATCAGAATCCTCATCGGATGAGGAGTTTTACCTGTTAGTGGTGTTTGTAGACTTTATCCTGTAGTGACATGTAGTAGAGAGATGAAAGTACGACTTTTTGTATTCCCTATGCCGATATTCGACGTGGTTCTCGAAATGGACTGGTTGAGCTAGCATTTTGCCCTTATAGACTGCCATAGGGCCAATATCGTCTTTAGACCACCGAATGCGACAGAGTTCGAGTTCACTAAGTGTAAAACCCCTAAATTTCTACTATATTTTTTATAAATTTGGTACTGATTATTATTTGTATTTGTACGTCGCGTAGTTGCATTGTACATCGTGCACAAAATTTTGTTTTTCGTAATTGCTCGACGAGTGCGAATATGTGCGAGCTTACATATTTTTAGAAAAATATTTTTTCTATTTTATAGTTCAAAATAATATATAATAATTATTTGTATTTTTATTTTACTTAAAATTGTGAAAAGTATCGTATCGGGATGGCCAAAACTTATTACTTTTATTTAGTTATAAGAGGCTATCTTATTTAATAGTAGTAATTTAGAAAAGTATCTTTATGCAAATATTCCTTGCATATGAGGTACATAAATTTGAATTCATATATATAATTCAATTTTCGAAATTAATTAATATTAATATTTTATTATTCAAAAAGATATTTAAAAATATTTATTATTTTCAAAATTAGTATTATTAGTATTTTTGGAAAATATATTTTGAAATTATTGTGGCAATTTAAATCTTTGATTAGATTTTATGGATTTAATTTAAATAGTTTAAATTTAAAGATAGAATTTATTTTTAATTTGGGTTTAGATTATCTAGATTTAAATTGGAATTGAATTTGAATTTAGATTTGATTTTATTGATTTAAATTTAATAATTGAATTATCTAATTGGGTTTAAATAAATCCTAATCCTTATCTACCAAGTATTCCCTCAAACCTATATATAGGGGAGCTGTCCATTGAATTCTCTATAATTCTTATTCCATAAATTTTCTACAAACAAAACCTGTGCATCGTGTCGGTGTCCAACCTTTTTTGTGTCAGCCGTGATGGCCTCGGGTCCGACCCCGGGTGACTCTCTTATTCCATTCTTTTACATATACATTTTTCTCGTGTCGAACACTCCCCCGACACAATAAAATTTTCTAACCTAAACCCCGTCCCCGCTTGTGTCCTCCTCCCTGCCTCCAACCCTCGTCAGCAACCATCGACCACATCTACCGCCACCTGACTTCAGCAACCACAACACCCCGACACCATGGCCAACCAGTCATCGTCAACTCCGCTTCACCACCAGCCCACACTTTCCTACTCCGGCAACCACCGTCGCACTTCCGCCAACACCACCCTCTACAACATCGGCCGCCAAACACTCTCCACTTCTTCCGCCCCCTTTTCCCCTTTTCCCTTCTTTTCTTTTAGCAATTTTTTTTGTGTTCAATCTGTTGTCTCTCTCCCTCGGGAGAGAAGACAACAGATGTACTCCTCTTTTTTTATTTTTATTTGTTTTTTTAATTTTTATTTTTGTAATATTAATTGACTTTTTATTATCAATTATATTTTTTAGTTTTTATAATATATGGTAACATAATTAGTACTACTAATTGTAGATTGTAGCAATGTTATCCTAAATTTTGGAAGATTTATCAAGCCCTAATATTAATATATTTGTGAAAAATATGTTATTGATTATTTTAGGGTACTTATATACATTTTGATCTACAAATTATTATTTGGCAAAAGTTAGTTGGTATCCCTAAATCACTTTGCTAGATTTTAGTTTCTTCTAATTTTTTTTATATACAATAAGTTTCAAGTCCTTTCAAGTATTTTTTTTTGACCGTAGAAATATAGTTTTCAAATGGTAAATAGGTTTCCTAATATTTTCAAATATTTTTCTAAATTATTTTTACTAATAGTTTTCTATCTATAAATTCTTTTGTCAACCTTAAAGTATTTTGCCTACAAAGATTTTGATTCTGCCCAAAAATATATTTGACTAGTATATTTTAAGTATTATAGAATACTTTCTAAAAATCGTATAAATATTATCTATCCAATTTCTTTCGATTTCCATCCTGTCCAATCCCACTATACTCGTTCCCTTGTCAATTCTTACTCTATGTCAACCCAAACTAATTTGACCCTTCTGGACCCAATGGAACGGTCCGTGCCACCATCAGAAGTCACCTTGCATAGTTGATACACCAAAGTCATTACTCCATGCCGGTATTGATCATTGCAGTACACCAGGCGCCGTACCAGGCAAGACACCTTGCCTTTACTGTTTAATTTCTTGCTCAATATTATGCATATTTTATTTCTTATAAGTTGTTCTTTCAAAACCATATGTAGTTGCAAATTACTATACTTTAGTTTTCTTTATGCATTTGGCCTAGAGTTAAGGGACCACCTTTATTTGTGCCGCATTCATTGGCCCGACACCTGTATGCCACGATGTCACGTGTGTCATAAAGATTTGGAATTGCGTGCCGACCGTACATCGATGCGTATAGGACGAGCGTTAGGATATAACTGCTAATATAATTGCCTAGAAGACTTAGCGGTTATTAGAAATATCGTGGTGTGGATTCAGCACGAGTAGTGCATGGGGAGGGAGAAGACAGTTATTAGGTGCAGGGGCTTTCACACATTTACTTTTCTCTAGCTGCCATTAGTGACTCAGCCGAGAGCTAGTGTGTCGTGCATTATTTACTTTTCTCTTGATGCCACTAGTGCCTCGGTTGAAACACAAATGAGCCATGCATTTACTTTCCTTTAGCTGCCGTTAGTGACTCACCTGAGAGACTAGTGTGTCGTACATTTATTTATTTTTCTCTAGATGCCACTAGTACCTCGGTTGAAATGCAAACGCGCCATGTTTCTAGTCTCGGAAGCCCTTGTGTGAAACGTTGTCTTCAAAGTGCATGATTACACATAGAATGGTTATGGACCTTTATCTGTTTAGACATATGCAATTTTCTGTTGAGCTAACTATATTCAGTTTATGGCATGATATTATGTGCCTTGTTACGTCCCTTTGAGGACTTGGTTATCTCCCCAGGTGTGTATTCATGTCTTCCGCAGGTATTCTAGCCGAGGTCGTAGTCTTCTCTAATTATTCGAAGATGACGTGTCTTGGATCTATCCTGCTACCTTCGTCATTTCTTTTTGTATATCATGTACATCTTCTCTTATTTTGTTGGTAGTGGATGTGTCTCCACCCAACGTGTTGTATTAAGACTATTTATTATATGATATCTTTATTTCCTTATTTTGTGGATGAGATTAGTTAGTTATGGTTTACTGCATTTTACAGCTTATGTATACATACGAGGTTTTCATATATTGGAGTATACTTCGTATTTATACAGCTGGCATGTCTACGTTTCTAGTCCTATGTATTTTGGGACTGGGGCGTTACATGTTTTTGTGGTGGCCCATGCAGGTCAAAATAAATTATTTGGTTATTTCACCGTACCAAGCAAGCCTGCGAATATGATTAGAAGTCTAGGATCTCATCCACATACTTGACCTCTTTCCTCGATTCTATATTCGAACTACCGTTCGACTCATCGGTTGCATCTTGCTTGATTCCTTCCATCACTATTCTTATCTTTCCTTCGTGCTTGCTCGAGGTTAGGAAGGTTACCCCTATTAGAGAGATATATTTCTATTGCCCCAAATACCATAAGTTTAACTCTTTTAAGTTGGGTAGAATGCCTTATGACATAGCCATCCCTTGTCATTGTGACCTATATTCACAAGTTTACTTAGGTTCTAGAATTTAGAGGACCCTAACCCACTTAGTCAACCAAGGACTTGGACAAGAAGACTATAGGACGACTGTATGGAGACCAACACATGATATGACTTAGAATCGTAAGGAGTTTAAACTAACTCTACTTTCTTTCAATCTTAATCTCACGTGTCTATGTTTTTTTTACTATGTAGACTAAGGATGCTAATATAGCCTAGTATTTGTAAGCTAATTCTTTATCGAGCTTGATCAAGGCATATGCTATTGAGCGGCCGCTCACTAACATATTGTCTAATCAGAACCGGTGCATGATGGTTTGATCAACCGAGTGCACTTTGGTTCGCTTTTATCTATTGTTCTACGCGAATGTGACATGATTAAACTTGGCCTCTAGAATCCCATCCACGACTGCCTTGAAAATTCTTTTTGAAATTATTCGGTCGCCTTTGAACCACATATTCGTATTCGATAATATCCTCTTTGAAATCTATATTGCTTTCACCTTCACCTATTTTAGAAGGACGAAGGCGTTGTACTAGAACTTTTCCTAGCCTTCCTATCAATTATGACCATTATCACTCGATGTTGCTATATCCTAAACTACTCACCCTTTTTTCTCGGCCCTATATCTACTATCATGACCTTCTAATCACTTAATTTAGGAGTAAATCTAATTCATTCTCTTAATCGTGCCCTCAACCTACTATTAAAAAATTATATCTTCTTGGTCTCTAATTTATATCTCTTGATACCATACTATTCTTTATTGCCTGTTATCTTGTTTTAACTTTAACTTTTACTCATTTTTCTTCTTGCGCTAACCCATGATTATCCTCGCCATTATTGAAATCGTGATTTTTTAATGCCTGTTTTTATTGAACATCGTTTCTTTGCCTCGTTCGGTGACTTGATCGTATTCCTTACCGATATACCCATGTGACCTTCTCACCGCCCTACTAAATTCTTAATTTCGAGGACAAATTTTTTTTAAGTTAGGTAGGATATAAAACCCCTAAATTTCTACTATATATTTTTTTATAAATTTGGTACTGATTATTATTTGACCTTCTAATCACTTAATTTAGGAGTAAATCTAATTCGTTCTCTTAATCGTGCCCTCAACCTACTATTAAAAAATTATATCTTCTTGGTCTCTAATTTATATCTCTTGATACCATACTATTCTTTATTGCCTGTTATCTTGTTTTAAGTTTAACTTTTACTCATTTTTTTTCTTGCGCTAACCCATGATTATCCTCGCCATTATTGAAATCGTGATTTTCTAATGCCTGTTTTCATTGAACGTCGTTTCTTTGCCTCGTTCGGTGACTTGATCGTATTCCTTACCGATATACCCATGTGACCTTCTCACCCCCTACTAAATTCTTAATTTTGAGGATAATTTTTTTTTAAGTTGGGTAGGATGTAAAATCCCTAAATTTCTACTATATATTTTTTTTATAAATTTGGTACAGATTATTATTTGTATTTGTACGTCGCGTAGTTGCATTGTACGTCGTGCGCAAAATTTTATTTTTCGTAATTGCTCGACGAGTGCGAATATGTGCAAACGTACATATTTTTAGAAAAATATTTTTCTATTTTTATAGTTCAAAATAATATATATAATAATTATTTGTATTTGTATTTTACTTATAGTTGTGAAAAGTATCGTATCGGGATGGCCAAAACTTATTACTTTTATTTAGTTATAAGAGGCTATCTTATTTAATAGTGGTAATTTAGAAAACTATCTTTATGCAAATATTCCTTGCATTTGAGGTACATGAATTTGAATTCATATATATAATTCCATTTTCGAAATTTATTAACATTAATATTTTATTATTCAAAAAGATATTTAAAAATATTTATTATTTTCAAAATTATTATTATTAGTATTTTTGGAAAATATATTTTAAAATTATTGTGGCAATTTAAATCTTTGATTAGATTTTATGGATTTAATTTAAATAGTTTAAATTTAAAGATAGAATTTATATTTAATTTGGGTTTAGTTTATCTAGATTTAAATTGGAATTGAATTTGAATTTAGATTTGATTTTATTGATTTACATTTAATAATTGAATTATCTAATTGGGTTTAAATAAATCCTAATCCTTATCTACCAGTATTCCCTCAACCCTATATATATGGGAGCTGTCCGTTGAATTCTCTACAATTCTTATTCCACAAATTTTCCACAAACAAAACCTGTGTATCATGTCGGTGTCCAACCTTTTTCGTGTCAGCCGTGACGGCCTCGGGTCCGACCCCGGGTGACTCTCTTATTCAATTCTTTTTATATATACATTTTTTTCGTTTCAGACACTCCTCCGACACAATAAATTTTTTTAACCTAAACCCCGTCCCCGCTCGTGTCCTCCTTCCTGCCTCCAACCCTCGCCAGCGACCATCGACCACATCTACCGCCACCTGACTTCAGCAACCTCAATACCCCGACACCATGGCCAACCAGTCACCGTCAACTCCACTTCACCACCAGCCCACACTTCCCTACTCCGGCAACCACCGTCGCACTTCCGCCAACACCACCCCCTACAACACCGGCCGCCAAACACTCTCCACTTCTTCCGCCCCCTTTCCCCTTCTTTTCTTTCAGTAATTTTTGTTTGTGTTCAATCTGTTGTCTCTCTCCCTCGGGAGAGAAGACAACAGATGTACTCCTCTTTTTTTTAATTTAATTTTTTAATTGTTATTTTTGTAATATTAGTAGACTTTTTATTATCAATTGTATTTTTTAGTTTTTATAATATATGGTAACATAATTAGTACTACTAATTGTAGCAATGTTATCCTAAATTTTGGGAGATTTATCAAGCCCTAATATTAATATATTTGTGAAAAATATGTTATTGATTATTTTAGGGTACTTATATACATTTTGATCTACAAATTATTATTTGGCAAAAGTTAGTTGGTATCCCTAAATCACTTTGCTAGATTTTAGTTTCTTCTAATTTTTTTATTTTATATACAATAAGTTTCAAGTTCTTTCAAGTATTTGTTTTTGACCGTAGAAATATAGTTTTCAAATGGTAAATCGGTTTCCTAATATTTTTCAAATATTTTTCTAAATTATTTTTACTAATAGTTTTCTATCTATAAATTTTTTTTGTCAACCTTAAAGTATTTTGCCTACAAAGATTTTGATTTTGCCCAAAAATATATTTGACTAATAAAAGTATATTTTAAGTATTATAGAATACTTTCTAAAAATCGTATAAATATTATCTATCCAATTACTTTCGATTTCCATCCTGTCCAATCCCACTATACTCGTTCCCTTGTTAATTCTTACTCTATGTCAACCGTAACTAATTTGACCCTTCTGGACCCAATAGAACTGTCCGTGCCACCATCAGAGGTCACCTTGCATAGTTGATACACTGAAGTCATAACTCTATGCCAGCATTGATCATTACAGTACACCAGGCGTCCTACCAGGCAAGACACCTTGCCTTTACTGTTCAATTTCTTGCTCAATATCATGTATGTTCTTATAAGTTGTTCTTTCAAAACCATATGTAGTTGCAAATTACTATATTTTAGTTTTTTTATGTATTTGGCCTAGAGTTAAGGGACCACCTTTATTTGTGCCGCATTCATTAGCCCGACACCTGTGTGCCACGATGTCACGTGTCTCATATAGATTCGAACTTGCGTACCGACCGTACATCGGTGCGTACAGGACGAGCGTTAGGATATAATTGCTAATATAATTGCCTAGAAGACTTAGCGGTTATTAGAAATATCGTGGTGTGGATTCAGTACGAGTAGTGCATGGGGAGGGGAAAGACAGTTATTAGGCGCAGGGGCTTTCACACATTTACTTTTCTCTAGCTGCCATTAGTGACTCAGCCGAGAGCTAGTGTGCCGTGCATTATTTACTTTTCTCTTGATGCCACTAGTGCCTCGGTTGAAACACAAATGAGCCATGCATTTACTTTTCTCTAGCTGTCGTTAGTGACTCACCCGAAAGACTAGTATGCCGTACATTTATTTATTTTTCTCTAGATGTCACTAGTACCTCGGTTGAAACGCTAACGCGTCATGTTTCTAGTCTCGGAAGCCCTTGTGTGGAACGTTGTCTTCAAAGTGCATGATTACACATAGAATGGTTATGGACCTTTATCTGTTCAAACATATGCAATTTTCTGTTAAGCTAACTATATTCAGTTTATGGCATGATATTATGTGCCTTGTTACGTCCCTCTGAGGACCTGGTTATCTCCCCAGGTGTGTATTCATGTCTTCCGCAGGTATTCTAGCCGAGGTCGTAGTCTTCTCCAATTATTCGAAGATGGCGTGTCTTGGATCTATCCTACTACCTTCGTTATTTCTTTTTGCATATCATGTACATCTTCTCTTATTTTATTGGTAGTGGATGTGTCTCCACCCAACGTATTGTATCAAGAATATTCATTATATGATATCTTTATTTCCTTATTTTGTGGATGAGATTAGTTAGTTATGGTTTACTGTATTTTATAGCTTATATATATATACGAGGTTTCCATATATCGGAGTATACTTCGTATGTATACAGCTGACATGTCTATGTTCCTAGTCCTATGTATTTTGGGACTGGGGCGTTACACAAAGGAAGAAGGAGAGAGTTGTGATGCACCCACATTAGGGACTCACATGATGATGCAAGACACCCCTCAGTACCCTGTCATCTCTGAGTTCGAAGATGTATTCCCCGAGGATTTTCCAGGACTGTCACCCGACCGAGACATCGAGTTTTCTATTGAGCTTATTCGGGAGCCGAGCCTATTTTATCTCGAGTTTATCGACTAGCACCCAAGGAGTTGGTAGAGATGAAGACGCAGATAAACGACTTAATAGAGAAAGGCTTTATTCGTTCCAGTGCGTCACTATGGGGAGCACCCATTCTTTTTGTGCCTAAGAAAGACGGGACAGTACGCATGTGTATCGACTATAGAGCTTTGAATGCAGTTACGGTGAAGAACAAGTACCCTTTGTCGCGTATAGACGATCTATTCGATCAACTGAGTGGATCAAAAGTATTCTCCAAGATCGACTTACGATCGGGATATCACCAACTGAAGGTTCGGAAGGAAGATATTCCGAAGATAACATTTTGATCGAGGTATGGACACTACGAGTTCTTGGTCATGCCTTTTGGTTTGACCAATGCTCCCACGGTCTTCATGAACTTAATGAACAAGACCTTTCACCAGTACTTGGACAAATTTGTAGTCGTCTTTATAGATGATATCTTGATATACTCGAAGAGCCAAAAGGAGCATGAGCAGCATCAATAGATTGTTTTAGGGACCTAATTGAGGGATGAACGACTTTTTACGAAGCTTAGAAAGTATGATTTCTTTCTCAAGAAGGTATCATTTCTTGGACATATCGTCACTGGAGACGGCATATCGGTAGATCCGGAGAAGATCACAGCAGTCAAGGTATGGCCCGCTCCTACATCAGCTTTCGAGGTAAAAAGTTTTCTTGGACTTGCGGATTATTACTGAAGGTTCGTAGAAGATTTCTCTCGAATAACGGAGCCTATGACTCGACTAACTTGCAAGGATCAGAAGTTTGTATAGACAGATGAGTGTCAAGCCGCTTTTGACGAGTTGTAGAAGCGCTTGACCGCGGCACCTATCTTGACACTACTATCGGGCTCGGGAGGATTCGTGATCTACAACGATGCATCCGGGAAGGGATTAGGATGTGTATTGATGCAGCACGGTCATATAGTAGCATATGCATCAAGACAGTTGAGGGTGCACAAGTAGAATTATCCAACCCACGATCTAAAGCTCGTAGCGATTATCTTTGCTTTGAGGCTATGGAGATACCACTTGTACGGCAAGAAGGTAGATATCTACACTGATCATAAGAGCTTCATGTACGTTTTCACACAAAAAGGGTTGAATATGTGACAACGACGTTGGTTGGAGTTGATGAAAGATTACGAGATCGAGCTACATTATCATCCGGGCAAGGCTAATGTTGTGGTAGACGCATTAAGCCATAAGCCCATGGCTCACTTCTTGACTACACAGCGGGAGTTGATTGGAGATTTGCAGGAGCTTGGTATCGAGGTAGTATTGCCTAGAGCAGATGGCGTATTAGCCAATCTCCAAGTGCAAGCGTCGCTAGTAGAGAGGATCAAGGCGGCATTGCCCATGGATGCTAGATTTCGACGGCTTAGAGAGAGGACTGAAGCAGGAAAGCGGACGGGATTGAGGATTCATCCCGATAGGACATTACGATATGGTGATCATATTTATGTTCCTAATAGAGAGCTACGACATGAGTTGATGGCGGAAGCACACAGTTCGACTTACTCTATTAATCCCGTAAGAACTAAGATAAATACGGGGACTTACGAAAGTATTATTGGTGGCACGAAATGAAGTAGAAGATAGCTTGTTTCGTGGCCAAGTGTTTGTTATGCTGACAAGTGAAGGTCGAGCACAAAAGGACGATCGGATTACTGGAGCCGCTACCCATTCCCGAGTGGAAGTGGGAGCACATTACGATTTACTTCGTCACAAGATTTTCTCGGAGTCCTAGTGGACGAGATACGGTATGGGTGATTGTTGATAGGCTTACAAAGTCAGCCCATTTCTTGCCTTTTAGAGTGAGACAGTCCACAAAAGTTTTGGCAGAAATATATATGAAGCAAATAGTGAAGCTACACGGTGTACCAATTAACATCGTATCGGATCAGACTCGAGATTTACCTTATACTTTTGGAGAAGTATACAAAACAGTTTGGGTACGCATTTAAAGTTTAGCACAGCGTACCATCTGCATGCAGATGGTGAGTCAGAGCGTACTATTCAGACGCTAGAGGATATGTTGAGAGCGTGTATGCTTAACTTTGGCGGATCATGGGAAGACCACCTTCATCTTGTAGAGTTTTCCAACAACAATAGCTATCAAACGAGCATTCAGATGGCTCCGTTTGAAGCATTGTATGCTAGGAAGTGTTGATCTCCTGTTTGTTGTAGTGACATGGGAGAGCGACACATATTGGGTCCCGAGTTGCTTTTGAGCACAGTGGAGAAGGTAAAAAAGATACAAGACCACCTGCGAGCAGCACAAGATCGACAGAAGCAGTGGGTAGATAATCTTCGTCAACCTTTGGAGTTCAAGGAAGGCGACCATATTTTCTTGAAGATATCTCCCACTAGAGGCACGATTCGATTAGGAGGACGTGACAAGTTGAGTCCAAGTTACATTGGCCCTTTCGATGTCTTGGAACGTGTTAGAGAGGTTGCCTAAAGATTAGCATTGCCATCGTCATTAGAGGGAGTATATGACATATTTCATGTGTCGCAGCTGAGGCGATATATGGCAGACAGCAGCCATGTGCTCGATCACTCCGAGATCACCATTGGTTCGAGCTTGTCATACCAAGAGCAACCGGTAGGTATCCTTGATCGCCGAGTGAAGGTGTTGCGGAATCAATCTATACCATTAGTTCGTGTGGCATGGAAGCATCACTTGCCAGGAGAGTCTACTTGGGAGCGCGAGGACGACATTTGAAATTGCTACCCCAAATTGTTCGAAAACCAAGGTACGACTTTCAAAGGTTAGTCCCCTTTAAATTTTGCATTGCATTGCATACCCCTGACGTTAGATTTTAATTTTGAGGATGAAATTTCTTTTAAGTTGGGTAGGATGTAAACCTCCATACTTTATTTTAGTATTTTTATATAATAATAATAATTATGTTATATCTATTACTATATCAATACACTAGTTTTCTAGAATATATATATATATATATATATATATATATATATATATATATATATACCTCGCCCGTGGCGATGCAGCCTACGGAGCTCAGGCGCTCCCTCCGTCGCTTGCTGGCGGATCCTCCCTCCCGGAGGTAGGCCAGCGGCCGCCCTCTCCCCCGGAGGACGAGCCCCGCTCCCCTCCTCGGGCCTCCTCCCCCTCCACCTCCCTCCCCGGGTCTCGGCGCCCCAGTCTTCGGCCCCCCAACGCACCCCCTCCCCTCTCCCGACCTCCCAGCCACCGCTCATCCCTGGCAGCCACTCTCCTCGCCGGGATGGCCTCTCCCGTCAGAGCCCCGGGCTGCGCGCCCTCTCCCCGGGCTGCGCGCCCCTCTCGTGCAGCGCGCCCCATCGGGCTGTGCGCCCCCTCTCTCGAGCAGCGCACCGCACCCCTCGGGGCCAACGCCCCCGCCCACGTGGTAGCCCTTTGAAATTCAATATTCATTTTTTGAATTTTGGTCTTCGTTCCAGCCAAAAAAAAGAAGAAGTAAAGAACTGCGTGCCAGCACCCCCCCAATCGGTTTGTGTGCCCTCGGGTTGCGCTACCGGCGCTTCGGGCAGTGTGCCCATTGCTCCATAGGGCTGAGTGCCCACTTGGCTTTCAATTTCCGCTAATTTTCGAATTTTTTGAAATTTCAAATTTACTTTTTAAATCTGTGTATTTTCTACTTTGCCTCCCAGGACTTTTTTGTGTTTTTGGACCCTGGTACCTGTACTGCTCGTTAAGAGCCACTCTTCTTATTCAATAAAATGCTGTTGTGTTTATATATATATATATATAT